>VZRV01002300.1:0-235698 GCA_013398115.1 Falcunculus frontatus | reverse complement strand
AAAAAAAAAAAAAGAAAGCAAGCAACCAGTGTTTTCGTATTCAAATTACGGTGCTCAGGAAAATATTTGAGTTCAGTTAACTGGGGTAGATGTCTCTGGACTTTTCTTCTGGACTTTTTTGGTTTTTTCCTGGTGTTTTTTTGTTTTCTTGGACTTTTTGTTTACTTTTTTTTGTTGGAAAAATAGGATTTTTAGCTGCTTGTTGCTTACACATCAACATGGCAGCGTGTCTGAGGTCAGGTTCCTACTGGCTATAGTCGTCAGTGCTACAGCTGCCAATGGTCTTTCTCTTCAGAGCTGGGAGACACTACTGATGGCTGGCAGAGATATTCAGTGGGACAGAACTTGAATTTCTGCACTAAGGAAAAGAATTCTTTGTGAGTGGATTAGGCTCATGCCCAGAGAGACTGAGGAGTCTCAAAACTTGACTGGACATAGCCCTGGGCAATCTGCTCTGGCAACCTGAGCAGATTATTGTACTTGCCCATCTCCAGAGGTCCTGTTCAACCTCAGCAACTCTGTGATTCTGTGATTTAAAACATCTTTTTATTTGTGCAAACCTGGGCTGCCTTTTTTGGTGCAGATCCATGTTTCCCATTGGATCTCTGCCCAACAGCTGCTCACAGCCCTGGAAACTGTGCAGGTGGCTTTGCAGAAGCTTATCTCACAGGGTGCCCAGCTGCTTGCTCGTCCAGTCTTTCAAGATGCTCATCAATACAGCATTCAGTTTCCCATGAGAGGGCACTCTACAGGTGGAATGCCTACTTCCTGTGTTGATCCTGGGCAAATGTCTTTGTCAACACAGACAAGCTCTCATTATGTACTTGAGGTACTGGAGTTGCCATTTACAATACAAAGCCCGTTTGCAATTTTTATGCTGCTTCCACCTTTCTCTAAGCCTTAACTAGTGCACATTCTTTGTGATGGTGCTCTGGACAAGGGTGAATCCCACATATTTCTCATTCTTCCTTTCTGGTTCTCTCTCTGCTGTGAAAGCCCTCAAGTCCAGTGGCCACAAGAGGCGAGTGTCTACTTTTATTTGGATTGTACAGTATGGGTTGTTGACTGACACAAGTATTTATCCAGTCTTTATGTCATATTCCTTCCCCCAAAAACGGTGGGACCAAAATTTCTCTTTCTCATAGGAAAAAGGTATAAACTTGACCCACATCGAGTCCCGACCCTCCCGTCTCAACAAAGATGAGTATGAATTCTTCATTAACTTGGATGGCAAGAATGTCCCAGCACTGGACAAGATCATCAAGTCCTTGAGAAGTGATATTGGAGCAACAGTCCATGAGCTTTCACGAACAAAGAAGAAGGACACTGGTAAGGATGCCCTGACAAGGTTAACATTGACATGGACTATTTGTGTCACATACTGAAATGACTTATTTTTTCTGTAGTGAAGGAGATCCTCTTGGATCTTTGTGGCTACATTTCTCTCTCTCTGCTTATTTTTCCTATGCTGTAAACCTTTTCATTTGCAGATTTTTTGTCAGTGTAAACATTTTGCCATGCTTCTGACTAGGTCTTCTGGGAAACTAGGGGAGGCTCTGCCATGCACTTTGGTAGGAGCAGGACTAATTCTCCATTACTGTAAGAAATCTCAGGGAGGTCAGTTGCAGTTCTGCCTGAAGAGCGAAATAAGGAAAGATTTTGTGAGTTGTTCATGCTCCTAATTCTCAGAGATTTGCCAGAGTTGAGGCTGCTTGCTGCAGTGGTGGCTGCCCAGCAGATAGTCTGAGATATACTTAAATGCCTCTTCAGATAACAGATGTGATTTTAATAGGATTTCAGACTTTAAATACTTTAGGTCTGGATCTTCCTCTTCCTTCCTAGAAACAACATGAAAGGACATTAATACCTTCTTGAGATCAGTGCTGGTAATCCTTTTACCATTTCCTTTGTGTCCTACCCATGACATTACATTTGAAGATGAAAAAGAAGAAGGCAGATTCTCTTTGGAGTCAGTTTTCTCTGTTCATGGGACAAAGGGACAAAAGGTTGATTAGGTGATTTATGATCATGTCGGATCGAAGAGGTTCACTTTTGGGGGCTTTTTTATTTCCAGAAGAAAGCTACAGGACCTACCAGGGCTTAACATTAATTTTTCTATTTACTATGAAGAAGTGAATAATAAACTTTATTAAATAATAAAGTTGTCTATAAACATATGCCAGAGTCAGACAGAGATACAGCTCTAAATATCATCCAAGAAAGTCTTGTGTGTGAAATTCTGACCTCACAGAAGTCAAAACTCCAGTGGTCAGCTGTAGGATTAGGATTTCACTGCATGCTACTCTGTTGATCAAAGGAGTTTTTGAGCTAGATTATCCTGTCAGTGCTTCAAAAAGGAACTTGATCCCCTTCTGTCTGAGAAGATAACTTGCATTTGTTTGTTAGTTTCAGTAATTCAGAAAGGGTATGAAATGGGAACAATTTATTGTTGAGGAGAGAGAAGATTGATATTTCTTTTTGCCCTTTCTCTCTTTTTTTTCGATTTCAACTTCTCTCATGAGTAATAAGGGTCCAGTCAAACTGTAATCCCCAAATGACCATGTTTTGAAAGGTCAAACAAGCCCTGCTTAGGGGATGAGCTGTGGGTGGCAAATCCTGGGCAGAGGCAGCTACAAGGGCAGAGTGAGATGGGAGCAGCCTGAGCTGTAGGAAGTGTGGTAAGATGCTGTCCTTTATCAGTGATGGCACTAACAACTAACAGGCCTTGTGGTGCATTTTAGGCCAGCTTGTCTTTCAAATGTATCCTCCTGGCAAATCTGGTCCTAGTCCACAGATGTGCTTGTGTGAAATCTTATTCCCAAAACGCAGAACAAGAGCACTGTGCCTCCAGGGAGCAAAATCTCAGACATACGGTTTATGGGGATATTGCCACACTTGTCTCAGTGGGCAGGTAAAGGCTGGGAAGGTTTTCTTCCAGAGGCAGTCTGGGATCCCGTGGGACTGATTCTTTTACTGCTGCCTAAGATGCTCTCATTTCTTCCCTGCTAAGGATTCATGTTGCTCATGCTCATGATTTGAGAGAGAAAAACCTTATTTTTCTGTTTCCTGTGGGAAGCACACAGTCCCATTCTTGGGGCACTGCTTTGTGGGCACTCAGAGAAAATTTCTGTATTCTGTGCCTTCTGTATAGCTCAGTGTTAAACACTATGTGTATGTGCTTTATTGGGCAAGGGATAAATGAATGGCTTTTTCTTTTTTCTTTCTCTTTTTTTTTGGGTCACTGTAACTGCTTTTCGTATCTTTTCTTAACTAAATGCAAAATTTAATTGACATGTTCAAATAGTTACAAATATGAGATTTGGATCAACAGTGTAATTTTAGGTGAGAGCAGGCCAGCAAAATGCTCTAAATCCAAATGTAGCTTTAGAGCTTCAGATGAGAAGGGCTGGCAGTTGCTAGGCCAAAAGCTCTTTGTGTAGATGGAAAGATTTTTTGTAAAAACACAGTGCATCTCTTAATGGCTCTTTTTGGAAACAAGATGGGTATCTGCAGTCCACTTGGAGCCCATGAATAAAAATAATTAAATATTATTCTGTTGTAGCATTAGGGAAATGCAGACAATTTATTGCATTTCTGAAACAAGCTGGGAGCTGAGGATCTGTAGGGGCCTTGTTTGCTAGGCCCTGAGGCTGGCCAGAACATTTGAGACTGTTTAAAAAAGGGCTAAACCTGGGCCTTGAATTGCTATAAATTGCATAGACCTGTCTTTGACCCTCCTCACAACGGTCCAAATGGAGGATTTTGCAGAAGTCCTCGTTGCCCCTGCTTTGCTGCCTCTCATATAAATGGCTTATTAGCATTCTGCTCAGCATTTGACCCCACGGTAATTTGGTCACCACTTGGGTGTCCAGCACCATCCCATAAATGCTGCTGTTTCACTTAGAGACAATCAATATTTATTACTGATCAGCCCACATTTGCTCCTCAGACCTTCACAGAGGCCCAGTGTTGCAAGAGCTCGCCCTGGCAATTCATTAATGGCTGTGCAGACAGACAGTGAGTCTGGTGAACGGGCTGGAGGAGGATGTTGCAAACAAAATACGGGATAAATTCAGCCAAGGGGTAATTTGATTTGATCTTTTCAGTAGTTTCTGGGAGAGCTGGGGACAACATCCTGGCACATCACATCTAGGCAGAAGACCCACCAGTAGCTTTTTTTCACCCTGGCCCTCGATGTGAGGGCTGTATGGACTTGGTGCAGTGTTTGCCCAAGGACTGTACTCACAATTTTTGATTCTTGTTTCCATGAGAGCTGAGAAGGCTCTTTCCAGCACTTTCCAGGACCCAAATTTACACTAGTTATGCAAGCAGCACAAAGTATCCTTGGGATTTCCCTTTCACAGCCTGCCACTTGCACCCAACTCTGCAAGCTCAGAGCTGCTCTCCTTTAGCTGCTGCTGGCCTTTGGGTAGGCAGGATCAGGACTTCATGCCAGGAAGATAAGTTGTTGCTCCTGTGTAGGGAAAAGGAAGTCTCCCATCTCCACACCCAGAACTGACACCACATCAGCCTGGAGTCAGTTTTTCCTCGAGTTTATCATGAGCTCTGCACCAAGTACTAAGGCGATCTTGAGAATAAAATGTTTAATGAAAGTAAGTCAGTATGGAAAGTAAGTCAGCAATGATTCAAACCCTGCCCGGTGAGGCTTATCTGATTCAGGCTAGCAAAGCCCTACAGACATCACTGTGGAAATACAGTGCTGACTTCAGCCCCCACCAATTTTTCTGCACAGCCTGGACCCTTCAGGTCATGGTGCATCCCTGAGAAGAGTGGTTATTCTCTCTCACACTGACAAATTCTTTGCTGTGGGACTGCCAGGCAGCTTTTTTCCCCAGTACCTAATACAAAACCATTCACCAGTGTGCCTCACCCGAGGTTGGTAGAGGGAAGTCTGAAGCACAAAACAGTGAAGCAATTCCCCACCATCACACAAAGCTCAGTGATACAGCCAGGAGATAAACTCGTATAGAAAACGGGCAGGATGGCTGCGTGCACTCACCCTACCCTTGGTGTAAGTAGTGACCCCTCCCTATGGATCAGACACACCTTTTTCTACCCCCCTCATCCCCGCTATGACCAGTTTAAGCGAAGGAGTTGGAGGTGCAGGGAAGTTTCTAACAGCGAGGGGAGAGGGTGTTTCCCCAGCGACTAAGAGAACCAGCGGTGCATCCAGCAGCAAAGAAACCCACTTGGGGACCTTCCTGGGTCTGCTGCTGCCATCTAGTGACTTGCTCAGGTCTGGTTTTCAGGGCGAAGAGAAGCGTGCGCAGCCTGGAGAGGGGCGGACCGAATCGCACTTCTGCTGGGCGGGAGAAGGGGAGGCACAGCCGGGGGTACCGCTGAGCCCCACGGCGGATCCCTGCATCCCGGGAAGCCCAGGCAGCCCGGGATCCTTCTGGCCAGCAGCTGCCAGCTGCCTGCTCCTCCTGGCCTGTCGGAAACTAACGTGAAGGCTCCCATCGGGAGCGCTGCATGGAGCCAGGCTGGCGATGGGACAGCGGCCAGGGGAGTGGGCGCTCTGTCTGCGGCCAAAGAGTGCCCTGTAAAGCTGCTGCTGCTCTGTGCCGGCGCCTCGCAGAAACCCAGTGCCACCAGTGCCCTCTGTGGTGTGAGGCTCAGCACAAAGCGTGGCTGCATAGTCCTGGAGACTATCCCAGAGAGATCCTCTTATCCCGTAGGTGGTCCGTCAGGTCTGGGATGAGCCCCATCACCAAGGCACTGCAGGGAACTCATTCGGCAGCTGCTGGCCGAGGATCAGGTTCATTTGGCACAACCCCCATCATAAGATGGGGAGGTATGGCCGAGCAGCAGCGCTCCCAGCTGAGCAGAGAGCAACAGAGGGGGATGAGCTGTTTTCCAAGCTCTGGCTGAGCAAGTAACACCTATTTGTGCAATAAAGTCTCTCAATGAATTGCAGACTTTTTACTGATAGAGGCTGCTCCTGTTCAGTCCTTGTATTGAGCTGCCATGAAGATACTTGACTTACTCTTTTTTTTTTTTTACCTTTACATATCACATCTGGAAATCCCTGTGATTCTCCTTTGTCCTTCACTTTATGTCCTTCTGTAAAGAGAGGGTCACATGGGCATTATATGTCATGTAGTCACCATGGTCCCTTCTCACGTGCTGGTTGGGCCACAGAGAGCGTGTATAGAATATGAGTTACAAGGCAATAGAGAACCAGACCAAGAAGGTTAGTCAAGTTAATGCATTGTTGTGTAATGGCTGCAGTGATACAATGCTAGTCTGAGGTGTTAGGATACCATTTATCATTTTGTTTCAGAATCCTAGCTCAAGTGGGGCCACCGAGTAGGTCTTAGAATTTCAGAGAGTCCAAAAATTCTGTATCCTTGTTGTGGGGTTTCTCGTCGTTCCTTTGAAAGGGGTGATTCTGGCTTATTGTGAAAATTTTCTGCATTTTGATTAACCAAGAGAACAGAACTAATAAACAGAAAATCATAAACCTTACGAGCCAGCTCTGCACCAAGGCTCAGACGCTCTTGATGTTCTGTATTCTTCCAACAGTGCAAAACAATCACAGATTCAAGACAACTTGCTTGGCTTGTTCTTGTCTCCAACTACAGGGAAAAAGATTGGAAGAATTTAGCCCCTTGCGCATTTCTTTATATTTATGATGAAAAGATGAAAATATCAGAAGAAGGCCCAAAACCAAGTAATAAAGAAATATACCAGTCTCTATTTCTTTTCTGTTTTGCAGTGCCATGGTTCCCAAGAAGTATCCAGGAGCTGGACAGGTTTGCCAATCAGATCCTAAGCTATGGAGCAGAATTGGATGCTGATCATCCTGTAAGAATTTTTTTAGCATTTTTTCTGTTTATTGGCACAGATGTTTCTCTCATTTACATTTGCTCTGCTTTAGTAGACTAAATCTCACATGGTATGGGACAAGAAAGCTACCATATTTCTAGGGTTAGAATCAGCCTAATCCCTGGTTATGAAGTAAATCAAGCCAAAGGTTGCTGTAATTGAGCAAATGCCAGGAGATCTTAAAAGTTGTAGTGGTTGTCGGAGCACAGGGCCACCACAAGGACCAGGAGGTTTTCCCAGGAGGCTCTGATGAAGTGATTTCAGGGTCACTTTGTGTATCACTGACAAGAAAAAGAAGCAACATCTCTTAGCCCAGAGATAGAAAGACTTTTTTCATCCTCGATTGCATACACACGATTTAGCTCGGTGTATTGTTATGTGGTTGTTAACTCTGACATGGTACTTTTATGGTGAGACATGACAAAAGAAAAGGTTCTTGGTTCAAAAAGTTTGTGGTTTAAATGGTAGCATCAGAAAGATTTGTTCATTGACTTAGCTGATAAAAAAATTTGTTTTGCGGTTTTTCAGTTTTGTTCACATACAAGAATATTTTCTGCCTCTATTCCCTCTCCAAGCAAACAACAACTTACTTTCATTTGTTAAAACACACGGAGTTCCATGCAGTGCACCAGAAATTGCTGCTATTAGTTTAATTGAGATAGGGTGATTATAAATAAATTACATGCAGAGCAACAAAAATTGCTGCTATTAGTTTAATTGAGATGGGGTGATTAGTCATTCACTACCTATTGCTTAATTCAAGATGTGTTATGTACCATGTACAATGATTCATGATGTTCACTGTGGTCATGTGAAAGGCAGAATGAAAGGAAGTACACTGAGCCAATGGCCCCCTTGTGTGTCATGCAGGAATAGACCAAGATTGTATTGGAAAAAAGAACCCCAAAAAAGAAAAGAAAAATATATAAAAAGGAATGAAGCGCCTCTCCTCTAGTTCCTAGAATTAGTTAGTGAGCACTTGTGCCTTAAAAAGAAAGCCAGCTGCTGGGGTAAAAAGGTGTGACAGTCCACAGAGTGCAGAAAAAGAGAAATTAAAGGAGCCTGTGTTTTTGTAGTTAAGTGATGCATGGAATTTAATCACAATGACCTCCATGAAAGGTTCATCTTGGACAGTGCATTTTTTTGGCCATTGGCTACATCTTTTTGATTCACACTCTTGGATTTCCACTCCACTTTGGCTGCCTCCTGTACTTGGTTGTGTTTTGTGTCCTCTCAGTCCAGTTGTGCTATTCACCACTAAGAGATGCATTTATGGACTGCTGCAGCACCCAGGGAGCTGTTCCTTTCTGCTCTGCAGAAGGGCATCCTAGCTTGGAAGGAGGATGTTTCTTCACTCCAGGTGGGGAAGGCACTCTTGGTCCTGGGGATCTTTTAGTCTAAACAGCAGGCACACTGGGATAGAAGAATGATTATCCCAGATGAAGATTTGGAGGTTTTATTTCTTATTCTTGGCTTTATTGGTAATTAGCTACAAAGGTCAAGCTCCCAACCACAAGGTTTATTAGACATTCTTTGCAGTCATTAATTCCCTTCAAATGGTTGAATTTGTACTACAAATAGGGGTTTTTTTGCCTGCTAAATGGCTACTGATCCTCTAGAAGTTTGAAAATGAGCACTTTTAAGTGTGGTTCATGCTGAAAATCTGCCTAAAAAGTCTGATTGAGTTGATGAATATGTTTCTAATGTGTTTTGATTCTGCTCTTCTAGAGCAGCCCAGCTGTGCCAGGGACAGCAAGGAGCTTCAAGGGAAGCCAGAAGGGCATGGCTATCCAAGTACTGAGAATCCTGTGCTGCTCTTGCCTGGAGCATTTCATTGTTGCCGTAAAGGAGCAAGTTTCCCTATCTTATAGGAAGTGGAAATGAGAAAAGGAAAGGACTTGGGGGGCGAGGCGTGGTGAGGGACTGTGGCTGAGTGGCTCTGTAGCCCGGGAAGGAGAGGTGCCCTGGGTGAGTGGAGCCGGGCAGAATGGAAGCAGCTTTCCCACCGACCTTGCTGCACTTCTTGGACTGCACCAGCTATGCCTGAGGGTGCTCACTGGGAGGAAAGCTCTTCACCTTTTGCACTTCTGCACAGAGTGAGCATGGCTGTTTCTCTTCAGGGGTTCAAAGATCCCGTGTACCGGGCCCGGAGGAAGGAGTTCGCGGATATCGCCTACAACTACAGACAGTGAGTACCTACTGCAGGGGCAGCCCTCATCTCTTGCCCTCTCCTAGGGTGCTCACCCTGCTGGCAATCCCTGCTTTTCCACAAGCATCTGTTGGCTTTTCTCTGCCATGTGTTTAAATCTTCCTGTTTGTGCATTTATCCCCAGATCGCAGCAAAACGAGTAAATTGTTCCAGGCACACATTCAGAAGAGACATCATCTCCCTTCTCTCCCCCCAACACCCCTCTTTCCCAGCTTTGTTGTCTAATTGAGCAGCAGACTGTTGCTACTACAAAGACCTGAGCATTGAATAAATCTGGTATTCCCCATTAAACCAGGGCTGGGGGAGGAGTGCCTATCATTAACATTAAAGCAGGATCTGCATAGACTATTAAAATAATGAATAACTTATGGTTCTGATGCTAATCCAATGTCTGATACTCTACTTTTATCATGTCTAATCCAGCTGCAATCAGCAATTTACGCTTTCATTTCCCAAGAAAAATAAATTAATGGAGATGATAAATTCAGTTAGAACAGGCTTGTTTGATTGCTTTCGATGATCAGATCTGGAAGAGAAAAAATTCTGTTCCCAGAGACACTCATGTATAGATCAGTACTACTGGGCCTGATTCTTGCTGGGACTGGTAAAAAAACTGTGATTGCAAAGAGAAAATTAATATATATTGTAAATTTTGGGCTACATTTTGCACAGGATGAAAAGATAGCCCCTGAGCCAAAGAGCTAATGATGTAATCACAAAATGAGAGACAAAATTGGACTGGTTGATGAAAAGTACAAAATGTCAGGTGAAAAAAGGCAGAAGCCCAGTTTATAGCTAGAAAATTTGGGTAAGATTTTCTGTCCAGATGTGAACAGATCTAGTGTCCATTCATAGATATCCCACAGAAGATTTACCTTTCTGCATAATGGATCACAAATTCTAGTCTGTAGTTGGGAGGGTTTCACCAAATCCTACACAGAATTAAAAATATTAACTACCCCTTCCCCCCAAGATTCAAACTGAAGCCAGTATATTCCAAAATGTAACTTATTAATATTCACTCTGTTATCCAGATTCTCAGACTCATTGGAAACAGTCTGTACAGACCTGGACTGAAGTCCCAAATGCACCTTTAATGTGAAGTTCTTGGACTTCCCTTGCTTCTAGCTTGCCTCTTCCCTCTGCCTTCCTTTGCTTCTGGCCCCATTGATCCCTAGATTTTTTTTTTAATTGAAATTTGAAAGATTTTTAAGCCGTAGCTTCCCCCTGTAGCCCTGGAAGGTGGTTGAGGATTACTTAGGAGTTCTATAGGAACAACAATCCCCCAGGAATCCTCATAATTCAACCTGGTGTTTAAAGCTCCACAGATCAAGGAGAGCTGATACAGAGAGACAGAAAATGATCGTTCTCCAGAGGAACTGCCCTGAGGCTCAAGAAAAAAATGAGGGAGTGGGAGATGGTGGGGTGTCATCAAGAGTTTAACAATGTGTCTCTGGGGCTTGGAAAGCACCAGCATTATTCCAGCAGTGATTTTAACCCTATTAAGGTACTTAAAACCCTTTGATTTTTCAAAGCTGCTGGATTCACCTATGGCCCTAACATTATTGCTAAGGAACTGGTTATTCACAGGAGGCCAAACTGCATTGCTTGGGATTGTATACCTCCTGTTAGCTTCAACATGAGCTAAGCACGTGGAGGCCTGAGGGTGGGATTTAATTACTCCTTACAATATAAAATGTAAAACTGGCATCTGAGTCTATTACGGCACAGAGCACAGATCAGAATTTCTCTGCCACTGCAACAGAGTTTTATAGAGCTGATGGTTTCCCTGGTTTTATTTTGTAATTATAATATAATATAATATAATATAATATAATATAATATAATGTTCACTAGAGCAAGAAATAAAACAGCTCCTTCATATCTAGAAGCAAAAATTGAAACCAACAGCCAGCAAGTATTTTTAGAAGAACACCTTTAAAAGACAAATAAGCACTTATTTATTTTTAGCACAATAGTGCAAAGAGCTGTCTGAAGGCCATTATTTCAGCCAAGGTCAGTAGAGTCTTTTCCAGCCAGTGCCTAGGGTCAAGTGAAGCTCCTTTTGCACCTGCGTGTCAGCCCAAAGGCATCTCCCCTCCTGGCCAGTCCTAGTAAAGCTGCAATATGAAGCAGAACAAGGAAATTATTTTGTAAATGGCTAGTGGGAAAGGACAAAGAGCACAATGTTGATGGCATCGGACATTTTCTGTTGCTGCTGTTGAAGGTATCAATTTTCTGTCTAGTGGCCAACCTATTCCTCGTGTCACCTATACGGAAGAAGAGAAGAAAACCTGGGGCACTGTCTTCAGGGAGCTGAAGACTCTGTATCCAACTCACGCTTGCTATGAACACAACCACGTGTTCCCACTGCTGGAGAAGTACTGTGGCTACCGGGAGGACAATATTCCCCAGCTTGAAGATATTTCCAATTTCTTGCAGAGTAAGTTTGAAGCACCTTAAAGAACCAAATGAAGTGAAAGGCCTCAGCTATCAGTGGAGGTGGTGCTTCCAGAGAAGGAAAAACCATCTCTGATTTATCAAAGGCTCCATCTGATATTCAGGGACATCACTTAGCTTGTGTTCCAGGTCCTTCTCTAATGCTTCTGAGGGCACAATGGGACAGATGCTCAGATATTCTGCTGGTGGTATACATGGGCAGAAAATTGCCTGCTCTGGCACAATTAAACTCTATTTAACAACCACCAAAAAACTTTTCCCACTGTGAGGAGTAGATAAGGATAAATCAAACACATCAGCTGTTTTTAAGACGTCGTCTTTTTGTCCCTTCAGGCTGCACTGGGTTCCGCCTGCGTCCTGTTGCAGGTTTGCTCTCCTCTCGGGATTTCCTGGCCGGGCTGGCGTTCCGGGTGTTCCACTCCACTCAGTACATCCGCCACGCCTCCAAGCCCATGTACACCCCAGAGCCGTGAGTACTGTGGCACAACGAGTGTGCAAAGCTGCAGCACACTGACAGCCAGGGTCAGGCCAACTGGGAATAACCATGTGGGAGTCTGGAGCACTCCTGGGAACAGAGCTAATGGAGAGCAGCCAAGGGACTGCTCTCTTCTGAAAACATTTATAGAGCATTTCTAGTCTGTTTAACAATCTGCATCTACTTCTGCAAGTTCTTCTGGGGCAGATGAGATAGTTTTGCTACTGAAGGCCTGCTCGTGTGGTGGCTGGGATGCAAGAGAGCAGTGTACAAGGGCATTTAGCTAAGCTATTAGCACCCAAATAATGGTGTGAAATTTAGCACAGGAAGGACTCAACGTATTGCAAGCAAGCTTCTGGCAGTAAGGTAGGAGAAGCCCAGACCATTGAACCCATCTCTTTTTCATTTTGGAGTGTTTCTCTCTGTCCCTGTCCATTGCCCTTTTCCACTTGCCCTTTTCAAAAGAAAATTCTTATTCTGCTTCATATTGTTGCAACTCTTCCTTGTTTTTTTGCTTCCTACTTTACACAAAATCATTTCCCTTTCTTTTTTCTATTTTTGATTCTTGTGATTTTCCTTCCTGCTTTTGTTTATCCCATTGTAATTGTGCACAAAGCCAGGCTGAAATGTCTTCCACAGACCTGGCCTTTTTTGGATATCTTATCCCTTTCCATCTCACCAAATCACTTCTCTGTATTTGAAAAATCTAACAGTCCCTGCTGCTGAGGGATGTATGATGCAAAAGCACAGAAAACCCTGGGGTTTGCAAGCATTTCCATCACAAGACTAATTTTAGAGAAAAATGTTCTCCTGTGAAAGATAGCTGCTGGTAGGAGCAAATGCTCTGCACTCTTGACTGTGTGCTGGCTCTAGGGCATTCTTCTGGCATTGCTGGACTTTTCCTGAACCACAGTTATTCACATGTCATGTTTTCCCGCAGTGATATTTGTCATGAGCTGCTAGGACACGTGCCTCTTTTTGCTGACCCCAGTTTTGCTCAATTTTCCCAGGTAAGTTCATCAGTGAATCTTTTATTTATATAATTAAACTCACAGTAGTTCTGAGGATGATCCAAGAGCTGTGAAGGATTGACCTTTAAGCATACTGTGTAAGAGTGGCTGAGATGATTTATTTATTGCTTGAAATCTGGACTCAATTCACATAGGTGAAATCATGAAGTCCAGCTCCAACCATGATCTTGTGTGAGTTGTTTTTTGACAGGCCCTGTGAAGCCATCATCTTAAAACCTTTGTGCAGACTCTCAGCCTTCTGAGTGAAGTCACAAAGCTCGTGAGTCAGATGGGTTATTACCTCACCATGAGGTTCAAATATTAGGGGAAGTGGAGATTTCGTTTTGTTTTCTATTGAAGCAACATTGGAGGCTGAGTAAAGTGAGGAACTGTTGTGGCTGTAAGCATGGGAGAAGCCTGGAGAGGAGCTTTCTTTTTGGTAGTGCTAATATCTCTGGAAAAGAAGCCAAACCTCAGTGAAGCAGTGAACTTTTGGCTGCATTGTACCAGAAAACATGAAAATACGTGACGAGAGAAAGGCATAAAGACAGAAAGAAGGAGAGGAGAGAGAGAAAAAAAGAAAGAGAATGAAAGAGAAAGAAAAAAAAAAGAAAGAAAGAAAAAATAGAAAAAGAATGAAAAGAAAAAAGAAAGAAAAAATAGAAAAAGAATGAAAAGAAAAAAGAAAGAAAAAATAGAAAAAGAATGAAAAAAAAAGAAAGAAGAAATAGAAAAGGAAAAAATACAGAGAAAGAAAAAGAATGAAAAGAATGAAAAAAGAAAAAATAGAAAGAAAAGAATGAAAAAGAAGAAAGAAAAAGAGAAAGAATGAAAAGGAAGAAAAAGAATAAATAAATGAAAAAGAAAAAAGAAAAGAACGAAAAAAATGAAAAGAATGAAAGGAAAAAACAGAAAGAGAAAGAATGAAAAGAAAGAGAAAAGGAGAGAAAGAATGAAAAGAAAGAAAGAAAGAATGAAAAGAAAGAAAAAAGAAAACAATAAAGAGAAAGAAAAGAAAGAAGAAAGAAAGAGAGAATGAAAAGAGGGAAAAGGAAAGAAAAGATAGAAAGAGAAAGTAAGAAAAAAAGAATGAAAAGAAAGAAAAAAGAAAGAAAAGAAAAGATAGAGAAAGAATGAAAAGAAAGAAAAAGAATGAAAAGAAAGAAAAGAAAAAAGAATAAAAAAAGAAAAAAGAGAAAGAATGAAAGAAAAAAGAAAGAAAAAAGAAAAAATGAAAAGAAAGAAAAAAGAAAAAAGAATGAATAAAAAATGAAAAAAGAGAAAGAATGAAAGAAAAAGAAAAAAGAGAAAGAATGAAAAGAAAGAAAAAAGAAAAAAGAGAATGAGTAAAAAAAGAAAAAAGAAAGAATGAAAAGAAAGGAAAAAGAAATTGAAAAAAGAGAAAGAAGAATGAAAAAGAAAGAAAAAAGAAAGAAGAAAGAAAGAAGAGAAAGAGAAAAAGAATAAGAAAAAAAAGAAAAAAGGAAAGAAAGAAAGCAAAAAGAGAGAAGGGGAAAAGTGAAATAGAAAGAGAGAAAAAAACCAGACTGAGCAAGAGAAAAAAGAGAAAAAGAAAGAAAAATAGAAAAAAGAGAAAGAAACGAGAAAAAGAGATAGAAAAGAAGGACAAAAGAAAGAGGAAAAAGAAAGAGAAAAAAAGCAAAGAGAGAAAAAAATAAAGAGAAAAAAGAAAGAAGAGAGGGAAATAGAGACAAAAGAAAAGAGAAAAAGAGAAGAAAGAAAAGAGAAAAAGATGGGAAAAAAGAAGAAAGAAAAGAGAGAAAAAAGAGAAAAAAGAAAAGAGAAAAAGAGAAAAAAGAAAAGACAGAGAAAGAGTAAGAAAGAAAAAAGAGAAAAAAAGAAGGAGAAAAAGAAAAAAGAAAAGAGAAAAGGAGAGAAACTAGAGATGGAAGATAGAAAAGAGAAAGAGAAAAGAAAGAGAAAAAAGATACAAAAGAAAAAAAGAGAAAAAAGAGAAAAAAGAAAGCAAAGAGAAAAAGAAAAGAGAAAAAAGAAAAGAGAAAAAGAATCAGAGAAAAAAGAAAGAAGAGAAAAAGAGAAAAAGAGAGAAAAAAGAGAAGAAAAGAGAAAAAAATGAGAGAAAAAGAGAAGAAAAGAGAAAAAAAATGAGAGGAAAAAAGAAAAGAACAAGCAAAAAAAGAAAGAGAAAAAGAAAAGAGAAAAACAGAGAAACAGAGAAAAAAGAGTAAAAAAGAAGAGAAAAAGAGAGAAAAAAAGAAAAGAGAAAAAGAGAGAAAAACGAAAGAGAAAAAAAGATAGAGACAGAGAAAAAGAGTAAGAAAGAAAAAAGAAGGAGAAAAAGAGAGAAAAAAGAAAAGAGAAAAGGAGAGAAAATAGAGATGGAAGATAGAAAAGAGAAAGAGAAAAGAAAGAGAAAAAAGATACAAAAGAGAAAAAGAGAAAAAAGTAAGAGAAAAAAGAAAGCAAAGAAAAAGAGAGAAAAAGAAAGAAAAAAAGAGAAAAAAGAAAAGAGAAAAAGAATCAGAGAAAAAAGAAAGAGAAAATAAGATAGGAAAGAGAAAAATAAAAAAGAGAAAAAGAAAAAGAGAAAAAAGAAAAGAGAAAAAGAATGAGAGAAAAAAGAGAAAAAAGAAAGAGAAAAAAGAAAAGAGAAAAACAGAGAAAAAAGAGTAAAAAAGAAGAGAAAAAGAGAAAAAAAAAGAAAAGAGAAGGAGGAAAAAGAGAAAAAAGGAAAGAGAAAAAAGGAAAGAGAAAAAGCAAAAAGAAAAGAGAAAGAGAAAAAAGAAGAGAGAAAGAGAAAAAAGAAAAGAAAAAGAAAGCAAAAAGAAAAAAGAGAAAGAGAAAAAAGAAAAGAGAGAGAAAAAAGAAAGCAAAAAAAGAAGAGAGAAAGCTAGGAAAAAGAAAAGAGAAAAAAGAAAAGAAAAAGAGAAGAAAAAACAGATAGAGTGAAAAAAGAAAAAAGAGAAAAGCAAAAGAAAAAAGAGAAAAAAAGAGAAAAGAAAAAAGAGAAAAAAGGAGAGAATAGAAAGAGAGAAATAAGAGAAAAAAAGAGAAAAGTGAGAGAAAAAAAGAACAAGAAGAGAAAAAGAAAAAAGAAAAAAGAAAAGAGAAAAAATATAGAATAGCAAGAGAGAAAAAAGAAAAAAGAGAGAAAAGAGAGAAAAAGAAGGAAAAAAGAGAAAATGAAAGAAAAAAGGAAGAGAAAAAAGTGAGAAAAAAGAGAAAAATGAAAAGAGAAAAGAGAAAAAAGAAAGAGGAAAAAAGAATAGAAAGAAAAAAGAGAAAGAGAAAAAAGAGAAAGAAGGATGGAAGAAAGGAGGGAAGGAAGGAAGGAAGGAGAAGGAAGGAAGGACAGAAGGCTGGCTTGATGTAACATCTCAAAAGATTAAAGTCAGTTTGATTTTAGTAAGTTCTCAGTGTCACCTTCAGGCTTTGCCCTTTCCCAGAACTGGTGCTTCCTCCCAGACAAAGCCCTACTGTACCTTGGCTCAGTAGGATTTGACACTGTGATAGCTGCTCCAGTGTCTTTTCTGTGTGTGGGGGGAGCCATCTGATTTTTGCACTATGCAGCCCTCACTAGAGCAAATCAAGAAAGGAACCTGGTTATATGTAGTCTCACGTGTCTGTCTTTTGAATCCAACTCTTGCATGCCCCCCAGAAAAATCTCCTTTATCTCCCGAGGTATGAATATGCTCTTTCAAGCCATGCCTTGTCATTCAGAAAAATTAGCTCATTCAAGGCTCCAGGAAAACTCCTTTAATCAGGACCCATCAAAACAAAGAGAAATGTAGAAGGTGTGTAGGTGTGATTGATTTGCCTCCTTTTGTCCCTGTCATTCTCTCAGGTGTTCATTGTAGACTTGATCAAAAGCCTGTCAAAGCAAGAGGAAAATTTCATTTGACCTCAATGGGCTTTGTACCAGGCACAAAGGATCATGCCTTGTAAATGACATTTGGACAAGACCCCTTTGTTCATTTTTGGAGAGATTTCTGGTTTAAAATTGATCTTGCATGATAGGAACATGTCCTGTAAACATTTGTGTGTGGTAGTAAGAAATGGTAGCATTTAAAATGTGAGCAATTACATAAGAGGGGGCAGGAAGAATGTTTGCAATAAACAGCTTGAAGAATAATGGTTTATTGTTACAGGAAATTGGACTGGCATCTCTGGGAGCTCCAGATGATTTCATCGAGAAACTTGCTACGGTAATTTAATAAATGAGGGCTCAATTTTCCAAAGCGCCCTGTGTTGCCTTAATTCTGCTGCCGCTGAAGTCACTGATAGAACTCCCATAGAGCTGAATGGGATCAGAGGGAAGACCACGATTGGAAATCCCCACCCTGAAACAGTTGCATTAAAGGAAAATAGCTTTGGCACCCCTTATTCAAAGTGACAGTTGTGATTAAACACAGAAGCCCAAACTCGATTTCCTCCGGCACAAACATATTGAGCAAGAAAAGATTATATGTTACTACATCCCCACAGGAAATTTCAAGAGGCAGCTTCTGTAGTTGTTTTACCTTCAAGCATCTCTTCCACTTTCCCAGGCAGATGATGTCCTCTGTAGTCAACAAAGCTCACCTGGATGCTCCTCTGAGACTACTGAGACCCAGAGCTGCAAACTTCAAATAAAAACAAGGGTGTTCCTTTGAGATTCGTGTCCCCAGTGCCAACTGGGGGCCACCTGGACAAAGAATTCCACCAGCTTTGACATGTCTGATAGATGGGGCAGTTTTCCTGAGCCAGGGCAGGTATCCCTCCAAAAGGACAGACCCAGGAGTCAAATCAGGCCACCCACCACCTTCCTTCCCTACTGCACCAACATCCTGTAAACCCCTGCTGCAGTCAGAGGCCCTGTGTGAAGCAGGACTCAAACTTTTCTAAACTAATCTTCAAACTTCCACTAGGTTGGCCAGCCAAAGTAAAGCTTTATGGCTTTAGTTTCATTGCCCCTGCTGACAAAGATAAGCACAGTAAAACACAGCTTTGTTTGTCAGGGAACTGAACTGATTCTCAGGCACACAGAACCTAGTGCTGTGCTTCTCCCAGGAGAATTTCAATCTGAAGGGACATTTATTGCACTTGTACACTTGAAATTGGCACGTGACAACATTTTATGTAGAAATGAAAACTCCAAATGTATTCAAATAAATGGTGCACACGTATTACTTTTGATCAAGGAATCATAAGCTTCTGCCTCCTTTTCTTTCCAGGTTTATTGGTTTACAGTTGAGTTTGGACTGTGTAAGGAAGGAGATTCCCTCAAGGCATATGGTGCAGGGCTGCTGTCTTCATTTGGGGAGCTGCAGGTGTGTTCTAGAAAATATTTCAAATATGTTTATAGTTAATAAAATTTCTTCTTGGAATGTCTTGGGATCTTTGGTTTTGCTTCATGCTTTGTGCATAGAAGTAGCATGAAATGAGATACTTCATTGTAGAGCTCTGATAAATGTGTATGGATACACAGGGAACTCACACCTGCTTCTTTCCCAATAAGTGACATTCTCATTGTATACCACAGGAGCATCTCTTCCCTGTCTGAAATGGGGTGGGGCTCTTTATTTCTTACATAGCACATTCAAGCTCTTAAATTCATTCATTCACTCTTAAACTGAAATATATTTCTCACCTTTTTTGTTCATAGTATTGTTTATCAAGTAAGCCTGAGATTCAGCCTCTAGTCCTGGAGAAGACTTCCGTGCAGAAGTACCCTGTAACTGAGTTCCAGCCTATCTACTATGTTGCTGAAAGTTTTAAAGATGCAAAGGAAAAGCTGAGGTAATCTAGTCATTCCAGAGAAGAATCCATTCTTGTCTGTTGCAAATACAGTGGATCCTGTTGCCATAACGGGTCTTAGGTTGACAATCGTGTTGAGAGGCATTAAAAAAAATTGTGCAATGCCTAAAGTTGATAAACATTTTATGTACTCAGAATCTTGGGCAAAAATCATCAGTAACAGGAATATACCTTATGAATGAAGCCAAGAATTTGTGCTTAGTGTAAATAAGAGTTTCATCTGTCTAACCAAAATGCAACAAAAAAAATTATCATGCAATGAAACCAACATTTAAGGTCAAATCTGGCTAATTAATACAAATCAAGTAACTTTACCATAAAACTAGAATTGACAGTTCTTGTAAAAAAAAAACTCTCATAGCACCAACTCCTTTTCCTCTGAAGTTATGTCCAGGTTCAGTTCTGGTTCTTGGAACAGGAATGCCTCAGCCTGTGTTTGGGGTTCAGCTTGGTTTTCATCTCGACAGTATTTCTATTCCTCTTAAAACACCAGCACATCACCACATTTATGGAAGGTAGTCAAGCCACTGGGGCTTAGCCTTGGTTCACACTCAACAAAGTTTTCACTAGGAGATGCCACACAGGGACTTGTCCCAGACCTGCAGTCCCTTATCTCTCTACCATTCACAGATAAACTATGCTGCATCCCAAGATATTCTGCTACCTCAGCTTCCCAGCCCTGAGGCCTTCCTAGCTCTCTCCCCTGCTGCTTCCTTAGTTGTCATAAGCCTGCAGCTTCTCCCTGTGCCCTTTTCTCTGGGGAAGTACCTGGGAAAGATATTCTCTTGTGCTATTAACATCCTGCACACAGCTTCTGTCTTCTCTGTGTACATCTCTAACTGAGCAGCAAGCTCCTCGAGGAAGTGGAAGATGCTGCCTTACTTAGCAGCAATAAAATATCTGGGAACTTTTTTTATTTGTTTCAGTGACCAAATTGAAAAGTAGTTAAATTGAAATAGAGGTTTTGGGGGTTGGTCCAGTGCCTGTGTTAGTGGCTTGCATCCAGACGTGTGTCTGTGTAACAGGATACCTTCCTGAAAAATGACTTACATTGACCTAAAACATCTCAGCTTAAGGCATTCATCTTCTAACTGGGATCTTACCTTCAGATGAGATTTAGGAAAGCCATCTTCTAATGTGATCTCTCCTCTTAGAAAAACTAGACCAATGCTGCTAAATTCATCATAGTCCACGTAATATTTTTTTCACCATCACACCCTGTGGCCTTTTCACACCGAATTCTGTTGGAGACAATGTCCTTAGCTGATAATAATTAGGTTTAAACTGAAGAAGCATTGTGGGGGTGGCATCCAGCATGTTCCACTGTTCTGGGCGTATGGGACTTACCCTGCTGAGTCACAGTCTGTGTAGTGGGGCTCCATAATCAGCTCCTGCGTGCTTCCCTTCCTCTTTCAGCAATAACTTCAGTAATCCAAAGCAGATATATAAGCCAGTATCCTGCTGGGGTCTACAAGGAGCTTGGAACAATAGCTCTGTCCGTCTCATCCCATTCAGAGTCCTTCTTTCCACAGTTCTGTGGTTATGCAAATTAATATTTTCCCAAGATACCAAATTCTTAATGCTTCTGACATGGCATTAACTATTCTGCAACAGAGAATGCTGCTTCACTGCATTAGCCATCTTCCAGCTCTTAAATTACCTGGAAGCTACTGCAAACCATGCCTGAAGTTAGGTCTCTGCTTGCTCCTTGGCACACCAGCATGGTGTGGAGACCTGACCTTATTTTCCCAGAAACTCAGACTTGGATTAGAATTCCTACATTTTGCATTACTGAAAGGAAAATGAGGTTTTCAAGCTTGGCAGATCCTTGTTGCTACATAGTTGGCCTATACCAAGAGCAGTGTTACCATGCCAATAGCTTAATTAGTCCTTTTCAGAAAAAAACAGAGGTGATAAGGACAAATGCAGTTTCTAGCATGTTGCAGAATGTTGTAGGTCTCAGCTCACTCAGAAGGAATTTCAGTTATTTCCTCCCATAGATTTCCTTATCCCCACAATTAACAAATGCACACACCAAGAAAAGAGGTAGTGAAAAAAAAAAATTCCAACTGTACATTTGTTTATGTTTTTTTTCCTCAGGAAATTTGCTCAAACAATCCCTCGTCCTTTCTCAGTTCGGTATAACCCCTACACCCAGAGGATTGAAGTCTTGGACAATGCCAAGCAGCTGAAGAACTTAGCTGACACCATCAATAGTAAGGAATTACAGATTTGTTACCTTGAATTCCTCAAAACTTGGGTCAGAAATAGGAACCATAAGGCGGATTCCATCTGGTTGCATTTAATGCTCTGAGCCTATCCAAGATAAGGCAGCACACATCTCCTTTCTCATGAAAAAATTACTTCCCAATTCTAGCCAAGCTTCAACAAGCATTTCCACTTGACTGTAGCTTGTTAAATCTGAAAGATCCAGTTTTGGGGGAGATGCTAGGGGAGGTCAGATGGTCTTGAGGTGGATCCTGATGTGTGGGTCTAGCTGTTTTTGGTAAGGAAGAGAAGGAGAAGCATGGCTTTAACCACATTTTCCCCCTCACACTGGCTACCCTGCCAAGAGCCAGCTCCTCTGATGCTGTGAGCCAGCCTTGTATGGCTGATGGAGGCAAAGGGCTGACTCTGCACACCAGACTGCAGTAAGACCCTAATAAACATGTCCAAGTCAGCATTTCTCTGCCCACCTTAATCTTTAAGAGAATGGATATAAAGGGTAAAGACATACGAGAGTGTTAGAAATGGGCTAGCCCTGGAATTAACTGCTCTGATTATTTCCTTTGCAGGTGAGATTGGGATCCTTTGCAATGCCCTCCAGAAGATAAAATGAAGATTTGCTGTAACTTGCTAGCGACTAGAAGCTGTCATGTGCAAGTGCCAGTCTTCGTCTAGCCTCAACCTATTATCTCCCAGTGTACTGCAGGAATGCTTATGTTATATATCTTAATTATTAGAGATTATCAGAGAAACAGACATCTGCAAGTGACCCTCAACTCTTCTGGCCTTCAGACACGAATCCATTTTTTTCTCACTAATGTATAAAAATTACCTTATTTCTAGGAATCTGGGGGAAGTCTGTATATGTTTTGTGCCAAAGGTTAGCAGAAGGAGGAGATCTTCACCACGCAGAGCAATAATCTGCTGCACCTGTGAGGTCTGGGACCACAGACAGGATGCCAATGATGAACAGAGTAATCCACTTTGCCTTCTCTCACAGTCACTCTCCCCTCAGTCCCTCCCAGTTGTCCAAGGTTCCCATGGAGTCTGAAACTCTACACCTTTCAGGGTGTAAGGGGAGACTTCTCTTAATAGACATACTCAGCTACTCACTGTGGAAGGCTGGTGTGTGAAGGCTGCATTTTTTTGTGCATGTCCTTCCCTGAGAGTGCCTTATTCAATACTACTGTGAGGTGTCTCCTAACTTTCTGGTCTCACAACCTAGAGGGTGGATAGCAGCACCTTGGAAATGGAGAGAAAGTGCTTGTTACAATGCAGCTGAGGACATCTGAGCCTTCCAACCCCTAACTACTCACTCTGTCTGTGGCTAGAGTCCCCCCCAAAGCCATGGAAGACCTGGGTTGTGTCCCAGTCTAACTGCATTCAAACCCAAACATGTTATCTTTCAAGGCAGGTCCTAAGTGACGACATCTTTCTGAACCTCCACTGCCCATTTCAGCTTTAATCTCCCTTTTTTTGGTGAAAGCAGTTTTATTTTTCCTGGCGTATATCTCAGCTGAGTCAGCAAATGGAATCAAAGGTGATTCCAGCTTAACTCAATGGCTGAGCATGGAGAGAGGAGTTTTGCTGTTCAAGAAGCTGTTTCTGTGTTTATCCAATAAATTTCACTCAAATCAGCTAAATGCCCTCTTGGACTGGCCCACATTGTATAATACCTCCTGGCTGAAGGAGGGAGATCAGCACTTGAACATTGGAGCAGAACAGAGTAAAGCAAAGCTGAACAATATTTCCAGTTTGAAACAATTTTGCATCATGACACTAACAGGACTCAGGGGTCACATTTCTGTTAGGAGATTCAAAGATGGAGAGGGATTTGAAAATCCATGAGCCTCATACCTGCTGTAGTACTAACTTTGTATTTATAGTTTGAAAATCAATACAGCTTTAATGTAAGCATCATCTTTTAAGAAGATAGAAAGTACAGATGTTTTCATGATATATATGGTGGGTAAAAACATTAATCTAAGGATACCAGATGGAACTCTTTTCAATACACATATACTTATGCCAAATGGTACGATTTCGATGCTTTGAAGTAACCTTTTTTATCTCTGTATCTTTTGTATTCCTTTTTTTCTCATCACAATATCTCTCTAGATCTTTCAATCCCGCTTGACATGTATTTTCAGTGTGAAAGTAGCCCATCTTTTTCTCTCTTAATATAATGGGACCCATGAGGTAACTGTATGCTACAAAAAGACAATTTCATCCCAAGGGTAAAGTCTTTCAAACTAATCCTCAGACAGCTTTCCAAGCTCCTCTGCTTTCAGTTGTTTCTATGAATGGCAGCGGCAGTAGTTCTATGGTGATATTGAGAGCCCCATGTGCCAGTGGAATAGTTAGAGAGTATTGATGCCACATGTCTGATTCCCTGTCCCTTAATGCAGAGGAAATGTATGGAAAGCAGATTTTCTTGCAGAACAAATTGGCTTGTACATAAGTACTTTAAATACTAGAAATAAATCACATTTTAAATAGTACTCCTTAATGGGTGACTTCTTATTTCCACGCTTAAAGAAAGTTATAGCTGTGTAGGAAAATGCTTTTTGCATTATCTGACCAGTGTAAATGCTCCCTGTGTGGTAACCACAGAAGTCAACCAGAACTAAATAGCCAGGTAGGAGGGAATACCCATCTGAGGTGTTCCCCAACACAAAAAAAGGCTCTCTTGCACTGGTTGACTCTCACTCATCCAGCCAAGATTATGAGACTGATACAAACAAAAAACCTTCTTAACGTGTGTCGTGACCTAGAAATGCACAACAAAGCCCAGCTTGCTCTGCATTTCCATACTCCATAAATCTTTGAGTGCTACTCTGATTAACCTACCCCAAGGTAGGTTACCCCAAACTAATCTTTTGAGCAGCCTTCCTCTCTTCTATCCCACTACAATCACATTTCTTGGTGTCCTCACCTCCAGCTCGGTTTCAGGTGATCGAAGAAGCCCTTTCATGAGGCCCTTTCCTTTACAGTGACCTTAGCCCAGGTCAATGACTGTGATGGAGGGAGGGTTTGTCAGCACTGGTGGACTCCTCTGGATGCCTTAAGATGCCTAGATCTGACAGCAGCCTTGGAGAAGGGACATTTTATTCCCCAAAGAATGCAGAAGTTGTTGAAAAAGGGATTAAGCACAGGAGCTGCCCACAGGAGTGCATTCTTTTTAAACCTCCCCCTGCTGCTTCAAATCATGCTGGCAGCTGTCAGAGAAGACATTTTGATGTTCAGATGTAACCATCTACATTAACCTAAATAGACTAAAAATATGAATGCTGCATCCATCTCAAATGAGCGGCACTCTGCTCATACAGGGTGGAGATATCTGCAATGGTAGCACATTAAAAAAGGGCAGGTTGTTTGTGGTCATCAGACATGGCCTTCTTCCCCTGTGCCCAGCCTTCCCACCACTGCTGGGGGAATGTGGGAGTAGGAAGAGCCTTTTTCCCCTTTTAAAGCCTATTTCTCCACCCAACTAATTCAGTTGCAGCTGCCATTCAACCACACCTCAGATGCCCACTTGCCCTCCTGGAGTCACCCGGGACACGAGCCAGGCCTGGAGGGTGCTGCAGTGTGCAGCAGGGATGGGATCTGCATGGCAGACTGTGGCCTGTCCCATGGGCCCTGGGCCCAGGCTGGGCATGGCTGAGAGATGCCTCTTCCCAGGCTGGCACTCACTACACCCTGCAAAGCCCACTGTGCCTGAGGACTGGAGGAGCCAACATTCCTCAGGATGCTGAGGCCTCGCTCCTGGTCACAGTGCTGTGAAATTCACCTTGGGTTTGTCTGTCAGCAGGGAAGGAGATGAAGAAATTGAGACCTTCCCAGTGCTCTGTCTTGGCCCAAGTGAAAACATGGTGGTGTCATGATCCCTAGAGAACAAAATTTTGTTTATCTTCCCTGGCCATGGAGGAGGCAAGAGCACTACAGCACTTGGGGGTGTGACAAAGCTGGGATAAGCTAAGGGGCACATAAAAAATGGCTCCATCTGCAAAGGAAGGCCAGAGGGATAGTCTTATCTCTGGACCTGCAGGATGACCTTCACAGGGGGTCTGGCCCACTGTAACTTGGGGTATGAAGATATGGATGCTCATATCCAAAAACAAGTTTGTTGATGTCAAGTGAAAGGGAAGAAGTGCCTGCCCTGTCAGGAGCAGAGCTGAATTCCCCTGGAGTTTGTCCTGCCACCCATGAGAAAGATGTGACCCTGGTTTTTTTGAGAGCCTATTCCACTGGAGATAAAACCGTGACAGAAACAAATTCCAACAGAGGAATGCAGCCTGGAGGCAGCACTCATCTCTTGGAGGGGTAGGGCAGAACAGGTTCAGGTCCTGTGAGTAGGAAAAGCTCAGAAGCAGGCAATGAATTCTGACTCTGGCTGAGGTTTCTCCGGCACTCCAGAATTGTGTCTGTGCAGGGGAGACAACACTAGGGTTGGGCTATGATTTGGGAGAAGACCCCGTTGGCTCACTGGGGATATAGACAATACCAAGAGGGCCCCAGTGAGGTAAGAGAGGGTGGGGAGGCAGGACAGACTCAGACACTGTGTGGGTCAGTCCAGACTGGGAGATTTAAATGGAGCTCAGGCTGATTGATTGCCTCTCCACAAAAGATTCCCCATCCAGGGCTGAACAGCTTGCAGACACCTTCAAATGGAGCAGAAGGACAGCACTTTGAAGTCACCAAGGGGAGGAGGGCCATCTTTGGCTCTTGTGCACGTCCTACACAGGCGGCTCCCCTTGATGTGTCTGGCACGGCCAACATAAATGTCCCCACGCCTAACACAGCAACCAGCTCATCTCCCTGCTTCTGGCAGCTCTGAGCTCACTGCCCACACAGGCACTGCATCTCCAGTCCCACCAATTCCCCTGGCCATTCCTCCTTCACCCTCAGGCAGTTTCCACTCAACATCTGGCTATTGCAATCCACTCCCCTATCTCCCAATGAAGACTGATTTGGTGGGGATCTCAGGCCCAAAAGAAGAGGCCAACAAGGAGAAGGAGATGTGTGGCATAGCGTCATTGAACAGCCAAGGCAGCCTGGACTCCAACAGGGAGGATGACAGAGGTTCTCTCATCCTGACCCTCACGCTCTACAGTGTGAGGAAGATTGAGCTCTCCAAGGCAGCTGAAGTCTTTGAGGTACGGACCTCAATATTCCCTTCTTTGCTGAGCCCTCTCTTCTGTCCCTACTGCCTTCATGTCTCCCACTCTGCATCTCTCCCTCTCTCACCCTCCTCCTGCTCCTTGCCTGACTTACACCTCGTGCTGCCTTTCACCCTTCTCACTGTCCTGGTTGTGCTCCAGCTGCTCAGAGAGGTGGCCTGGTCTCATGGCGAAGAGGGAGAGTGCTCTGGGGGGAGGGACCATCTGGGCACAGTCTCTTAGAAGAATCAACGTTTTATGCAAGGGCTGTTTAGAGCAGATACCAATCTGTTGTTTCTAGCAGTTGTGGTGGCCGGCATTTCAAGTTCTCAGACTGTGGGGATGTTAGAAGCCAGTGAATTTTCTCCGCATATTTGGCAGGAGATACAAAGACTATAAGAGCTGTGAACCTCACGGGCATTATGTAGTCTGGGCTCTTGAAGTAACCCTACCAGGTGCTCATTCTCATCTGGGAAAATGAATAACTCTAAAGAAAAGTATTGTACTTGTTACTTATTTTTCACAATTATTTAATGATTACGGTGCTATTATACATCAATAGATCTGCTTTCATTCTGGCAGGGTTTTAAGTTACCCAGCCATTCATTTGCTGTTTCTGCAGAGATGAAATTCTACAGTCAACAGTATCTTATCTTTAATCTCCTTCTTTCTGTACCCAAATCTACAGTGTTTAATCTTTAGCTCTGTCTGTATTTTAGCTCTTTCCAAATCAGATATTATTTGACTTCATTGCTTAACACACACTTCTAGTTAATACCTATTTTAGTAATCTTTTAAAGATATTGTAGAGGTGTATCTAGACTTACCTGGATTTTCAGTCTCTGAGAAGCTTCATCATATGAACATTTGGCTCTTGCAGATGTTTGAAACTCAAATCTATCACTTTGAAACCCGTCGAACCAAAAAGCCCAAGAACTCTGCTGATGATCTCGACGTTTTTGTTGAATGTGAAGTTCACAGTGCTGATGTTGGTATCCTTATCACCTCCTTAAAGAGAGTAGCAAAGGATGTGAAAACCAGCAGAGAAGACAAAGGTAAGAAATGTATGCCTCTGTTAGTGCTGCTCTTTCGGAGTAACTTTTTTAGTTTTAGCTTCAGCTTCACGATAGTAATTTAATTTGTCTGGAAAGCCAGTGAGTGTGCATTCATCATTTGTCTCTGCATGGCTGCTTTCCATTGCCATTGGTGCAGAAAGAGAGGCACTTCATCACAGACAGTGGAACTGAGGTGAGAAAAGTGTTCCAGCATAGAGGGAGATAAGGAAGAAAACGCAGCAGAACAAAAAGCTGAGGAGAAACTAGAAACTCCTCAATCACGGGAAGAGTGTGTGCTGAGAGCTGTGCAGAGAACTGATTGCTTCAAAACAAACACAGAGGCAGACAGGTATTTTTTTCTGTTTGCTGGCAGGAATGGATGAATACAGCTGTTAGAGACCTTAAATACAATCCCGAGGATGACAGATGAGAAGGCTGAGGGTCCAGCTCACAGAGTGAGTTCTCTGAATACGGAATTGCCATGAGGTTTCCCTCCCTTGGCAAGGCCAGACATTCTCAGAGCACTTTTAACTACTACAGTCCTGTTTGGGCACCTTTGGGTGTTGCTTGAAATCCAGTGTCAGGCTAACAACGAGATGCAGTCCATGCCAAGCTGTTCCCAGGAACTGTGGGTATATCAAGAAGGCATCACTATTATCAGGGAAACTGGAGAGCCAAAGAGGGTTTTGGAGCTGGAGAAGCATTTCTTTAGGATTTCCTTGGGATTTGAGAGGTTTCAGATGTGCCAGGATGCGGAACTACAATATAAAGAAGGGACTGTTAAAAGGGGGTGTGTTTATGTTCAATTCTTTAGGGAACAGGCAATATGTGTAAGGGGACACACACTGGGGCACCTGTGATCAGGTACAGGTTTTGAGGGGTTTTGGTGACAGATGGCAGGAAAGGTACCTTGCCCGCAGAACCACTGGTACAGCCAGAGACAAAGGCTCAGAAAAAAATTCTGGGTGCACGTAAGACATCTGTCAGACTGGTATTTCTCCCTTTGTATCACAGAATTGCTCATAATGCATGAAAGAACTGGAATTTCCCCAACATCTGTGGGTATTTTTAGATCTGTACTTTTCTGAACTTGATGTTCTTGGATATAATATAATACAGCAAAAGTTAAATTTACAATTCAGTACAAAGATGTCTGATGTCTTGTCCAGTATGAGATTAAGGTGATCCCAAATGGACCTTTCTGAGTTGTGCCACAGAAAGTCTGATTACAGCATCAGTCTGACCTCCAAAAGCAATACGTATTTTGTGTTTTTCCAGAACTTCTTTTTTAATTAATTTCTCATAAATGCTGACATTTAAATTAAAATGATCACACTTAATTTTAGTCACTGGAAAAGCTTCCCACTTCATGAGAAGGAAGCCGTTTGGAAATTTAGCTAAAGAATAATGTTGCTGGAAAAAAAAAATGAGCCAGAAGGAAAAAAACTTGAAGATTCTTCTTCACCTGTTTGGTTTCTAGAAATTTTAGAAATTTCATGTTTTCCTTTAAAAATACTGTTTCACTTTTAAAGGTATGAAAATGTAAGACTACTTTTTAGACAAGATCAAAATATACTCTTAAATCCAGAATGTGGAAATAAATTTGCTGTCCTGTGTCAAACAGAACAACGCATTTGATCTAAAAAATATTTTTGCTTTTAAAAATGGTTTCTTCTAATTAAAATGAAGAGATTATTACAGCAAGTTAATTTAAGATAATTTTTCATCCAATCTGCCAATTTGGTCAGGAAATAAGTCAACTGCTGACATGTATGACAATTATGGTAACATGTAGATGTGAATATTCTTAGATATTGATGAAAAGAAACTTGTAATCTTCAGCACAGCTTCTATTTTCTCTGTCTTCTAAAATTTATTTGATTCTCTCTCATTTAACTCTTTCTATTTTCTCTTCAGTGACCTGGTTCCCCAGAAAAATCCAAGATCTGGACAAGTGTCACCATCTGATCAATAAATATGATCCCAGTTTAGACCATGGTCACCCTGTAAGTTTAACATTACTCTTATTTCATCTTTAAAAGGGAAACTCCCTCTAGGGAGACTGTTGTAAGGGAAACTCCAGGAGTAAAGAAATATTCATGAAAGAAGAGAAAGAACAAAGGGCTAGATAAAAGCTCATCTTCAGTGGAATTAGGGGCTGCATGATTCCCTGCAGGAGTGGACCACAAAAAGGGTTTTACTGTAAGAGCTTTATGTGTGTGCTCTTAGCCATGCCCTAAGCACAAACTCTAAGAGAGGGAAGGGGGAAAATGCACTGTAGAGTCCTGCTCTAGTGGTAATATTAAGGCAAGTACTGGGAACAAACAAACAAAACCACTCGTTTCTCATCAAAGTTTCCCAGCTTTAGTATAGATGAGGTGTGAGTTAGGCACAGACACAAAAGGGATTCCAAAGGGCCCTTTGACAGTCGACAAGGCAGGTCACAGAAGCACATAGAAGAGGTGCATGGAAAGGAAAGAAAAAGGACATACTTTGCACTGAGAAATGCAGTGAAGATGTAGATGTGTGTCCACAGAATCTACAAGAAAGTTCTAGTCATTCCCTTCTCTACATGTCTGAATTCTATTTAGTTTCCTTTCATTAACCTACACCATGTTTTGTTGTGAGCTATGTACAGTCCTGTGTAATATGAAATAGACCTTCCCAAGTTTTTAAGTCTATCTTCTATTTTGAGGATCACTTATTCAACTATAATGCTCTAGGAGAGCTTCATATCTTCAGTAACCAGGACATCTTTCATTCTTCCTCATTTCTTTCTGATACAAACAGTCCAAGTATTTGTAATTTCCCTGAGCTCTTAGGCTGTTTCTCATTAGATAAATGAACACACATTGGGAATTCTTTGAACTGGACTGTTCCCCTCATCCTTTGCCACATAGAAGGTATGAGCACTGAAGAGGTTGAGAGAAAGCAGCAGTGGGGCAGTTACCAAAGTATTGAGTGGGAATAAATCTTAATTGCAGAATGTAGTGCAATTTAGAAATACCTAACAAGCTGAAAACAAGTTACTTCAGGCACTGAACATCGCTTGTATGTGGCAGGAGAGAGCACAGCATGGGCTTGTTTATCATGCTTCTGATCAGGGCTCAAAAAATGGAGAGGCTGGGGGAAAGCACAAAAGAAGCTGATGTACAGGTAGCTCAGAAGAGATTTTGCATGTGCATTTCCTACCAAATAGACAGTTTGGGTTGTTTATCTCCACACCTTCAGTTTGTTCCTTGCTGTCTCTGTACTGGCCAAAGAAAAGCACACTGATATCACTGTGACACTGATTTCTGGGCCACCCTGTCACTGGCTGCAGGTCCCCCAGGGAGGCTCCTGCTGCTCAGAGGGTGGGTACAGAGCCCTAGGAACAGCAGGGACAAAGCTGTCACAGCCTCTATGTGAATCTGGCACAACAGTTTCTCATGTTTTTTCATGTAAATGGACTTGTTGCAGCCACTGACAGGCAAAGGTGGCATCTGAATGAACATATTATCCACAACCCATGACAAAATAAACATGCTCTCAGGATCCAGCCCTTTCCTCAGACTCACGCACACGACATTCATTAACTGCAGGGTTACTGGTATTATTGCTACACTAAAAATTATGTGAATAAACCTAAGGGACAAATTTGGCTTGTAGTATACAAAGTGGTTCCAGTAAGTTCTGAATATTTTAGAATAATAAATATTTGTACAGTGATGCTGATCAACACTGGTTTATGAGTTATATTAGCACACAGTTCCAGATTTCAGTTTTAATTCCTATTATGAATGATGTAAAATTAAAAGGAATGTGATGCCATGTCTGTGTGCATATTCAGTAGCTGGCAAAGCCTGCTTGAAGTTTAAATTCTAGTAAACACAGAAGGATCGGAAAGAAAACTCTGTTATTCAGTAGGTAAACTTGCCCTTTAAACAGATACCACTGAGTCTGTATTTTTCACAACATAATAATAAATGGGCAGGGGAGATTGGGTGGGGAGCCTGTACTTCCTACAGATCTAGTGGTGGTTCTGATGATTTCTACTTATGCCCACAGATTTCTCATAATGTAAAACTTTTCTTTTTTTCCCAAAATTATTTTCTAACCCAGGGATACGCTGACCTGGAATATAACAAACGGAGGGCATTCTTTGCTGACCTGGCCTTTAATTACAGAGCGTAAGTACAAGGCTGCTGAAAGGAGAGTTCAGTTGTCCTCATGTGCTTTCAGACTTCATGTGCAAGAAATATCAGAGATGCAGTATTTTGTTGAGGTATCAGAGATGCAATATTTTGTCAAGGTATCAGTGGGGCCACTTTTGAGAGAACAAAATTCAGCGCCAAAAGCTTTCACTCCATACAAAATTGACTTTTGTGACAACACAGCAAATACATTTTAAGACAAAAATCTTAAGATTGCATTCTCATATCCATTCCAGTGCTGGATTTTGTTTTAGAAGAATTGATTTCAATATGCCTCTTTGTTTCAATTTTCAAGTTTGTTTTAGGACTTGGTCCTGAGCTGAGGCTAATGTTTTTCAAGGAAATTTGAGGAACACTATTTATGAACATACATATTTGATGGTGGAAAGCAATTTATTATTTTTGTTATTTGATTTTGTAAATGTCTCTGTCTATGCACAGTAACTACCTAAAACCATAAAAAGCTCTCAGTTCCTGTGTAAGAGAATAAAAATGTTTCCGCCTTTATGTGTAAGCCTTCACCAGAATTACACTGCTTTCTGATAGGGTAAATCAAAGGTATAGGTAGAACTGATCATGGATTATCAGCCTCATGGTATCCAAGAACCAGTGGAGTCTCCAAAGTCTTGTGAGACTTCTGAGTACAGTTTTCTCTCTGCCATCAAATATCAGAGTCAGCACAGCTCAGAACAGCCCAAAAGCAGAACTGAACTGACTCAGAACTACAGAAGAAGCAACAGCGAGGAAGAGGAGAAAAGAGCACCCATGAGAGAAGTCAGTGCTAACCACGCAGTGAATGCCTGGGCAGCTCCCTGCCCATCGGTTTATGAAAGTTCTCTGTGGTGGTGCTGTGCTGATCACATCCTCCAGGGAGGGACCCTCCAGGCACACACTGTGTTTTGCTTGCTAGATTGCCTTCAGCAGAGGTGATGGCAAGACCTGAAGGTCTCTTATTCCATCTGAAAACCTTCTGAACACAGCTCCCTTTCTTACATATCCCTCTGCTTCCTCCCCACATTGCAACAGAGCAGAGAACGCCCACATTAGAGCTGACCAAGAGAAATAGATGGTTCATTATTTACTATTTTGCTGTTTCTATTTTCGTTCCAGCAAGTATTCATGGTGCAGGCAAAAAAAAACCAAAAAAAACTTGGAAACTGAACTTGAAACCTTCTTGAGACATGTCATATTTCTTCTCTTCATTACAGAGGAGACCCTTTACCTCATGTTGAGTACACAGCACAGGAAACAGCAACTTGGTGAGTTTGGTACTTCTGCTCCAGCTCCTGGGCCATTCCACAGCAGTCCCAGGAAAGACTGGCAAAGTGAGACAGCTGTAACCTTTTAAAAACTGTATTCGTCCACCCCACATTTTACTCTTTGGTTACATGTCACCTTTTGGTCATTTGTTTTGCAGAAAGCCATTCTCAGGGCTGGTCTTAACTACTCACTTTCTAGAGCAAAGGGCATTTTCCTGTCTCCCTGCCTGCTGGTCCCATCAAGATATCAGAAGCCAGAAAACACCTGGAGCCTATAGAATAACTTCTGACTGACCTCTAATTTACCATAACCATGGTGCTGGCAGAAATATCACCTTTTCAAACCTGCTACCAGGAGAAAATGCCCACTCACAGGATGGAAATTCACTCAGAGGACATGGCTAATTCAATATTTGCAGAATAGCTTGTTCTCCTTCAAGCATGCACTGCTTTTAATGTGAATATGTATCATTTTCTCAAACTGAAAGTAGAGGAAATTTTTAAATACCCTTCCAGGGTACATTATTTAAACTGTAAAAGGGCCTTAGGTTTCATATGAAATGATGGTAAGTTACTTTTACAAGGGTGCAGCATCTCTTCACTGGGGCTCTGTTTCTCCTGAAGGTTTGCCGCTCAAAAAAAAAAGACCCTAAAAATCAACCAATGAATTAAACAAAATTAAAATTCAAAGTATATTTTTAAACATCACTTGAAGTATGTGGCAGATTTGAAATAGAGCAGATTTCTCATCTTTCTCATACTAACTTTAAAATATATCAGTAAGCAGCAGTAATTGCCCATTTGTGTGATAGTACAAAGCATTAACATGTCCAAATGTCTCAAGTAAGAGCAGAGTCCTGGGGTTGTGCAGGGTGCCACATGTGCACTTCAGAGAGAGTCTTTGTTCAGAAAGTTTTACAATTTAAATGGAAAGAAGGCCTTAGGTGGGAGAAAGGAAGAATGAAGACCACATTTTCTAACTGTGCAGCTGAAAACTCTAGAACTTAAGTAATTTGCCCTAAATCACATGGAAAGTTTATTCCAATGCAGGGATTTAAATCCATAGACTAGATGTCTCATGCCAGAACCTCAACCACACTGCCATCCCAATCTCTGTCAATACTTACTTTATTTTAAATAAAATCTACTGTGCCACGGAAAGCCATGACCACATAAAAACCTTGCATCCAGCTCATCCAGGAGGACACATTTTTATTAAGCTCAAATACGTTTTTATAGCATCTTTCAAAAGTCAAAGATTGATGGTCAGTGTCATGCTCATGATTACTACCACCAGCCAACAATCTTGGCATGGGATGGCGTGTGGGAATGTCATATTTAAGAAAATTTAATTTTGTGTTCTTTCCTGTTTTTCTCTTTTGTTGCCAACCTTCGTCATTCCAGCTCTTCTCCACCTAGAATTAGACCCATTGTGGCAACAGAATAGACTTTTAAAGGAGTATCTGCCCATTTCCCTAAACAGCCAACCCCAACAACCCAGGTTGTCTTGTTATGTGAAGCTGTTTCCAAAATTAGCCTTCCCAATTGTTATCACAGCCCCCTGAGGCTGTGCCCTGAGGTCAGCTGCATTACAGCACCACTTAATTGAGCACTGTGCAATTGCAGGGGAAATTTGTAGCACAGACTGAATTCCCTTGGTGTCAACTCTGAAGAGTTGCTGGATGCCTTCAGTTTGTAGCAACATGGTTATAAAAATGAAAACCAAGCCAGCGAAGAAATATGACTTTCAGAAAACAGAGGGTACAGATGATGTGAGCTTTTGTTTTCAAAACGACTTCTTGGAAGGCCCTGAAATGAAGTAGTCAGAGATGCCATATGGGTAAAAGCTGTGTAAGAAAAATGGAGAATTCAGGACAAAATTATGGGGATGCACCTGTCACTTCTTCATAATGAAGCCGAATAGTGCCACTTTTATTTTTTCTGAACAATAAGGAAATTTACGTAAAATAAGGTTATTGCCTTTGAAGTCTTTCAAGCATCTGGCTCCATCAGGAGGCTCCTTTCTAGAGTGTTCCATAGACTGTGCTTCCAGCAGTGCTTTCATACCTACTCCTCTCTTGACTTTGGAGAGTACTTAGATGATTGTCTTAGAGGTACATTTAGCTTTGGATTGTTCATCACTGGTCTCTGAGGCCGCCTGCATTTCTGTGGTAGCCAATGTTTGGACACACAGCAGAATGACACTTTGATAAAAGAGACCATATGTGCAGAAGTGTAAACAAGCCTGCTCTCTCTAGACTCCAGTCTGGGCATGAACCATGTGCTGGTTCAAATCCCACACAACCCCACTGAAGTCGGTAGTATTCTATGAGGAAATAAGCCAGGGCAACACTTGAACTCTAGTCCTCATTTTTTCCTAATTCTTCCATGGAAATGGCCCAGTCTCCTGTGGCTTTTGCATCAGTGACAGCAGCCACTGTTTCCCTCTGTTCTTTTAACATTTTTCCTCTTAAGGTTTTCTTCCCCCGCTTCATTCTGGTTCATTACTCCCACACTGTGTAAGACATTCGTACAAATAAAGAGCCTTTACCAGGGACTGGCTATCACCTCCATAGCAACAATAGCATCACAAAAAAGAGAATAATAATAATAATAGTAAAAAAAAAAAATTACAAAACCAACTAAAGGTCATTTCCCGTACCCAGCATTTCCAAGAATGATCTCAATTTTCATAAAACAATGTTTATGAAGTTGTTAACACCCTAGGGCCACGTCTGAACAAAAATAACCATTTCTATAAGGTTCTTTGCCATCCTATTACTACTTGCTTATTTTGCAACAGCTAAATATATTCCAAACCACAACTCTGAAGCCAAGCACCATCAAGTCTGTGAGAAGCTTAAAGTCTGTGCCCAAATCAGGTTACACATATTATTTTCAGCTGGTCTCTTTTTGTATAATGGGATAAATGCTTCAAGAAGCTGGCATGTCTTTCAAATACATAGCCCTTCCAGGCATTTCGAACTGCAAAGATACAAACCTCTTCACCTGTCCAGATATCAGTATCAGAAAAGGTGCTTTTTTCAGAGGTTTTTAAGAGGCAAATCTAGGCTAGGCTTCAGTGTGGAAAAGGAGGGACCAGCATTTCAAGTTGTACCCCAGCACAGAAAGGGGGGAATACCTGATTAATTCCATTCCTAAAACGAACACCAGAGTATCCCAGATTCAGCTCTCTCCCTGATGCCTCCAACACATCAAGCAAGAAGGTGCCTAATCAAGAAACACTTCTGTATCAGAATTAGAGTTCTGTTACATTAAAGGACACCTTCTGAAGGAAAAGTGAACCAAAAAGCCCTTGTGGTTTGCTACATCCAACCAGTACCAGCTTTCAAGCACCAGGTGTCCCGAGCTCAGATTTTCAGACCATGACCCCCGTGCTGGGGGCTTACATCTCTCTGTGAATCTGTAGATGGGTCAGATAAGTACTGCTTTATTAAGGTATCTCATGCCATACGGTTTTTGATTTTCAGGAGAGAAGTCTACAGGAAGCTGAGGAGCCTTTACCCTACTCATGCCTGTACACAGTACCTGGATGCTTTCCAGCAGCTTGAGAAGCACTGTGGCTACCAAGAGGATAACATACCCCAACTTCAGGATGTCTCCAGATTTTTAAAAGGTCAGTCATTATAAACCGTGGCTTATTCTAGGGTTTCCCCCATAAATTTGTGCACCACAAACCCTTTCCTAGGAAACAAGCTGGTGAGCAGAGCTGATGAGCTGTGGTGTCCCCTCGTGCACGGGGAGCTGTAGCACAGGACATTTCACCCGAGGCACATCGAGGGACAGAGCTGTGAGTTGGTGTCTGTTCTGTGAGTGGCAGCAGCTGTGTGGCACTGACCAGCTAATCCCAGGACTAGCAGCACTACAGTCACAGCAGACACTGCTCAGCATCACTTCCACACAGCCTTTTTGTGGTTTTGGCTCTGTTTTATGCTTCTATAGCCATGCTGATAGTAAGACCCAAACACAAGTACAGGTACATACCTCTCGAGTACACTTTGTTCCTGATGCATGAGGCAGGGTGTGTGCTGGAGAAAGTGATTTCCAGGAGATCAGCAGCTTCCTTGAAACAGCTCTGCTTCTTTCTGTCTCCGTAGCACCACTTGCCACACTAAACTTTTTGGTGCCTGCCACATGGCTGACAGGAGAGCACAAAGGCTGTGGTGCTAGTCCATGAAGATGTGACCTTGGAAAAAGGACACACAAGTTTGCTAGGCTGACCTGTTAGCTGGGGGCTGGCTAGCAAGGAGCAGGAGAGCAAGGGAGCCTGCATTATTTTTATGAGGCCACAGGCTGCATGGTGCTTTGTGTAAATCACCCAAGGCCAGGTGCTTTGTGTAAACCACCTGATTATCAAGAATTACTAAAGAAAGGTGATCTTTAAAGCCTCTTTCCTCCTCCTTGGTGAAAAGGGGATGTGCCAGAGAGAAGACAGCTTATCGCTATGATGAAATAAACAAAAAAAAATATGGCTTAACTTTAAATTATGTTTATACAATATTCAGGAAATCAAGTGACCTGCTCTGTATAAGAGTAGGGGATACCAGTTAGCTTAAACAAGCTTCTATTGCTGAAGAGTTTTCTAAGATATTGGCATTTCTCATGAAGATTAAGCTGTTTGATGACAAGGTTTTTATTGCACATTTAGTGTAAGTGAAGAGAGGGTTGCCATGTGAAAAGCATCTTCCATGAACACCATTGCACCCAGCTGCAGGAATTTTTCTGCATATGTATTATGTATTTTGTCATATATTCTCTCTTCCATTCAACTACCCATCTTACTTCCCTCTTGTAATAACTGGGCTGATAAATATTTTTTTCTCTTGACATAGTTGATCTCATTTAATTTACACAGTAGCTGACAGCAGGAAGCTTCAGGAATTGTGATTCTGACTTAATTACCACAGGTATTAATATCCTTTAACTGTATCAGGTGATTTCAAAGTGGGAGAATTTAGGATAAAGTAAGACTATTCTGTCATAATCCTATTTGTATTGTTCATGTTGGTTGACAGGATTTGATTGCCTGGAGTCTGCTCACTTCTTTTACAGGCTCTGGTTCTAAATTTTCTCAGTGTCATAAACAAACAAACAAAACCCCAACCAGCAATTCTGAAAAATCTGCCAATAATGTTTGGAAAGATGTTCTCAGTGAGTTTCAACTCATTTACTATAAACCCAAGGTATCTACTGTAAGCTAATTGTGTGAACTAACTGGGAATGAGAATCAAGCATATCAGAGGTATTTTATTCCACTCTGGAATGGATGGCTAAGGAAAATGGAAAGAATGGTTCTTGGGACCACTGGTCCTACCCTCATTAAACTGTAGATTAAAACTGGATTATTTTAGCCTATATATTATGCATGAATGAAAAAAAAATCTTTTCAGAAGAGCTGTGTTAACAGCTAGACAATTAAGAGACAAAAGAGAGGAAACCATTTTTGTCCCCTTATATGAGGTTTTTGAATATATTTGATATCCTACCTTGCTTTCCTCTAACAATGTCATTTCACTATGCAAATACTTTCTAGAATAGCACAAAGATTGACATCATTGCATGGCCAAAACTTAGTTTGAGTCAGAAGCATCTGCAAGGTCTAAAATCTGACCAAAAGTTAAAGCATGTTGTTAAGGGCATTGTCCAAACTCCTCTTAAATGCTGTCAGGCTTGGGACATTGACCAGTTCTCTAGGGAGCCTATTGCAGTGTTTGACCTACCTCTCAGTAAAGAAATGCTTCTGAATGTCCATTCTGAACTTCCCCTTGGGCAGCTTTGAAGATAATAAACTATAGGAGGCAGAGAGAGAGAGAGAGGGATAGCCAGGAAAGAAAGTGATTGTGTTAAAACCAACCCACACAGCCAGATTAACTTCCATCTTCTCTTTCTCTTAGCAATATCTGTGACCCTAAAGAAGCAATTCCTTTTGATTCAGTACGAGATCTGCCTGTTATTACCTATTAGTGAGGCTGGTTTGAAGAGAAATGAACTGTAGTTCACAAATATTTCATGATTACTTAAAGGAAATTAAGTGGTTAACAGTGTGGTCGTTTACACATGGCAAGTGATTTTCTAAAGGGTTAACTGGATGAACCTAGGCACATCTTTCTTTCTAGGAAAGATGTTCGGATTTAGGCAGTCATTGTGCTCCACAGCTGGAAGAAATTACAGCCAGTGAACTCAAGCAAGCTCACACTACAATGCACAGGCCGCCTGTATACACCAATTTTTAGGCCAAGAATTAAGCCTTGCAGATCACTTTAGGTCAACTGCTCAAGACCTTCTCTTCGACGCATTTTGATTTCCCAGATCTCTGGGCAGCAGGTCCAACCAGCCACACCCCCAATTCTCTACTGATTGCTGGTTTTATTGTGCAGTCATGAACTAGAAGTTCAGATTTTGCAGATATTACCTTCAGCAGATAACTTTTTCCTGGGGCTTTTCAAGGCAACTGGCCAGGTCTGTTCCATCAGCAGACTGTCTGATCCCCCGGCCTATATTTAAAAGGACATCTCAGGGAACACGAGCTGTAATTTTCATTTTCCCTCCTTCTCCTCCAACATGGATGCTAAATCTATATAAATTTCCCTAGACTCTTTCACAGTCCATCCAAAACTGAGTTATGAAGGTCTTGGTTTTCATACAATATATTTTTCAGTTCGTGCAATTTTCACTTCACTCAGAATCCAGCCCAAAGGTTACCAGAAATTTTCGCATTCCTCTGGATTGGACCAGCATATAGACAAAGATAAATACATAATCTCCAAAGGGATTTTTAAAATATTGTTCAATTTTGAGGCAGTTCTGTACCGATTACCTTTGAATTGAGTGGAGCAATAGAAGATAACTTTGACAAATGCCCACCACCTAGTCCATCACAGTGTCAGGTAGAAGCATTCCTTGGTGTCCTCTCATTCCTATATTTCTTCATATATATTGCTACTTATTTGATTTTTTTCCTTTTTTTCCTTTCTCTGTGTTGTTTTTTTTTTTTTTTTTTTTTTTTTTTTATGTTGGTTTTTGTTTTTTTTTGGGGTTTTTTTTTTGGGCTTTTTTTTTTTTTTAATGGGAAAAGTACTAATAGCTTGACAGAGTAAGACAAGAAATTCTGGGAGAAACATTAAAAAACAAACCAAAACAAATCTTGTAAATGGCTTGGTTTCTGGGTGGGATTTTTTTGTTTGTTTACATAAAAAAAAAGGTTACAGGCTTCATGACACAATAGAAAATAGAATATGGATAGAGAATTGAGAATAAAGCCATTTAAAATGTTTTAAAAACGTAGTTTTGTGCTTTAAAGAAGATGAGATGTCATTTATGGGAGCTGAGAATGCAACACAGATTTTGAATATAGGACTTCAAAAAGATTATCATTGGCTCACTTTGAAAGCAGTGATTTTCAATTTTCTTAGCTTTGCAGACCACCAACATGTTTCCCATGGAGATGTAGATTGTGTGTTCTATTGACCACCAGACTGGTTGTTTTTTTAGTTGTCTCTCACAGTCCTTTCATGGTAATGCAGGGTGCTCTGGGGCAACACTGGATATACAAGCTGAAATCACAGCACAGAAGTGTTGCATTCCTCTGTCCTGTTCTGTGGACACATGCAAAGCAAAACACCTATGATCACATCACTGGGAGGCTGTGTAGTGACTTCTAGACAAACATAATGGCAAAAAAAGAAAAAAAAACCAGATTCAGGTTCTGTTCCCTGCTTGATCGTAAGGACCATGTGTGACCTCAGACACGTCACTGTCATGTGGAACATGGGTAAATGTGTGTAAATGTGCAAAAATAGTGAACTGGGGTGGGCAGTACTCCCACACCTCGTCCCTTTGCTGTGTGATACACACAGGGTGGATGGAGAGGTGATTCCATGTTGCAGGAACTGGCTCCATAACAGTACAGGGGCACATCAATAATAATAAGCCAGGGTGTGCCTGCTGTTCTTGGTGGAGGGAACTATTGCAACAGAGCAGGAAGGATCCCTGAAACTACAGCTAAAGTAAATGTGCTGTGTAGTTAACCCTAGAAACAGCTAAATTTGGTGTCCCTTCCCTTTGCAGAGAGGACAGGTTTCCAGCTGAGACCAGCTGCAGGACTGCTGTCTGCTCGTGACTTCCTTGCCAGCCTGGCATTTCGTGTCTTCCAGTGCACACAGTATATAAGGCATTTCTCTTCTCCCATGCATTCCCCAGAACCGTAAGTTTGATGCCCTGGCATAATTCCATCCTTCTGAATGTGTTTGGGATCATTCTCTTGGGACTGGCTCTGGAGTTCTATCCAGTAGTCCACAGAATGAAACAATTTGAGAAACTGGTAGCCGGAGAGTTAGAAGGGGAAGTCATGCATGAGAGGGTGTGGTTCTCTGTCTCCCTTGCAAAGTTGTCTGGGGAAGGAAAAGACTGAAGAATATGTGGTTTAATCTTTTCATCCTGCCTTCAGTTACCATCTGCTGGGGTTTGATTTCCTGCTGTGAAACTCTCCCAGTAAGTGCTGGCCAGACAACAGCAATTACATTTCATGAAAAATTACGAGTTCACACAGACGCTTTTGTTGTATGCTGGGACAAACCAGGGACCTTTCAAAGATGTTGTGACATAGAAGGTTAGTGCCCATGCCATCCCAAGCAGACAGCAGACAAGGTGGCAGGGGGCAGCTGGCTGCCTGTGGCAGGAGGGAATGCTCTGATCCTTGCAGAGTCAGGCCAGGTACGGAGGCAGCCACTCACACCAGCTCCCTTTGGGGTCTGTTGGCTAAAGTCCTTCTTGGGGAGTTCATGAAGGGCAGAAAAAGGAAGCCTTTAATAAACAAGAAGGTCACTTATTTTCCAGAGACTGCTGCCATGAGTTGTTGGGTCATGTTCCCATGCTGGCTGACAAGGAGTTTGCCCAGTTCTCACAGGTAAGAACATTTTCTGCTGGCTCTTTAACCAGCTGCTCTGGATAGCAGGCCAGAGGTGCCTTAAATACATGCAGCTCACCACAAACTGCAATTTTAAGACAGGATTCTGCCTGAGTCACGACCTCCAGGCATGGTGGGCCAGCAGTGCCCTGGGAGATGTTTACTCCAAGGGAGTGGTAGCACTGCTCCCTACAGACACGGTGTGAAAGGAAGGGCAGGCAGAGCTTGTGGGACTTCTCTGTGGGAGGGCTGAGTCAGTCTGGAGAAGGATGTCTCTGTGGGGCTGGAGTCTGAGCTCTACTGACTGTGCTTCTCCCCTGACTTCCTGTCCTACACCACATGAACCTACATAGCAACAGCTGCCAAAGCTCCAAGCTGGTTCTGTCTCTGGATGTACATTCTTGTCTCACATGAGACTTTAATTGTGTCCATCACCATGTCATTCATCAGAGTTGTTTTTCCCTTTACAACTCACCAGATTCTCACAGCATTGCTCACACTGGTGAGGAGGCTCCAAAAAGCAAACAGAGCTTCTTTTGTACAATAAGGGGCTATTTAGTATGAGCAGTCAGTGTCAGACCCAAGTGAACTCAATGACCTCTCATAATTAAAGACTTCAGAACTATCAATGTTCCTCAAAACCATAGCAGAGCGAAGAAGATATCTCATTGTCCAGGCTTATCAATCAGTGGCCAGTGTGAAAACTGGAGATAAGATCAGAGGGGTAACATGATGTAGGTCCCAGCACAATGTAGGTCCCTGAAGAAATATCTTGAAAAGAAAATCGGTTCATCTCATATGATGTGATTTCCAGTTGTATCAACTTGAATACATGCCAGCTGCCATTTTCATCATAAATACTCATTATTATTAGGATCAGAAGAGTGGTGCTTTAAGTATCCTAGTCATCTTTAATTTATTCTGGAAGAAACCTCTTCAGTTCAGTTCAATAATGGAACTTAAGACACATTATAAATAAGAGATCATAGCAATTTCAAAGCTTTCAGTTTTCTTATTTTCCTATCAGTAACTCAGACTATACAACATGGGATCACATTCAATGAATTTTCACATTTCATTTTTTTTCCCTCTCAAAGTATTTTCACAGTTGAAATTCACCCCATGAAAATTCTTTTTTGTTCCATTCAATATGAGACGATGAATGGTGAAAATGCCCTAATCTTGTTTGTTTGTTGCATGATATGGCTCCTGGGATAGCAAAAAAGAGACATCCACAGATTCCTATTGTGAAAATAACATTTAACAGGGAGCACAGATGAAAGTAAACAGAATCATCCCTGCACAGATCTGACCCACTCATAAGGGCTGCCAGAAAGAGTGAGGGACAGAAAGGTAATGGCAAAGATAAAACCCACCTTCCTGTCCTTCCTTCTCATGCTTCTCTGTAAATTTTTGCCTGGGATAGATAGACCAGCATTAAGACAAGAGATGGTTAATTTTACACAGAGAACACTGAGGATTAAACACTCATCTATTGCTGCTCCCAGTGGTATGTAGCTGGGGGCCAGGGAGAGGTAGGCATCCTGGAAGCCATGGAAGGTCATTTTGGGTGACAAAAACAATGAATAGTTCATGCTATTCATGCTAGAAATGATGTGGCCCTCCCCCTTCCCCTCTTTCTCTCCCTTGGGCTGAATAATCACACTAGTGTAACACTGTCTGCTTGCTTACTTGCTTTAGGATATTGGACTGGCTTCTCTTGGATCGTCTGAAGAGGAGATTGAGAAACTGGCCACAGTAAGTAGAGATGGCAGTTTAATATTGGAGGCAAACCCCAAATGATTCACTGAATATCCCTTACTGTGCAGGGAAGGCTCTTTTTGTGTCTCAGATTAGCTACAAAAATGGGACCATCGGCAGGATTGTCTCTTCTCCTCCACAGGTTAAAGTGCTGGAGCAGGGACTGGAGTGCCTCTGGGGGAGCTCAGAATCATGTGATTCCACCTGAGTGGAATGCTTACTCTTCTTGATTTTATAAGAAATAAAATTTCTTTTTACAAGTTTTTACAATTCCTGCCTTAGGATGGTCCCAACTCACTTTCCAGATTCATCTGAAAGACTAGATACCCCGTGTGATACTTATATTTTCTCCTACACAAGGTGCAGAAAACTGTCAGAATTTGGTTCATCCCATACTTATTAACCTCACCAAACAGGTGAGCACTTAAAAACAATTTGAGAGCAGGTACTGCCATTCAGTTCTGAGTCACTAGGCTGTCTACAACTGTGAAAACGATTTTTACAACCCCTTACTGCCATCTAAACTTGTTCTGAAAGTCATGTGGAGGCCAGGTGGGGTTTTTTTCTGATAATTGCAGCCATTTACCAGTCTTGATGATTTTTTCAGAGGAGGAGAGGAGCCTTACCCTTACCCAGTGTGAGACTAATTTAGTACAGGTAGTGAACGAGAGGAGAATGTCACTCCTGAAATTCCTTACCCAGCCCACAGTCCCACTCAGGAAGGAGATTGTGGCTCACCTAAAATCCATCTGCAAATATCCATCCTTGGGTTAGGGCTAAGTAACACTACCATTATTTTTGAAGTTTGGAGAGCAAAAGGTACAGGTGCTGAATTCTTTGTAACATCATCCAGATCCTGGGCTGGTGATGTGGGAAGACTGTGACAGTGGCAGTCCACATTTCCTCTTCCACTATCTGGGTCTAGAGAGGCTGGAGTGAGATTAAGATCCATGCCTTTGCTAGGATGAAAAAATTCTAAGTCCCAGAGAGCCATTTTGCATCATTCCCCAGGTCTTGGTGAGATTGGGTTGAGGCCTGTGGTTTATAAAGCATTCCTCTGCAAGCACCTCTTCCTGATCCTGAACTGAATAGGACTAGACAAGAGATAGGGTTAAGATTAAAAGAATAATGGGTCTCATGTCTGAAACTTTCATAGTATCATCCAGGGTTTGGGAATGTAGAACAAAGGCACCTTTGTGAAAGGGCTACCTGCAGTTCAGGGTCTGTGAGAATACAGTTTTGTGAGTGTCCTTCAAGTTTTCTAAACATAAACCTATTCTGGATTAACATCTCAATATTCACAAGTTTAAAATTTATATGCGTAATCGAGGCTTACTGTTTGAATTCCTTTTCTAGAAAGCGAAGATAGAGAGGAACCTGAAGTGTATTCATTACCCTGACATGAAAGTCTAACACGAATTCTGTGATTATCTCTGGAAGTTCCTGTCATTCCCTGTTCTTTATAAAGATTGTGTTAGTAACTAGCTAAGAAGTTTCTTTAAAGAATCTCAAAATTGTTTGTTGCTATGGTCTATAACATTTTTAAGACAAATTTTGAAATGCCATTATTTCATTCGGCCCCGTGACTTCTCTAAGCAGGTGGATCCGTGCACCAGAGATGGGAAACTGCCAGTGTCCTCATCATCCAGAGTGCCACTAACACATTTTTTGTCCTCTGTTAAAACAGTGAGAGCTTTAAAGAACCTCACTAACTAAGGGTATCTTAAGAAACACTAAAAAGAATTCCTCCTCCTCCCATGTCTCATTCTGCAGTCAAAAAAGCCTCCTGCACAATGAGGAGATACTCAAAAGACTTTTCACTGTGAAATAATAAGAATCAAGATTATTAACAGAATATAAATGCATAATTATTTGCTGAACTGTAGAGAAAGCAACTCAGGATACTGCAAAAAGAAAGATCCTGGCATGTTGTTTCTTCAGTGATAAATTTGAAGGCTAAATCCAAGTCATCAAAATGAAAAGGTATATGAGAGAGGGTGGGAGAAAGAGAATGTATGAAAGAGACAGAATAGACAGAATAATACAGAGCTTCACATTGTTTTACAAATTGTCTGCAGTTCTTTAAGCAAGGTCCTGAAAACACCATGGTTCTGAAGCCAAGGTCTATTGCTGTGTATGAGGCAGCAAAGAGCTCTTTGTCTCTAAAAGAACCTTGAGGAGTTGTGACACAAAGCCATAATCTTGAAATGCCTCATTTCCCATGCTTTCCCTTTGCACAATGCCTATCCAGCTTCTCAGGGCATCAGGCTGTGTCCAGAACTGGTTCTCCACTGTCCATTTCCTTAGATTTTTTTAAAAGAGAAGGACTAAAGGTTTGCCAGAGCCAAGAGTTGCTTTCATCCCACTACGTCCAGCAGGTAAAGGAAGTATGGTCCTGAGCATGCTTTATCACAAGAAAAGCCCAGAGAAATGTATCTTTATTTTCTGCTGGAGCATGACTAAGATATAATTGGCACAATATGGAAAAGGCATTCTTCAATTCTTCTGAACGAGATCACACGGATAAAGAAGGAGGGAAACTCTCCTTTCAAGTACCCTTCCAAAGGTCTTGAACTGTCTGTCAGGATCTACCTGTCCTTCTGGGAACTGTGGGTGGAAATCTGTCAGCTTCCACTGGCTATGATGAGGCTCAGGGCTAAGAGGTTGCAGGGTAATTTGTAACGCCTTCCCAAAAAAGAAAAGGGTATGACTTTATCTACCCATGTATTACCACTCAAACTTTTAATTTTTTTTTTTTTTGATGTGGGACAAAAGGTTTTGAATAAATACATGTTATGTTTAGTGTGTGTTATATGTTGAGGGGGAAAAAATAATTTTCTTAAAATATGCAACTATAAAATTTGAAGACACAAAGATATTAAGGAATGAGGATAAAAGAAAATTTAAAAAAGATGAGAAGCTTAAAAATCTCTGCCTTTTTAGACTCTTTTTCACAAGTTGTTCTTATTCCCAGCTTTATTGGTTCACTGTGGAGTTTGGCCTCTGCAAGCAAAATGGATTGATCAAAGCTTACGGGGCAGGACTGCTTTCATCTTATGGGGAGCTGATGGTATGTGTCAAATGCATATTACTGAAAGATTTCTATAATCCAATTTCCTGAACTCTGGTAAAAGCAAACTGTGTTTTTCTCCAAAAATTAATGTGATTTAAAATTCAGATTTTTCTTTTACAAAGAAATTAATTCTCCCTTCCCAGAAGTTACTGAGTAAGGGAAAACTACTGTGGTATTGTACCTGTCTTCCATCAAAAGAGATGAAATATAACGAGAGCAACCATCCCATAACGACTAGATTTGTTTCTTCCTGCTCCTGCCAGTAGTAATGCAGCTGACTTTGACATGAAACTCACGTTCCTTTCTGAATTACTCACTAGAGGGCAATATTATGCCTATTATGAGCTTGGCTGTTTCATCCATGTCATTGACATTCGCACACATATGAACCAGGAAGGCACCGACTGACTGGACCAAATAAAGTGCAAAGAAACTGGAAATAGCATGGGCATTGACAAGAAGAAAATACTTCCATATTTTTCATTTCTAAATACATTTTAAAATTAATTTAACCCCAGTTTTACATAGATCAAAATCTGTGTGCACAGGTTTCATACTGCCTTGCTCAGGCAGATTAACTGTAGAAAGAGGACTTGTACACATTTTTTCAGAAAGCTTATGGGTTTCCACTCCTTTGACCAAACAGCTGATAGGAGAGATATTAATTTCTCCTTTGTTTTGAAGAGCACTGAAGCAGGTGATCACTTTTTAATTGCAAAAGCCCTAAACTGTTATCAGTAGGGCTCAAATGCTTTAAGCTGTGCAGATACTGGATGGTTTTTTTTAATTGGTGAGAGCCAAAGGAAAATAAATACCACTCTTTTCAAGCATTTTTTATAAACCAGAAACCTTTTTTTCTTTTTTCATGGGAGACATATTTTAAGCTTAACACATAAAGTCAGCAGCCTAACAGCCAGATACATGATACATTCACATGGAATTGTGGCTGAATTAGCATAGCTTGGACTCCCAGAACTGGAGATAGTTGGGTTGTTATGACAATAAACATTTTACAAAACTCTCCCAATGGTGTACAGGTCAACCCACTTCCCAGTCAATTGACAGGAGGAAAAAACAACATTTTGATGTATCTCAAGACGTTTCAAGGAGGAGTCCCCACAGAAGGGCAGCTGAAATTAACGCAGAGAAAGCGGAACCTTCCCAGACATCAACCTTCATTTTTACCACTTGTTGAGTTCAGTATTGTTTTTTCTCACAACACTTGCAGTTTGGAGATTTTTGTGAGGAAGATCTGTGGAGAGCTTTCTCTCTTGATAAGCTGAAAGATCTCCATGTTCATTTGCCCTCTAGAGGAATAGATGTGACTTCCTTTCTACAAAGCATCCTGAGCTTGGCCTGACTGCTCATCAACTTCAGGAGAAGTGTGCTCACACCATGCACTGCTGAAGCTACTGTTTATCTGGGAATCCTTCAGTACTTGCTATATTCACTGACAACAAACAGGAAACATAAACTTGCTTTTACTTACCCTGTAAAACCAGAAATGTCCAATCAGAGCAGAATTCAAGGCAACATTTATTCTACTCTGCCTGGCTTAATACTTTACAGTTTTAAATCAAATTAGTTTACATGTTAAACAGGGTACTAAAGGGCAGAGGTAATAATATTGCTGATATTTATGTAGCTTCCATAGCAATATGCATGACAAAAATCTATCTGCACGTGGTTACCTCCTTTTTCTATTTAAGCTGGACTAAAAAGAAGGTAAAAATCTCATCAGAAATTCTCACTTTTGGTGTCTGGAGTTGAGTGCACCAGACTTGTGCTCTCTCTCCTCTCTTTCCACCCTTTTCTTCCCCTGACACCAGCAAGCTCTTCTGCTTTTGGTTAAAACCATAGGCGAGGACAGCTTGTGCACAAAACTGTGCTATATAGAACGCAAAAGTACAACTGCATCTCAAATTCCTTACCTCTGAGGCTGACAATGGAAGTCCTAACTGCCCTTGAGCTGATAAATGGCAGTTTCTTGTTACTTTTGTCAGTGGTAGTTGTTGGGTAAAGCTACTGGATAAACTTTTGATAGAGATGGGTCTGCCTCTGGGTTCATCCATCATATTACTGAAAATACATGCTGGAGTGATAGGATTTATAAACAACAGGTAATGAATAAGGATTATCCTCCTTCCAGCATGTCCCTCTTGTATATAAGACTTAAATCTGAAGATGGGCAAGCAGTTAACCAGCAATGTCTCTAATGCACCCTGCACAATCCCTTTGTGAGCTCTGTGAGTTCCTCGCTGTGCACCTTCTGGGACAATGGCTTAGTGGTTCTGTGCACTTCACCTTGAGCTCCTGAAACTTGTTGTACACAAGTTAATTATATCCACGATCTTAAGTGCTGAAATTTCCTTCTTTAGCTGACTGATTTCATCTCATAGATTTTTATTTAGAACAAAACCGAAATATAGAAATATTTCCATTTATTCATTCTAGTCTGCCTGAGCATCTGATTCTAACTTCAGTACAGACACTGGCAGTGTGAGTAAAGCGCTGAGGTCCAATGCCTAAGCACCTGCTAGCAAATTGCAAATGTGTACCAACTGCTTCTTGTACAGCTGAAGAGAGAAAATATGTGTAGTGCAGTGCCTATTTCATGGGAGGGATTTTTTTAGAAAAAAAGCAGTGTCTAGACAGATCTGTTAGAGAAGATGAAGATTGGAAAATAGTGAGGCTCATGATAGACTTCAGTTTATTGCTCTAGATAAGTTTTGTTGCTGCTTGGCAGAAAGCCATTCTCCAACCTAATAATTATCTGCCAGTCTTCTCAGTGGGCCCAGACAAAGACTTCTGCATGGAGGTCCCAGACTCGATTCCCTATCATTTAGCTGATCAACATATTTGGCAGAAGCAGTGAAGTTTTGGCACTTTGTTGGCAGTGAATACAGCAAGTACTGTAGGATTCTCACTGCAGTTCATGTGTTGAAGGAGACACACTGCAGCAGCCTGTGCAAGGGAGGGGTTTCCTTGTCTCTGAAGGCTTCTAGGCCAGGAATAGCAGAATGATTTGGTCACCAAGGAGGGAATAAGGGCATGAGTTACTAAGGTTAAGTGGTTGGCTGCAAGAAGATAACAACTAATCAGTGGGAGAAGGCGAGCAGCAGTCATCCAGCTTATGTTATATGAGAATTTAGCATCAGCAAGCAGCCTGGGAACATCCCTGAACTGCAGCCTGGACTGACTGTCTGTGGGTGTGTGACTGTAACCAAGGGAACCACATCCTGACTATGACATCTTCAAAACATTTCCCTTTCCTCCACAGCACCCACTCTTACCAGTTTGAACTCAGCTTCAGGTGGGTATTTTCTTTGGATGAGTTGATCCTGCCCAAACTCAGGGCATAATCTGGGGGAAAGGCAGAGGATGAGAAGTAGAGGTAGACACTCTCTGCATGAGTCTTGCACTTGAATCCCTGTTATCTAACAAAGCATTTAGTAACAGCAGCTAGGTATCAGAAGGATAACCATCCCTGAGTCTAAACTGAGCAGTTGTAATGGGTCTGACTGCTGGCCAAACTTGCCTCCTCTGAACTGTAAGAATTCCTCCCCAACAGCTCTCAGTATTGCACTGTTTATTTCACTATATTCTGTCAGCTGTTCTACATTATCCAAAATGCTTCTTCTGTTAACACTCAGCTGGACTCTGCCTTACATACTGTAAAATCTTATGGCTCATACCACGCTTCTGGCAACACTCAGTGCTACATATGCTTTTCTTGCAGCACAACCAGTACTTAACTTGTAGAGGCCTTTAAGGCCATCCGGTTTCGAGCTGAACTTCCACTGAAATCAATGGGATTTCAGTTCTGCTTCAACACTGACAGTACAGCAGGACCCCTGTCAGGTTTTGAGTTACTGAAATCTTTTCCCATTAGTTCCCCAGAGCTTCTAAGATTCTAAGAGCAGCCTCCTATTTGTGTGTACCAACCATCTTAGATTGTCTGAGTGCTATCCAAGGTTTATTCTTCAATTACACACTGCAAATGAAGAGCAAGAGAAACACCATCTTTTACATATTCTTGGGGGGTTTTGGGCTTTGTTTTCGTTTCTTTTAATTTTTTTTTTAAAGCCTGGTATTTATTTCTGCACCAGTTCAATGAAATGTCTGAATATGTGCTTAGGAGTACTGTCTGAATTTTTCTGGCTAGCAGATTGAACTGAAAGACTTGTGCAGCTTCTTAACAGTTATTTACAAGTAGTACCCTAGGAGATGGCATTTGGATTTTAAAATGGTGAAGGGAGCCTTCAGAAGACTGGGGAAGAAGAGAGAAAAGCAAAGAGGCAGATCTCAGAGAAGGGTGGGTACTAAAAGGCTGTCCCCAGGTGGATGGGGCCCACTGTCCAGCCTGAAGGTGGAAATAAAGGTCTCAGCTCTGATGGGATGAGTTGCCTTTTTCCTTTTGGTTTGTACCCAGGACACTTCACCATCCTGGCCAGCTGGAGGCACAATCAGCTTTTAGCCACTTCCTTGATGCAGCTCAAATGTCACTGGGGCTGAGCTAGGTTTAAAGTACCTCACCTGGGTTTCAGAGGCAAAGTGTGTGGGAACTCACTTTGAGCCTAAGCAGAGCTGCCTTCCCAGGACTCTGTGCAGGTGCCAAACTGGTGGCTGGTTTAAAAGGCGTTTCCAGCAAATGTAAACAAATAATGCAGATGTACCTACGGACTGCAGTGGGGACAGAAGTGGCTTCCATAAACCTCCTGTTTGCCTGGGGACACAGTGTAAAAGAACTTGAGAGGAATATACAGAAGAACCTCTGTGGGTCCAAAAATGCAAACGTGCACATGTAGTATAGTGTTTATTTATATCTTGATTTCAGGGAAGATTTTAGGCTGCTATACTGGCCTGGGAGCCGTGCATTAAAAGCCAGATGCATTCTGTCATATCTTCTTCAGTGCACCAGGGACTATGAAATTTGTGAAATGGGCTAAGGGACTTTAAAGTAATGCTACACGGGACTGCGAATCTTTGATGATACTATTTGAAAATAAGCAGTATGATATTATTTTTTTCTTCTAGATATTTATATTTTGGGGGGTGCCTTAGACTTTCCCCTCCCTGTCTGAGAACATGGCTATGCTATCCAATTGTATATCGTGCTAATACAGGAAATACATATTTCTCCTTTTTCTTTTTTTTCCATCTTAAAAAAATATTTGGTTTATTAACTGCTAATTATGAAAATCAGTTTTGACCTGTGAAAGAACAGGACTTTATATTACCACTAACTATTCCCCAGAGAGAATTTCACAGCCCAGCAGGGACTAATTCGTTCTCTGCTCATTCACCTGCTCTAACCTGTGTTGTTTCTGCTACAAAGTACGCCTTGTCAAACAAGCCAGAGTACAAGCCTTTTGATCCAGAAGTGACTGCAGTTCACCCCTATCAGGATCAAGCCTTCCAGCCTGTCTATTTCATAGCAGAAAATTTGGAAGATGCCAAGGTCAAGCTTCAGTAAGTAAAGTGTTTGTGGGTATTTTCATTGAGGGGGGCACACTGGGTTGATTCTTAATCTCAAATACATCTACTGCTATTGCAACAACCATGCCAGGCTATCTCGCTGCATCTGCATGGTGGCTTTTGTACAACAAAGTTAAGCATGAGCTTGTTTGTCTCAGAAAAGGTTCACAGGAATTCAGAATTATATTTTGCTATGCTCTGCTCCATGCTTCATCTTAACAATGCTTTATTTTAGCAGCTTCTGAAGTAAATTCTGTAACTGAACTGTGAGGGTGCAATCCCACCCTATGTGCTAGTCCATACAAACAGGAGGTCGTGAAGAACTGATTTACCCATCGTCACATGGAAATTTTATAGCAGTCTCTGGAATTAACATGGATCAGCAGGGGGCTTAAAAACAAGATTGCCTTTCTCCTCTGATTATATCTGCACAAGAATGCAGAATCAGCATTCACAGGCAATCTAATTTCAACAAAGTAGCTGTCTGCACCTAAATTACATTATTTCAAATTAGCTTGAGGTGTTTCTAAACACATTTCCTTAACTGTGTGGTGTTGTGCAGTAAGGATGATTTTTTTTCTTTTTTTTTTTTCAGTAAGCAGGGTTTAAATTCTGGCCTTCACCTCCAACAGTTAGAACAACATGACCAATTCTGGCTGGAGGCAGGATGTTGGTTGTGGAGCTACTGGGGAGCATGTAGGAGCTGAAATGAGGAATTTATTAGAGGAAGAGAACCTGAGCCAGACTTCTTCCCTACGCTCCCCCCCTCTTCCCCAGAAGCAGTGTCTGCTGGGGCTATAGCCGTTGGCTAATTAGGCTCCTCATCTTAAATCTGAATGTTCACATTAAATTTTTAATATGTGTAAAAACGTGGGTGAGAACTCACTGGCAGGAGAGAGAGGACGTGCAGAGCATTTGACTCAGGCAAACCTGCAAAGAACGTACAAGGACAAGGAATACACCACTCTCAGGCATGAACCTTTTTTGTACATTTTTTCAAGGCAGTTGCACAGCCAAGGCTGTTCAAAATGACTGAAGGCACAAGAATCTGTCAGCACGGGAAACATAAGGCAACATCGGTACAGGGGGTTCCTACCAGCGTGTACTTAATGGAAATATTGTCAAAAAATAGCAAGCAATCATGTTTTTTCTTTTAATAGAGGCAGAAAAATTGCCCAGGATGCCTAGTATCAACAGGTTTTTTAGAATATTACACAGAAAGAGCTGCTCCAGGTTATTTCTTGGAAGTGAAGGCGGCAGACATGCTGTGCTCCTGCATTCCTCAGCTTGTGGTTGTAATAACTCCGAATTGTGTGAATGCAGAGCTGTGAGAGCACAGACGGGTCTAAGCCAGCCAGGCTGAGATGAGGCACTGCAGATCTTTGGGGCTGCAAGCAGCTCAGCCGTGGGCAGGATGTACTGCACCAGGCAAGGCTCAGGAGGAGCAGGGAGGAGGTGTCACAGCAGCCTCGGCTCTGTAAGGCCATGACTAGGAACTGAGAAATGAGGTCCTGCAGGTTTTGCACTTAAGGAAATGCCTTTTGAACTAAAAGCTCTGTCCTGTCTCCCCACAGGAACTATGCAATGAAGATCAAGAAGCCTTTGGCTTTGCGCTATGACCCCTTCACCAGCAGCATAGAGGTTCTGAACACACCACAGAAAGTCAAGAGGACACTCCATCAGATAAAAGAGGAACTGAAAAACCTCTGCTTGGCCCTTGAAAACCTCTCTTAAAACCACAGCAACACATCTCACCTGTCACTGAGATACTTGTAGGTAGTGCTAGCACTTGAAGGCTTAGTGATGAAGATGTACTCACAGGCAGAAATCTTAAATACACAAACCAGCTCAGTTCAGCTAATCTTTTTACTGCAATTTAGGCTGCTGACTTAGACAAAATAATGATCTCCTGCTTAGAATGTTTCAAAGACAAACAAGACCAACTTACTCCAATTTTTGGTAGGTGATAAGAGCTATATCTGTTTGTAGTATTATGGGACTCTTACAGGTTTTTTTCCTCCCCATGCCACCTTTTCAAGCTATCAGTCACAAAATAGCAGAGTAACTTTTCATCCACACAGTGTTTTACTTGCTGCCTTAAGGACATGATCACAACCTCTTAGGCTGGGTAGCTGCCTACAATTAGCAGTCCTTGCAGCTAACTCCTTGCTGCTAGCAATTAGCATCAGCTGTTGTTCCACAAACTAAGAATGGTCCCCTTAAAATATGCAAATAGAAGAGTTTGTAAGAGGAGCACTTCTGCTCACTATTTAAGTGCTCATCTCATTCAGTAGCCTTCAAATATGACAAAATAATTTCTTGTCACATTTAAGATCACAGAATAGTTGTATCTTGATTTAAAAGAAGGCAGAAAATAAAAGGCCCAAGATGCTCTGGTTCTGTCACATATAAGGATGCTTAATTTGAATAGGAAATTTAAATTCTGGGAAGGAAATGCTTGCCTATGGGAAAGTTTGCAAAGAGGCCTTCAGCAAATAGGCTTCCGTTGCTTTTTTCATGGAATTCAGATTCTCCTGGATATCTTTAGAATTCTTTGCTTCTTATTGGCATCACAATGATTGTAGTAATAATCAAAAGGCCAAATCTATGGAACACCTAGTGGAAAACCTAAGATCAGCCACTAGCAGCTGTATAGCCTTGCTATGGAAAAAATATCTGATATGTTCTCTAACTCATCTTGTCTCCCTCTCCAACCCCTCTCTGAGATGTGCCTGGAATTTATTTACACTCCACAGGTCACGTTTCCCAGAATCAGTCTTACAATTGCCTATTCCAGACTTTCATGCTGTTCATGTCCCCTTCCTTCCATTACTATGCACAAATAGAGGGTAGTTCAGGAAAAGAAGATGATGCCCAAGACCAGAAGGGTTCCCTCTGCTCTTAGCAGCAGTGAGAGCAGATGGGGTCGATCCCGGTTACAGGCATGGTATAAGCAGGGAAAACGTGGATCTCTTGGCTCAAGCTGGGTGATAGTTATCCACAAATGTAAAGGTAGATTTATCCTGTGCCACTTAGAAGCTCTACTTATTTATTCAAAAGTGTATTTAGCGTGTGGCTGCCTCATCCACTGCTACCCACCCGCTGCCAGTGCACAGGGTCTGAGCTCTGAGGAAAATGTGAGGAAAATGGTTTTGCTCTTGATGGAAAAGGAGTTATGGGAAAAGGGCTTTCTTCCTCTGCCTGAACTGCTCACTGTGGGATAGGAACATGTCCACATGTACACAGACAGTCAGCACAGAGCAATCCACAGGCTGTTATTTCATACAGACCTTATCTCACTGTAATTTTTCCATTTGTCAGGCTCTGTAGAAACTGTCTTATTGAAAGTCAATAGAATGGTGTCTCTTAAACCTTCACGTCTACAGCACTTCAGAAAATTTTCCCATGGGCAGTAATATTCAGGATCTGGGGAGCTGCTGCGACTGCTCCATTTTATTAAAATGTGGTGATGCCTGAAAAATTTGGAAGTATCTTGGCAAAAATGGCTATGAGATCCCCTTCCTCTCAACAGCAGGAACATCCCAAGCTCCTTTTTTATTTTTATTTTTTTAAAAATTCTACTCCAGAAGAGCACTTGCATATCATAAACCCTGTTTTGCTAGAAATTCAGCCAGGGACAGAACTGAAGTGAGCTCCTTTGCTTCCAGTATATTTCTGCTGTGATGGAAGATGATCTCTCAGCATGCTTTTATGGGTTTAATTCTACTTATCCTGCTCATAAACACACACACACAAATACCATTCCTCCTCAGAGCAATTTGTTTCCTTACATATTGTAATAATTTATCTGTCTGCTTCCTGCCAATTGGTGCATAGGCAAAAATATTTGATAGCTCACAACAGATTGTTTTCAGAAGTATTATTTTCATCAATCAGTTCTTTTACAGTGAAAACTGAATCATGTGCTCCAATTCTGTGTGTTTTCCTTTTCTTTCTTTTTAAGTGGAAGATAATGCCAGAGCGGAAGAACTATCAAAATATTTTCTATAGACGGACTCTCTGGGCCATAGGGTCTTTTTCAAGTATTCCCTCTGAAATGGTTGCATGTGGAATTTAGACTTGAGTTTGGCTATTACTCAGAGCAGACCTATATTTGGAAGAAATCAGAGACCTGATGGATTTGTTTTGCCCAAGGCCTCACACTTTCTTTGGAGGGACTCCAGGCCCGCCCACACACCCTTGTCTTTTCCAGTTCCTGTAGCAAGGAGAGAAAAAGAAACCATTTTGGAGCCAGATCCTCCCACCCTTACACATGCTGAGTAGTACCCAGCCTCTCAAGCAATCTCAGGAACAGCACTGAGACTGTTTTAGGTGCTGCATACAGGCAATAAGAGCAAGATTATCGAAACCACTGTGGGTGTACTTGCTTTTTCCTTATCTTAGTGACAGTCAGCTGGCATACACGGCTAGGGAGGCTGCAGTGAAACTTGGTGAAGCTACAAAAGTAATGGATTTGTCTACCTGAACTTTTAAGATGCGTAAATATTTTTCCAAAGGAGGTAAATCTTTCCCCCCTGACTCAGGCAGAACCTACCTCAGGCTAGCTATGTTTGACAATCCCCTCCGAAAAGGTCCAAATTCTTTTCTTTTGATTCAGTGTTGTGACAAAAAAAAAGCCTTCAGGGTTACATCCTTATGAGTTACACTGGTCATTCTGCTCTTCCAATAGTCATTCTTTCATTTCCTCACAGAAGCCAACAAGTACCTCATCCTCCTGTCAGTCTAAGGCCGCAGTGATGGGAAAGGCAGCAACGGGGCCTCCCGATTAAAATAATGGCACAGAGGAAAAAGCACCAACCAGTCTTTTTGTCAGCTTGCATTTCAGCAGTTTCATATTAATCTTGCACAAGAAGGTTCCAAAGCCAAGTAAAACACATCTTGTGACTTGAAACTGAACTGATGAACTCCCCATGGGCCCTTTGCTTATCCCGATAAACTTATTTTTCCTAGATGGAGTGCATTTAGAACGAAAAAGTGTATGTTATTAAATCTGTATTGTGCTGTTCTGTTATACATGGGAGAGTTAGTAAATTCAGTTTGTGGGTTTGGGTTTGTTTTGTTTTTTGGCTAACCAAGTCTGTCCTCTACCAATTTTGGTCCACCTTCAAGCCTCCAGCTGCTTCACTGCTTCCCTGCAGATTTGCTAGGGATGCCAAGGGTACCACTGTGTAAGGAGAATACACAGTTATGCAATTTGGGGAACTTGGCAGGACAGGAAGAGGAAATTTAGGCTGGCCTCCCACCCACTCCCATGAGAAATAGTATTGTATTACAAGGCAGAGCTGTCATCCTCAGAAAGACCTTCTCAATCACTTCCCTCTGGTTCCCTTAACATTTTGATCTTTGTACTACCTGGTGAATATAAACCATTCTTAACCACTTCAAGAAATGCTGGTGTGGGGGGTGAGGGGAAGGAGAGCTGAGTAGAGAAAGAAAAAAAAGAGAAAAAAGACCTTTCAAGAAAGGAAACTCCGTTTCCCTCAATCTTCTTTGTCTCTGCTGATCCATGAAGATCCATGAAGAAAGAAGAAAACAGATCAGGCTTGCATGGAAAAGATAGTGTATTCCCAAAGAAACCTACAACATTAAATTCTTCCAGTGTGTACAATCCGTGCATGAAGATCTCCTTACACCCATCACTGAAATGCTGTAATTCCCCCAGTAAACCATGACCACCGATTAACCGTGCACAGAAGTGTTACACGACTTCTTGAGTCAGGAAATGAAGCTACCAGGAAAAACCCTACAGCAGCTTTGCCTTACGCACCTACTGCAAAAACAGAAGGTTCTCTGGAGCCTGCTTCCGTAGGTATCCTACAGTATGGAGAAATTCCAGTTGGCATAGAAACAGAGAGGTATATACACACATCCCCAGTAATCTCACCCACCACTTATCAGGAGTTTATACGTGGGCTTTGAGATTTAGTCAGAAGACATTGCTTCGCAGCATTCTTCAGCTGGCACATGATCAGAGGTTGGCAGAAAGGGTTACTGGCTGTATCATATTAAATATACATTAGGTTTGGGTAAAGCTGGTGGCTGAAGCCCAAAGTGAAAGCAAATCTCTGGTACCCTCTCCCACCACACAAATTCCCCAGGGGAAAGATAGACTAGAGAAGGAGCAGAAAGGCTGAAAACTGGCAGAGCAAAGGGGTGAGGAACAGAAAGGACCAGTAGATATGCGTGAAACATGCTTGCTTTGCATATGCTGTTTCATTATATTAGAGAAACATTTTTGTTTGAACAGGAGCTTTTTAGCATAAAGGGGGAAAGTTTGTACCTGTGAGAGTGTGGAAGAGTCAAGGTCACTTAAGACTTTTTAACCATACCTGAGGAGTGTTAGCCTTATCTAAGGCATTTACTTTCGACATGGGATACAAAAGTTGGAGAGCAGAAAAAGAGGTCTTTAGAAAAGCGTTGTGGTGTGTGGAAAAGAACACACCAGAGAAGGGCAAAAAGTCTCACGAAGGGTTTAGAAAATGTCTTACAAGGAACAGCTGAGGGAGGTGGGTTTGTTTAGTCTCAAGAAGAGGGGGCTTGGGGGAACCTCATCGCTCTCTACAGCTCCCTGAAAGGAGGATGTAGGGAGGTGGGAGTCAGTCTCTTCTGCTGTGCCTGCAGTGAGAGGACAAGAGGAAATGGCCTTCAACTGAGACAGGGGATTCAGGTTAGACATCTGAAAAATTTGTTCCCTGCTAGGGTGGTCAGACATTGGAATAGGTTTCCCAGGAAGGTGATGGAGTCGCCATTCCTGGAGGTGTTCAAGAGGTATCTGGATCTGGCACTAGGGGATATGGTTTCATCATTCAGGAGTTACAGTGGTGGTGCTGGGTGGACAGTGGGACTGGATGATCTCGAAGGTCTCTTCCAACCTTGACAATTCTATGATTCTACAATTCTATGAAAGCTGAAGCTGTCCAGGCCTTACTGCCTTGCAAGACAGAGTAGTCCTAATTTTAAGTGGAGCTGCCTTAGGAAGGAAAAGTGAGCAGCTGGCCAAGAACTGCCCTCTCAGCAGAAGACTGTAAAATTGTTGTTGCTATAACTATATGCTAGATGCAGTCTTTTACCCTGTTTAACTATTTTGTCAAGAGCTTTCTTATTTCCATTAGTTTAAAATGTTATTTATTGATCCCTTTGATTTGTGCTTGCAAATGATGAAAATTAGCTCTTTGAACACAAGAAAGTTCAATATTATTTTCCCAGGGTTTTGGGTGGAACTTGAGCAACACATGGACACTCTTAAACTTAAACCTGGCCCTTGATGAAGGCAATTAAGACCTGGCAAAATGGTTACACTCGAGTAAAGAAGGTGACAGCTACCATCTGATGTATCCAAAACAAATCTCTACTCCCAGCCACAACCAGTGGTGCTAATCTTCAAGGTAGAGCTTTCACATCATTAACTGTGATAGACTTAAATGTAAACATCTAAAAAACATAAAACATAGCAGCTAACACTTTTCAGGTACAGTAACCAGAAGAATCCTGCCTTATAACAATTTTGGATGCCATTTACAGTGATGTGGTCTATTTCAGCTGTTGCTGAAGTGGTGGAGTTCGGACATGGTGTGCAATAAAATGAGATGTACTGTTGGCATTAGTGAAGCCAGTTTGACTGATCTCACTTGCAGAGTCAATCAACAGCTAAATTTCTGTTGAGTAGGCTAATAGCTACAATGTGGAAGTAAAAAGAAAGGATCCATTTACAGTCATATCAATGTGCAGCATTTAGTACTTCCCTCTTAAATTTACTGACAGAGAAAAAACCCCACAACTGTCAGTATTATGAAATATTTCTTGAAGTGGTAGACTGGCACACTTTAGATACTCTGATATAAATAGACAATTAAAATCAATCCACAGAAGGAAAATATCTATTAATCTGTTAATTAACAAATGCTGTCTTTCAATAACATCTCACAAGATGACACAGATGATCAACGTTGTGTTTTGTACAAGTCTGTTAGGAACAGTCTCAATAGAACCTGTAAAACAAAAAGAAAAAAAAAGAAAAAAGGGGGAAAAAGCAAAAAAAGGCAAAAAAGGCCTGTTTTTAAGTATTTCCTGAATGAATCCCAAAACTGATGGGTTAGAAATGGAATGTGTGTTGGATGATGACGTACAGTGTTTAATTCTTGTACTTCAGACATTTCAATTTGGTTCTGACTCTTGAATTAGTTCATATTTCTAGGTTTAAATCTGAGTAAACAAAATGATTTAACTTGATTCCTGTGTCTCTAGTGTCCTACAAAGGCAGGCTTTGCAACTGAATGTGAGGTTTAGCCCCTTTGTGAAACACTGTGTGAGCTGCAAAGGTTGAGGAAGGAGTGTTGTAAATGAAACGTGCTAGCCACTGTTGCTTAGTAACTTTCCTCCAATTATAATCTTTATCCTTGGGCAGGAAACAAATTAAAGGTTACCAGAGTGGTTTTTCTGTTACAAATGCATCATCCAATATTGCTATCATGTGCATACACAGTTTGGGAATAATTCCACCTCATCACCAATGAGGTACTGGCTTTCTGATGATATTGCCTGTCTGTGATGCGGACAAGCCATTCAAGCACAATTTCTCTGTACTTTGTGGTACATCATTAGCTTCTGTAGTGCTATATTACTCACTTAAATAGAGCTAAAGATAAATTTTTTAAAAATTTGCATGAAGAAAATTGACTTCCTATTACCTTGACATCTCTATGTGTCCAAGAACCAGACTGAAAACATGAAGCAAAGAAGCAGTGATGTCATTATACAGAAATCTAGAGAACACCTCACTCTTTACTACTTAAATGGAAAAGATGGGCTGTACGAAGGCTTTCCTGATTAACTTCTGCAAATTCTTCCTCACATTCAAGAGGTTTACCAAAGCCTTTGAGTTTCGACTAACAGTTGAAGACACTAAAATTATTACAGAGGACTGTGGGGCCCCGTATGATTCCCATGGACGGCTTAGTTTTGTATCTCGAGCTGATAAAAACTGGTATTACAACAGAATTTCAGAAGGTCTTAGGCTATGCTAGATGGTGTACTATCTTGCCTGAGAATTCAGTAAAGGAAGTTCAGATCTTTTCCTTTCTAATATAACGGCTTTGAGATGGTGAAACCCTGCTTGTATTTGTGTGCAACACAGAGCAAGATAAATTGTATCATTTAGGAAACATGGAGCAAGAATAATTTTTTTTTTTACATATGGAGCCCCACTCATATAAGTGAGGAAGAATGTACTCCTGTGGCTGAGGACACCAACAAAAACCATCAAGAACTGTTTTACTCTGAATTCCTCCTACAACACCATCACAGTCTTCTGCTAGCAATTTCTCTCCAGAGAAACAGGTTCAGCATTTGTCACATTAACAGACTTCCACCCTCAGCAAAGGAGTTATTTTGAGCATGACATGAAAATCTTTCACTAACAAGATGTTGGTAGATGAAATTAGCACATCTTCAAGATTAAGATCTGTAGTACACAACCTGTTACTCCACAGCAGCTCTTCTGTTTCACACTACTGGTCAGTGGAAAAGGACAGCAGGTGTGAAAAAATGGGAGAGAGTCCTGGATACATGGTAGTTCCAAGCAACAATTTTGCTGTACTTGAGGCAGAGTAAGGGGTGAGTGATCTATTCCTGAATTAAAGGACCACTCTCACACAGAGCTGGAGTGGAAGAGTGCCTGCAGAGCATGTACTGCTCTTTATGCCTCAGGCATATCCTGTGCTTACACCACACGAAAAGATAATATATACTTTGGTCTTTTCCATGTCCTTGAAAGACAGAAGCTGGGGCTAGAGGTGGGCTGTGATGCTTCAGTAAGTTTCCTCAGGCAACAGGGGAAGTAGGGCAGGGAAAACTGCTGAAGAGAGTATGAGGACTCACTCATGTCCCACAATAACTGTGGGCTGAATGCTATCCTGAAAGCAGAAATCAAAAGATAGAAATGTTTTTCATCTCTCTGCCAAAGAGGCAGAAAGAGGTTGTACACAGGAGCATTGGTCCTATCAGAACTGTGCCTGGAATAATAAATGCGTTACTGTACAGGGTCACAGAGTTTGGAAGGGACCTCTGGAGATTGTCTTCTCCAACACCCTACCCAGAGAGGTCAGCTAGAGCATGTTGCTCAGTACTGTGTCTAGTCAGGCTTCGAATATCTCCCAGGATAGAGACTACACAAACTCTCAGGGAAGCCTGTTTTAGAATTTGACCATTCACAATAATTAAAAAAAAAATTAAATTTGAATGGAATTTCATGTATTTGATTTTGTGCCCATTGTCTTGACTCTTTTCACACAATACTGCTGAGAAGATTCTTTACCTTCTTTACTGTCTCCATCGGGTATTTATACAGATTGTTCAGATCCCACTGAGCCTTCTCTTTCCCAGGCTGAAAACGTTTCCAGCTTTCTCAGTGTCTTCCTATACGTCACATGCTCCAATCCATGGATAATCTTCATGTTCCTTCAATAGACTTGCCCCTGTATATCTTTGTCCTTATCCTTGTGGCTGCAGCACTCTAGATGTTGTTTCAGCAATGGTGAGCACAAAGGAAGGTTCACCTAACTCCATCTGCCTGCAATGGTCTTCTTAATGCCATCCAGGGTGCTGTTGGCTGTCTTTGCTTCGAGGGCAGATTCCTGGCTTATGGTCAATTTGTTGTCCACCAGCACTCTCAGGCCACCAGGCCCTTTCTGCCAAACCACTTTGCAACTGGTGGATCTCCCTCATCTGCACTGATGCCTGGGGCTAATCATCATAGGTGCCGTGTTTCACCAAGATTTTGGTTGTCCCATATCTCCAGCCAAGAATTCAGTGAGTTCATCAGTCTTTTCCATGGTCTCATTCAGCAGCAAGCCTACATTCCACACCCCTCCGTTTTTTTTCTTTTCCTGTAAATACACTCGTAGAAGCGCTTCCTGTTTTCCTTTACATCCCTCACCAGATTCAACTCCAGCTGGGCTTTCATTTTCCTAACTTCATCCTTGCGTGATATAATGTGTCTATATTCCTTATGGGAGATCTGAAACTAATTCCGCCTCTTGCATGTTTCTTTTTTTGTGTTTGAGGTTTGTCTAGAGCTCCTGTTTCATCCGTGCAGGCCTCCTGCCATCTTTCCTTGGCTTTCTGTCTGTCAGGATGGATCATTCTTGAGCTTGGAAGAGGCAATCCTGGACAAAATGCTCAAACTGTCTTATGAAAATGTAGAGGATGGGGGAGGTGAGACAGGAGGAAAGCAGAAAGAATTCTCCTGCTTTCTACTAAGACCTGCAGTCGTGTTAGAGACCCAAGTTCATGTGCTTACTCCAGTAGACACCTAATTCACGACGTGAAGAGGACTGCTCTAAATGAAGAGCAATTGAGAAAGGTTTGTTCTGTAATATCAAGTTAACTGGGCTCACTGGACAGGTTCTCTGGATGTGGAAATCCTCAGTAAGATTTTGCATCACATCCCGTCCCAGAATTTGGCATCAGTATAAAATCTGGAGCTCTGACCAGCTGACAAACAGGAGGCTCAGTTCCTCAAATGCTTTCCCCTTCAGCCGATCACAGAGTCATAGAATGATTAAGGTTGGTAAAGACCTCCAAGGTCCAACCTTTGACCAGCTGTCACCATATCAATTAAAGCACAGTACTAAGTGCCGGGTCGAGTCATTCCTTGAACGATTCCAGGGAAGTCTTTGGCATGTAACAGATGTCAGAGAAACACTTGTTTTTCAGATCCCTCTATAGTTACGTGTGAGGAGGCACATCAGACAGCACATCTTATCGTGGAGGGGGATTCCTTCAGTTTTAAGGAAAAGGAAGATAATGTTTTGAACACATCTTCTCTTGGAATCTTTTAAATGCCATGGGGTACTAAATCCTGATAGGATGAAGAGGCTACCAGTAATATTCTTATTAATAACATATTCAATAACTTGACTTTTAAGTGGCTTTCTTATTTCTATTCTCCCCCGAAGCACAGCACTGAAATTCAAGAGAGCTGCAGTAATCCTGGAACGTGGAGAGAAGACCATGGAAGTGTTGGTACTCCAAGGCAACACACTGCCAAGGGACTTGTCAGTGGAGTTAGCAGGTGGAAGCCAGTCAAGGAACTTGTAAGTAGCTCTGAGGGCTGTGGTTAAGAGCAGGCAGATCCGAAGAGTTACTTATATAAAGGCATTGGTACTCTAGTGTAATAGGAACATGATTTCATCCTACTTGCTTCTCTTTATATCCTACAGGAATACCAGGCTGTCACATCCCTTTGAAGGGTACCCTTCACCTGCTATCACACTTCAGAGCTCCAGCAGATTTTCACAATCTGCTCGGCTTCTCTTGGCTGCCCAGATCCCGAACTGTCTCAGCCTGGAGGAGTCAGACTGTGCTGTCCTCATCAAGGAGACCACCCACGGTCACCTGCCCAGCCAGTGCCGTGTTTGTTCCCCACGACCCTGTCCCCGCGAGTCGAGCAGCTCAGCGCTATTTACCTTTTGCCCACAAGGTGGTAGCGCAGCATCAGATTAATGTAAACATGGGGCTTGGCTGAGCTCCTGCCCTCCTACCTGACACGCTCCTACTACTGGAAAAATGTGGGCAATTTTCTTCCTTTTCACCAGCTTTCTAAAGAACAGCGTGATATATTACGCCAAAGGCCTAATATATCCGTGAGAATAAATATTTGAGGATAAAGAAGAGATATCTATTCCATGCCCCAAAGGGCTGTGTGGAAAGAATAAGTGATAGGGATAAAATCATGCAACCCAGCTTTGAGATTTTGACTCGTTTCCAGAACTGGGGAGGCCAGATATTAACAAATGCTGCTCCAGGGGGATGAAGCAGTGCGGGCTGCAGTGGTCCCTATCATCACCCTCGAGTGGCTGCAGAGTGTGACAGATTGTCCTTTCAAGGCCCACCAGAATCCATGTCTAGCAGCTTGTAGGACAATGCTCTGGGCATCTCTCTAGTGAAATATTTGAGCTCTTTTCTAAAACTAGTTTAAGCGACAGTTTTGTCCTTGGCACTACTACTGCTACTGGTTTCAGACAGTCCCATCTAAAGCCTTCTCTGACTTCGTACACTCATTGTTACACACCACACCTGGCAGTGTGACTATGACAGATCAGGAAACTACTTCGCTGTTATTATTCCCTCCATTATACAAACTGTTTTTCCTTCACCAAATTCCAGCAGTTCAACGCAGGTTCATGAACTGATGTGACATCACAAACAAGCAGACATTCTACTTACAGCAGAGGGTCAGGAGTGGGGAGAAACACATTAAACTGGAGCTAAGACCATGAACTCATTTTGTCGTGGGCAAATGCGTAGTTTCTGATGGTGAACAAGCTCTCCTGCCGGGATTTGTGTCTTATTTTTTCAGTCTGTTGTACTAAATGAGGTAAAATTTCCTTTAAACCACGTAATTCACCTTACTGTTACAGAGATAACTACTTAGAAAGTTACATAATAACAAAACATCTATTCATTTTCATACCATAATTAAAATACAGCCAAGCTAATGAACACCTCATGAGGATTCATACACGCTCAAATCATCTTCATAGAATTAGATCACAAAATAAAAGTAAATTTTAAGAGTGATTTTTAGTAGTCAGTCTTTTGTTGAGTAGAGAATCAGAGCAAAACCCTTTGAGGTGACATCCTACCCCCAGAGAATTGTGCTCAAATCTGGGATATGTAACCTAATCAAGTAGTGATTTTTGCTGGAGAGGAAAAGGTAGGAAGAGATCTTTACCTCCTAATTAGTGTGGTCTCTATCATCATATCATATAATAGCTAGGGCTGATTAGTAGGGCACTCTCTAGACTACCTAAATTGCTCTCTCTTTCAACAGGTCACCAAACAAAGTGTCTCTAGCCTCAAAGCCAGGCTGCTGGGCTTCCTACACAGGGTTGAGAGGACATGGTGTGTAAGTGCCAAAGAGATCAAAAGAAGTTTTTCAACCTGGATAGTACCAGAACCTAGTACTGAAACAAAATTCCCTTGTTTGAGTTTATTTACCAGTAATTCTAGGTGGTCTCTCATCAAAGTGCTGGAAAGTCCTCCTCCGTGTCATAGTGACTGCCCACAATCCTTACAAGCAAGACAAAGTGTTGCACAAAATTCTCAGGCTCTTCGTTCCCCAGGGCATCACTACATACCATGGGTCTGACTACAATCCTTCATCTCTTACTGTAACTGTAGTAGGAGGCCTTTATTTATGTCAGAGTACCCTTATAGTGTGCTGATAAAGTATTACAAAGTATTCCAAGGAATGGACATAGCTGTCTCCAAGAAATGGAACTGCTGTTCCAGTCTAGTGAAACTATCCAGTTGAGTGAAAATACTTGTACTGATAAAAACAGTTTTGCCAGTACACTCATGCCACTGTTAGGGATCTCACACTCCTGACAGACAGAGCCTGGCAGGAATTTGGAGCATAGATGGGGCCTAGATCAAATGAACAATTTGGAGTTAGAATCATATAGCAGTGATCCTTTCAAAATGCTTTTATTTACAGAAACCCTCAACTGAAATAAAGTCTCTTAACAGGAGGTCTTGATTACTTTTCCATTTCCAAACCACACATCATAATGGGGATGGAATGTGGTTACCATAAATTGTTGGTTTACAAATCATCACTGACTTGTTAGCAACAGCTAGGATGTTAGAGTTAGAGCAACAGTTTGGATGTGATAAAATAGCAAAAGCCCATTTTTCATGGCATTGTTGGAATGAATATAAATGAATTCTTCCCAGAGATTCATTGTGGTGGTTGTGGTAAATAACAAACTGCATATTTCCTGCTGATGTTGAAATCAATGGGAGTTTTATTATTGGCATCAGGAGAAGCAGGATTTGACCTTAATAGAAAAGAGAAGAGGAAAAGAGAAAAAGATGAGGAAAAGAGAAGAATGAGATTGAGAGTTCTGAAATGACTAGTGCTTCAGTTGCCTGGGTGGAGGCACTTCAAAAGAGGAGTCTGAGAAGCAGAAAACTGGGGCCCCTTTTCATTTGGATTCTCTTCCAAATTTTTCTTTGAATTCTCTGTTTGTGAACATTGAAACTGAGGAATAACCAGTAATAGTCACTGCTGAAAATGCAGATTTTCAAATTTTCCTTTTTCTTGGAAGTGTTTCTGCCTCTCTAACAACACTGAAGAGTTCTCTTATAGAGTTTTGGATGAATCCTGTAAAAATCAGCAAAGGCATTCTTTCAGGGAAGGCAGCACAAACTTCCTTCCATACTTGTATTTGTGTTATGACACAGATCACTATCAGTCATTTAACCTTGCTCAAGAAAAATCATGTTTGTTAATAGGCAGAATTAGCTACCTTGCCTCTGTCATACAGGTAAATTTTTACGAGAGAAACTAAGATCTAGCCCAAAAGAGGTCACTACGCTCACTTAACTTAAAGACTAAACTATACAAATTTATGTATTTCTCCTCAAGTACTCTATAAAAATAGATTAAACCAAACAAAATAACAATGTGTGCATTCTCACCACATAGAACAACAAATTAGGATCTTTCTTTATCACATGAATTCAAAGCACTCATCAGCATCACAATTCCTAAATATAATTGTTTGAACGTTTAAAAGACCAAAACCTGGTTCTCTAAAGTTGACAGGAGAATTTCCAATTACAGTTGTGTTAAATGAACTCTAACACATGGAGAGAGAGAAACCAAGTCCAAAAATACCTTTTTTTTTTTTTTTTTTTTTTTTTTTTTTTATGGTAAAGGGGTAATGGAGTTCATTATTTCCCATCTGACATCATTTTTTGGTTATCTATGCAGAATTCTCATTAGTTGCAAGACAGCCCTTTAAATAGCTTATGTTGTCCCAGTCAGATGAGGAAGGTTTGTAAAAGAAAGTTGTGTCTAATAAATGTCATTTTTCCTTAACAGATTCAGACACTGTTGAACTCTAGCATGTAGGAGCAGATGATCCAACTGAGATTATCACAGGAAATCCAAGAGGAATTTAATCCAATCCTTTGAACTTTCAGTAAGATTACTTAACTGTGAAGTACACAAGGAACTATGTTGATTATTGTCGTATTTGGCTAGAGACCCCTTGTTTTACCAAAGCATTCTCTAGAAAATTATCCTTTATCCCCAAAGTGGTTCTGTTGTTTCTTGAAACAGACAGCAAACACAGTTGAGACTGATTTTGAAGGAAGTGTTCTTCATGAAGGAAAGATTGTGTTCTAGAAAATCCTAACCAGTCAAAATTTCCCCCTCCCAAGACAAAAGGCAGTTTGTGCTTCTCAGAAGATGCACTTAAATTTATTAGCTCCATTTATCTTTTGCCTGGACAACTTATCCCAAATCTAATCACTGGAGTACACGAGGTCTCTACTGAAGACACAGCCATTGCCCCTTTCACTAATGTAATAAATTTGTTTCTCATTCCGCCAGAGTGGAAAAGAGGTCTTGGGTCCAAAATAGCAAAATGCATGCATTTCACAACAGGAGGACATTTCCTTGTCAGTGCACTGCTCTATGGAGGATTTCAGAAAGAAGCATTTCAGCTTCACTACTTTCCCCTGACCACTGGGATGTTTGAAAGAGAAGCATTCAAACTGGTATCTTGGAGGTGTGTGGTCTCCTTTTTTTGGAAACGGATTTGATTGCACTAGTTTGAATTAATTACTGTGACTATTCACACACTGAATAAGTCTGGACTACGGTTTTACTAGGTGGTACAATTTCCCAGACTCCATGAATAAAGGTATTGCTATTAGAGGAATTTCAAAACGTTTCAACATTTCTCTACGTGGCAGATGGAATGGTTTTGCAATGTAAACTTATCTAACCTAAGCTGCCTTACTTGCACACCGGTAGCTGACTCACTGTGCCAGGAAGGAGCTTAGTAAGGGCTAATTTGCCCATCTTGGGAGAGTTTTGCAGCCTCTGCTGAATTTCCTGCTCCCATGACCAGAATTGCCCTGCTGGCATTCATCTGCAGCTGGAGGCCAAGTCTGCCACCTCCACGTTTCAGTGGAATCACAGCTCACTCAGAACTCACTCCTAAGATGTCCTAATATGTGCCATAGTAATACTAGTTAATAAAGTACTTGCCTGACCTACATCAGTTTTATTAAGAGGAGAACAACACAAAAAGCAGGCTTGGGACTCCAGGAAATATGGACCAGAATATTTAGAGGCTGTGCAGACCTTCCATGGCAGGACAAGTTGTCTTTAAATGTACTGAAATTCAGGCATAACAAAGTCATTTTCTCTATCAAGATATTTAGGTCCAGTTTGCCCTAATTCTGTACTTTTCATATGTTTATTTGCCACTACCTGAGCAGTTCGGGTAATGACATTATTTCAGAATTATCTTTTTATCCACAAGTACTTCCTCACACCCTTTCAACTACTCTTTTTTTCCTTGGACTCAATTCTAGGTTAGAGAATGTCCGTATTTCAGCATTCTGGGGTTTAGGAGCAATCTGTAATTCCTAAAAGCCACAGTTAATGCAGGGAACTACTCCCAGTCAAGCAGTAGGCTAGGAGGAGGGTTCATTGAGACCTCACGTTTGGGAGGCACTGAGGGGTCTCCTCAGCCAGCACAATCCTAAGGATGCCCAAGAAGTTGACAGACTCTGTAGAAACTCCTGTGGAGATCAGAAGATGCTTCAAACTGAGTGCTTCTTACATCCTGCTCCATGGATATAATAGCAACTGTTCAGGCATCTGGTAGCCTTTGGCTATGTGCTTCCAAAGGAGTGTGTAGTGCTGCACACTGGTCAGACAGCACAAAGGCTCCTGGGTCTGTGGTTTATAAACAATGCACAAGCCAGAATGTGGTATTTGGAGAGCTGATGTGTTTCTAACGTATGTAGACGTTGTTGTAAGTAATATCTAAATTATAAACACTCCCCCCCCCACCTTCCAAACCTAGTCCAAAGTACCAATCCTTGCCAGGGACAATAAAGCAACCCAAGTTTGGAGTGTCTCGGTCAAGATAGTTTTGAGTCATGACATTTCTTTAAAATAAACATCAGGAAACTATCCAAAAAGTGAGATCACCCCACTTTGTAAAATATCTTTCTATCTCCCAAATATTTTGCCTGGTATCAGTCACGTTTTCCTGGAAATTTGTAGTCTGACATAGAAGTTTCCCTGTGCAATTTCAGGTGGATTAATTTCAGCTTGACAAAGTCAGGGTGGGGTTCAAAATCAACCTTAAAATGGAAGATCTTGCATCAAACTAAATTATGGAAGAGCTTCTCCATCTTGTATTTTCTCTCAGCCAGCTCACAATAACTGTGCCTCTACTACAGAACATCCGAGCCAAAAAAACAGAAAGACAAAAGTCAAAGCCAAACCAAAAGACAAGAAGCAGAGACAGCAAAGAAGACAGAGAAAGAAAAAAACAAAACTACCTCACATACGGACCTTACCCTGAAAGCTCAAAGATAAGAAAAACAGCCTCCGTAAAAGTCAGTTTCAACATTAGGAGATGACAGAAGCAGCAGAGGTGGCAAAGCACCTAACCTGACCTACCGACAAGAAAAGCTAATAAAAAAAGAGATGGGAAAAATATGGGAAGTTTTAAAAGTAAAAAGTAATTTTTAACACTGAGTGTATGCAAACCAACAAAATATGCAGAAGCTGAATCAGATCCATATCAAAGTAACTCAGCCTACAACTACGCGAGAATCAAAAAACGCCAAAATGTGTAATAAAGATACTGTAGAGTACTTTGTCTTTTGAGGAGCAAGCCCATTCATACCACCAAATAAGGAAAAAAAAATGAGGAGGAGTTCAGCATAATGGTTACCAAAAGAACCCCCTAATGGTTGGGAGTGGGCAGAACAGGGAAGGAGAGAAGAAAATGGGCTGAAATTAACAGCAGTAGTGAGTGAAAAAAATGAGGTGGCTGTGTATGACACTGACACCTGAAAAAAAGCTGTAACAGAAAATCACATCTTGAAGAAATCCCTACACCTAAGTTTGCAGAGAAAGATAGTATCTCACATCAGTACAACTAATGCCATTAGGAAAAAAATAAACACGCCTTCGGAAAAATAGATCAGCCTTCAGGTACGAAATGGGAAAATGACTTGAAATGCCCTGAGGGTTGTCTGAATTTCCAACAATATAACCTGGAATAACAAGCATACCACCATTTCCCACAAAATTAATTTTGCCTGTATACTTAGCCCGTCATATCAATAAGTCACTAGGAATTCCCAGAACAAAGGGTCAGATATAAATTGATCCAGCTACACTGAGTAAAGTGAACGCACATCTAATTTCATCAGCTGATAAATCACTTCAGGATCTGCCCAGCAGCAATTCTTAGTCCTAATTGCTTGACAGGGAATGCTCCCAAATATGCTCATCATGTATATTTGCTCCTATTGAAGAGAAAAGAAACCTTAACCTGTCATTTTGGTGGGAGCAGGATGAGGCCAGCTTTGAAAAATCTTACCCATTTCAAAGTAAAATTTCTGTGCCTTATAGATATATTCCATCATTTAAAAATCAAACACCAGAGTGCACGAATTAACTCCTTTTTGGTGTATACAGCATCAAATATTTTTCACATTTCTTCATCAGACTTTGAACTGTATATCAAAAGGAAAAAATGGAGAACAGGAAAGCGAAGTTATCACTACCTATTCTACCCAATGGCAAATGGAAGGATCAAATCCTCGACCAGGTGAAACCTACTATGTCTCCAGATTGCACATTTGTATTAAAGGGACAGCAACCTTCTGTCCCCAGAAGCTGGTTCTTTTTCTTCTTGCAGACACCTATTTTAATCTCAGAACATAAATACTAATCCTGAACTAGATCTGCTACTGCCGTCCATGGGAGTATTGAAAAGTGCAAGGAATAGGCACTGGGCTAAAGCTTCAGGCTAAAAGATCTAAGTCCAAGTCTATGCCATTTTCTACGTCTGAAAAGTGCCCACAAATTTATGGGTAACCTATAAAAACAATTGAAGTAGTTGTGGTGGTCTTACATTGTTTAGATTGTTTTCTTTCCGCTTCCCAACCTCGTCATGTGAACAGAGCCATTACAATGATCTATTAGAGCTGGGGCCAGACTTGCTGCAGAAAACTTAATACAAGCTGAGAACCAAAAAGCAGTCACAGCCCCAAACAGCTCAGGGATGAGATGAATTCTTTGTCTATCCTGTATCCTAAATGCATCCAAATTATTCCAGTATCCCTATATCTACATGGACCACTTAACTCTCTCTTGAACTCTCCTTAGTGCTTTAAATTGCTTGTCAGCCACATGTGAAAACGTCTAGCTCATCTAAAATTTACATTCCAGAGTTTTCTATCACTGATTTCTCTCAGCAGTAAGGCTTCTTCTGATCTCGGTGCCACTGAAATGCTGGGACTGAATTTTTGCACAGAATTGTGTGTGGAGCAGAAATGTAATGAGCCCTGGGTCAGAATTTCAGCAGTTCCTTATTTAGGGCATCAGCATGGGAGAGGGCTAGCTGAGATAACAAGGTAATACGATTGCTGCTGCTGGCAAGAGGACAGATGTCAACATTGCCTCTCCTTTTCACGGAAACATACCTGGCTTTATGAAGAATAGGTTAGCAAATATTTTAATACAAATAGCAACCTCAGCAGAGCTGCCAAAGCAGGCTCCAAAGAGACTGACTTGTTTACAGTCTGGACCAGTGCCTTAAAACCTGACGTGCTTATTCAACAGAAAATTAACCCCAAAACGGGTATCATCATTACTGTGGGGAGAAGCTCCAGAAAGATAATATCCTAACTCACTCCAGCTGAACTCAGGACATTGTCCACTTTTTATCACATCCATTGCCCTTGTAGTCATTCAGAATAAACAAGCAAATAAAGAAGTGAGGTATATCACATGTGATAGCTTCGATCGCTGGGACTGCATAGATGTTTGGATCTGGCCCAACCTCCTGCCTTCACTTGAATTACTCCTGGAATCTAACTTCTTGCATTGTTTTAAGAGACTAAATTGTTCTCTCCATGTACTTTGGTCATCCCAACTCAGATGTTATCTTTTTCTTCCTCACTCTAGTTTTTGGCTACAAAAAATACACATGAAGAAGAGTGCTGAGAAGAGCCTTTTTTTCCCAGCTGCAGAGTGTGTGTGTATGTATCTATGATACTGTTCTCCTCGAAAAGCCTTTGACAAAAAGTGTCATTTATGAGGTCACTTGTTTAAGAGGTTACTAGTGATCCTCATGAAAATGAATACTGCTATGGATTTGACCTTGGAAGCAACATTAGTAATACCAGACTGGTGTAGGTAAAAAAGGAGAGAAGAAATTGTTTCCAAAGTTACTATAAACATGCAATGACAGAAGAAACTTTCACAGGGAATGGTCACTGCTCTGGAAAAGTCACTCTGCAGAGGTGTCATAATCTTTAACTATCAAATTTCTTGGAAGATGGAGAGAAAGATCGGTCCTGGAATTATTATGCAAAGGCCTGTAATACTGGATGTACCAACAGAGACCTCGGTCAGCTTTCGTTGCATAAGTCAGTTCATTTTGAGCAACCCCATGGGGGAACAAGAGAGACTGCTGAGGAGGGACAGGTATGAGCCAGGGCTTTCCTATGTGACCCAGCGCCAGAGCTCTGTGTGAGACTACACATTGCCCTGCATCCCAGTTCTTTGTGAGAAACTGACCTCAGACCTCCATATAATGTGGAAACTAAAGTAACTGGATTTGGATTTCGTGCAAGTTTTCATGGGTCACAAAATTTTTACTGGAACGAGACAAAAAAAGGGTTTTTTTCTATCCCAGATTATTGCTATCCCAGACTATTGGGATACAACCACTAGTATTAAGAGACAGCAGTTGTGATCTAGAAGAGAAGGTGAACACAAGAAGTTATCGCTTGGGGTGGCCAAAGGTGATAAGAATTTGTGATGGCCACCTTTGATGACCAGCATGGAAGGGACGTGATTTACTTCCTTATTCAACTCCTCTTTCAGTGAATTTGTAGCTGGACACTCAGGCTTTCTGGGGCTGCAGCAGCATGCCATTTCTTGTAGAGATGGAATAACAATCCCTGTCAAAGCAGTGAACTCCTTAAGTTGCAAAACTGAAGCAACCTGCAGTTATCAGGTCACGTGAAGTTTTGTGGATTAAACACATAATCCAGGTGGGATTTGGTGACAACTGAAAGCACATACTCATTTCCACTGAAAATACCTGCCAGTGCCTCCTTTGTACTGAGAGTAGAACAGAATGCAATGAAAACTGTAAGATTTCTCACAGGAACCTATAAAGCTTTTTAAAAGAATTGTATCCCTTTTGTAGAATTCTGTAACTGTTTAAAACCAAAACCAGAAAAACCCAACACAGCTTCCTCTTGTGTCTGTATTTTTAGAGTACTATCCACAGAAACTTGTTAGAGCCAACCCCACTGAATTCCTTGCAATTGTCCCACAAGAGTGGTTCTCAAAGTGAAAAAGGAGAAAAATGCTGGCAGTTTATGTAATGTCTTTTTCACTTATACAATCTGAGAAGATATCTAAGAATTTTACTGGTGTACAAGTCTCTGGTGACAAGAATCAGTCTGGAGAGCCTTCTCTACAAACTCAGCCTTGTTTGTCTGCCTGTCCTCTTGTACATCCTTGTCCCATCCCTCTGCTCCTGAGAAGACTAAGAAAAAAATGCATTCTCTTGAGAATCAACAGACTGAACTAGAATGCAGTATTTGGACAACTGAAAAAAAAACCTTATACATTTTATAAGAGCTGCTTCTGGGTCTGTTTTGCTTGAAACAAACATTTGCCCACCGAAAAGTCCGGTTGGGTTCAAGCGGCATAGTAAAATGTTCCCTAAATAATCCTTACTCAATTCCCTGCCTTTCCTATAAGAAGCCCAGCTTTGTTAATCTTTTCTATCAAAACTCAGAAAGGAGCATAACCCCCTCCTCTCTCCCTTGCACCACACGTAATCTGGAATTCTGGACCCTGAAATGCCCAACTTGTACCCTTCTTGCCGTTTAGCAAATTAATGACTCTAGCCCTGTGCTATTTTTCTTCCTCTCATGTCTGATACAAAATGTTAAGCATCCTTGTGACCTTTAAACATCCTGCACAGTTCTCCATCTCCTCTTTACATGATCCAGACTCATCTTCACCTCCTGTTAGAAGATCCTGGGCATGCACCTGGCTTGATTACATCAGCACATATGCACACAGCTGAGCTAACGCATTTCAATGAACCTACTGCAGAAGCAAAAGGAAATTAATACCTCTGCTTCTGTCTGCAATCTGACAGTTGCTCCACCATGGTATCAATTTGGCATTAAATGAGAGTTATCTGTAAATCCATTTCACTGCTACCTGAATGCCATGATGTGGAGCTGGAAAAGAACCAGACTGACAAGATTTTGATGGTGGCCACTAAAAACTAAAGCTATTTTGTTTCCCCATCCTTGAAACGTCACCTCCTATCGGTGTTATTTTTTTTCTTCCTTTTCTGCTAGATTAAGTAGTCACATATTCCAGAAGTAATACGTGAGTAAAGCAAAAATTGTATGAGAGACACATACCACACACTGAAAGATACTACATAATTCACCTTACATGCAGACAGCCCAGCAGTTGTATTTCTCAACATCACTGCTACACATATGGCATTTTTCAATGTTATTTTACTGTGCATGAGCAGGTGATGCCTCTTTCTTTAACTTGGACAATGAGCATGCAGAAAACACCAGAAAGAGCCACAAGGCTCGTATAAACGTACATGCACAACACCACATTTGATCTGTAATCCTGAGTTTCACTGTGCGTACACAAACCTTTTTCCTTCAAGGGTAGAGGGCTAATGGATTGCAGGGTTCTGTAAATAACTTCTGACTTCTACTGAGCAGCACAAACCAGTGAACAGAAACACGTGTTCATCACAGGCACCGGTTAGCTGAAGGAGAGCAGCACTGCAGGAAAACAAGTGTTACTAGGAATAAAAATTCTGCTCCAGATTCTCGTTCTGAACTTGACACCAGAGTACCAGGAAAGTCTCTGTGGGAGAGTTTGGAAGACCTCAATTCATGTCTGGTGGAGCAAACAGCAGTTGTAAAATCTCAAGAGATGAGGGCCACCCAGAGTGTGTCAGTTTATCAACTGGACAGCTGTGGTGTGTCTACAAATGCCAAACCATAAGCACATTGGCAGGGGAAGCAGGAATTGTGGCCAGCACACAGAGAAGTGGCTCCTGAGTTTCTGAATTGCCTGCCTCTCGGAACACACTTATGGTCCAGGCCTGCCTGCCAGCTCTGGCAAAACTACTGTGCAGCAGCCCAGGGACATAAACACGCCTTACACCTGGCTCCACAGCCTTTGGGAAGGGCTCTGGGTTATGGAGGATGGCAGTTTGGGAATACTGCAGCACTCAGCTCGAGTCCCTGCTTTGGGTAGGGCAGCAAGATAAGAGTGTAAGTGGAAAGACATAGCCTTATTGCTCTCCAGCTCGAGAAACAGCCCTCTGGGAGCTACAAGCAGCATAAGAAAGGGACCTTCTGGTGGCAGAGAAACCACTGAGAGCCTTGATCAAATGTTCTGGGATCACAGGACTGGGAGCAGAGCAGTAAAGTGACTTTTACGCACTAAAGTGGTCTTACCAAAAAAAAGAGAGCCCCGTGTCTTTAACGCAAAAGAGTCACTTGTTGCTGATTGCTGTATTTTCCACCCACTGGAAAAAAAGCTGGAAATCAAAACAAATTACTCAGGAGAGGAAGGCAGAGAATTATGCCTAGAAAGAGCAATTTGGGCTACAGTGACAAGAGAACCAATGTCAACAACAAATGCCCAAGGAAAGTGAGCATGAAGTAGATTAAAAATTGAATGAAGTGTTATCCAAAATATACATGGTATTTTATATCAGTCTTAGGTGTCCTTCAGATATTTATGAGCTGTAATATTTATGATTATTGGTGTTTACAGTAGTAGCAGTAGCAGCATTAATGTATCAATAGGCTGTGAAGAGATAAACTCTATTCCTAGTGTGTTCCTAATGGAGCTCTAATAAATCCTAGAGCATTCCACCTAATCCATTCTGAAGACATTGACTAGGGCTTAGTTTGTCAGGGTTTTAAGCTCCTAACACTGGAAGCAGAGGCAAAGGATTATCCAGGCTTCTTAAAATCCTCTAACCAGTTAAGAGTTAGGCAAAGGCAAGGAAAAAGAGATGCTGTTGTTGCTGACCCTCTGCTATCCTCAGGCCTGGCTTCTTGGGCTGTTAGATGTTGTGGCCAGAAGCTTCCTCTTGCTTTTCTATACTTTCTTTGGAGAAGAATACAAACCAGCAGGGATTTGGGATGCACCCTGGAAATGCCTGCAGTTATTCTGAGGTTAAGGGAGAGAGAAGGGGGTCTTTAGAGACTAACAAAAGATCCAGTCTGTCTCTCCACTGACTTTTCTCTCCTTGTGAAGAGCCAATGTCCCAAGAATCCTTGAAATAACATGGAGACTTCTTCCCTGCAAATATGGGGAAACAGCCTTGGGGCATTGTATCAACCAGGAATCAAGGACTGGTGGTGCTGGATCCTATTGATAAAAGTTTGCAGCAACTACTCAAATGTCCCAGACTCCAGCTTATGGTGACTGTCATGACCACAACACAGAGAACAACAAAGACTGATTTAAATTTGTTTCCAAGAGAGGAGACGAATCAGCATGTGGCCCACATCAGGTGGCTTGAACTAAATGACCATTAAAGGTCCCTTCCAATCCAAACCATTATATGATTCTATGATCTCTGCAGTTGCATAGGCATGCTGGAGCTGAGAATTTGAGAGGTGGGCATTGGGGCCTATTAAGAAGCAGGTGGTGATTTGGGATATCAGGGAACATCAAGGTGTGTGGTACTGAGAGAACGAGGGGACCCCGACTGTTGCTCTGCTTTTCTCTTCCTCCGTGCCTGTGAGATTTTGTGTGTGTATTTCTTAATAACTGACCCCTGGCCCAGGCAGCTCCTTCGGGCTGGTGTGAGGGAAGGCAGAGCCAAGCAAGCTCCAACTCTGGCCATGAGCACAGCTGCCAAGTGGCACTGTCAAGGAAAATGTCAATCACCTAAATAACGTGGTTGCGCTACTCAGCCGGTGAATCCTTTCTCTCTGTGAATCAAGAGGATGTGGGACCATCTGACATAGGCTGACCCTGCTCATCTTAACCCCTGGATCTTTCATCACAATCGCAGAAAAGCATGAAAAAGGGGAAAAAACAACCACAAAACCAAACTCAATTGTTAACTTCTCACCTGTAAATGCCACACCTATCAAAAGAATCTTTTGGCTACTGAGATCAGAGTGAGCAGTGAACTTTGCCTAAAAAGTGTGAACAGAACGAACTTCTCTTTTGAAAGTTTTATGGCAATGTCCAAGCATTGCCTTGCAAAAAAAAAAAATATCTATCTTGTTAATTACAGTGCTCAGCTGCAGATCTTATTAGGACAGCACTAACAGGACAGAAGGGGGAAAGGGTTGGTGATTAGTCATTAATGAAATGCAGCCACAAAGAAGATGACAGCTATGACTCTAGAATGTCTTGCTAAAGAAAGGGAAGCATTATTGTCATTCCAGAAAGCTTTGGCAAGCCTCCACTCTGAATACAATACAGTTCTGACCACCCACGTGTGGCAAAGATGTATTGAAAATGAAGCAGGTACAGAGAGTGGCCACACAGCTGATCAGAACCTGCCTTGGAGAAGAAGACCGAAACCAACTGCCCAGCAAATCAAGGGCTGCTGGATGTCCCAATGATTGTAAGTTCAGCAGACATAAGGAAAAATATAAACTAGATAGAGAGAAGAAATTTGAAAATCTAGACAATAACAATGTCAGTGGTTGCACATTGGCTAGGACTAAAGTTAGGCTGGAAATTAAAAGGTTTCAAATTTCTGGAAGAATAAGTGGAGCTTTGGTGCTCCTCTGCCTGCATTCCCCACTCTGTTGTTCATGGTCTCACTGAGTGGCTATTGATATTTCTCCTATGTAAATATGAGCCAAGTGCACAAACTGGCTATCAGACTGAATGGAGCCTCCAGCTTCCATGGTTCCCAGAAAATTACATTCAGTGAGTAGCAGCTGTCCTTCTGTGCACTAGGAGTGAGCAGGTTTTTCCCTATCTGTTAATCCATAGTAAAGTCAAAGGGCTCATATTCCATCCCACTCTTTAACACGGCATTCAGATTTTACAGACCAGAACAACATCTCTTTTTTTCCTGAAAAAGAAACCCCACAACTCCTAATGGAAAAACCACAATATTTTTCTCTATAACAATGAAAGAGACATAAGGAAAATCAGAGTTTTAATAAGGACATATAATTCAACAGAAGCACTGAAGATAACACTGGGTGCTTTAAGATTATCCACCAACCAGTACAAAATGTGTTTCTTACTAACTACTCCATAACAACTATTGAAATACCATTCATCCATTCCATGCACTGCTTTCATCTCTGCCACACATTACAAAATGTAATACCAAAGATAAGAAACCATCAACAGCAGCTCCACTGCTTTCAATAAATCAGCTTTCTACTCCTCTAAGAAACAACACCAGCATCTGGATTAATCTTTAGTTATTTGCAGTAGCAAACCCTTATCTTTAGTCTGAATTCTGGACTAAACTCATATAAACAAAGACTAGTGTAAGAATATTGAAATGCATTTTATTTATCTGCATGGGAACATGCTATTTTTCCCATAAACAAGGGAACTGTCATATTTAAATATTTCTCCAGTACAGTCATAAATCTCTCGTAAATGAATGTCTGAGCTCCCTTTGAACTTTATCTTGCCTTTATAGAAATATATTGCCTATGGTTTGGTCTTTTGGTTTTCGGGTTTTTTTTTTAGTTGTTTGCTTGCAGTTTTGTCTGCTGTCTCTCACAGTTATCCGTGACTTGTTGAGTAATCCTATGTTACAAATGAAGACACTATGGCTACAAACATAGGTATATAGGAGGATTTACACTGGAAATACTATCTACTCATCCTTATCCCAGGTCCAGTGAAATCAGAAGCAGTTTTTACCCGCTCCATTTATTATTAATTAAGCCTTCTAAAAGAGGCTGGCTTTTTTTCCCCTCACATCTATAGAGCTGACGTGTAACATAAAACTCAGGAAAGTTGTTAGAATGTGTTCTATAGGTCCGGTGAAATGCTTGTCTCCATAGCTTAATACTACAGAAAAGAAAAGATTAGAAAAAGGAATTTCACTAGAGTCTACTGGGTCTTGAAAAAGCTAGTACTGGCATCCAAGATTTTCACTCATTAGGCTGTGGTACTACTCAAAACACAGCAGCAAAAAGTTAAATGATGATATAGTGCCATTTATTATATACTGCACCAACAACAAGAGCCTGGAAAGCCAGCCACTTGTGTGAAGGTTCTCCTCTAATCTGTATTTTCCATACATCTCCCCTGAAATCTCTAAAATTTCTAAAGGGAGGTTACATTTTCACTTTCTGTTCTGCTGTCCACGATCAAATGTTCTAGTGCCAGACGTCATTGTTGGCCATGAAAGGATCATAAGAGCATTCATGTGTTCATAAAATGAATGGAGAGTATTGCCACGAGATAAAAAGCTGAAGGAGGAAAAAACCAACTCTATTAACAGCACCAGAGAAATCGAATTCTCAATAGCCAGTATCACTGTAAACCCTATTTCACCACAGCTTTTAAAAGGACTCTATCACAAGACACTGGTCTTTGCCAGAGACAATCCCCCTCGTTATCCAAGGCAAAGCCTGCAGGGAAAGGTTGGATAGACTCTGCTGGCTCACTGAGGTAAGTGCCTTGTTATCCATTCTGACATAAAGGAAGTGGGAGTGATCCCCCAGAGAAGGGCTCCAGAAGACAGGCGGAAAAATCTGGCGGAAGGAACCCTACAACCAGACAAGCCTGGGGAATTGGCAGAATATATGTGAAATTATTGCTAATGCATGGATAAATAACAAAAGCCCAGAACAGATGGACTCTTGGGATCCAGCTTCTGATCCAATAGGAGTACCATTCTCCATCCTCTAATCCCATGCCACCCATCCCAGGCACTTTGAGGGCCAGTAGGGTTCTCTTCCGATGTACTTGAAGCGCATCCAGCCATTGTCGCTTTCAATACCTCTTTGTAATGTCTGCAGCCTTAAAGTCGCCCTGTAGGAAGCAGCTGCTGTATGAAAAGGGAATGAGCTTCCACTGGAAAAAAAAAAATACTTCAGTTATTGAAAATAGTCATTACTTCACCACTCAGCATGCTAAAACATTAAATACAGGAAATTGTCTCTCTCGAATCTAGTATTGCTAGACATATCAAAAAATACACAGTATTTGCAGGACTCCATCTTTGCTACTCTCAGTTTAAAAAGCAAGTTGGACCCCCTATGGAGGAAACAAGCAGCTCTATGAGTACATCTAATGACATGGACACTAGCAGCAAGGCCGGTAGTCTGCAATGAAGAAAATTATGAAGGCCAGAAAAGCTTCATTAAGTAGCAGGTCATTTCAACGGTGACAATCATGCCTTCTGTGGAAGACCAGAGCCCAAGACAACTTTCATGCACCCATCTGAGTGGGTCGTCAGAAAAAAATGGAATAATGCAACAGAAAACCTAGCAGATCTCGTAGATCATCTCAAAGGAATATTGCTCCTACAGTATTACCAGCGCCTTATCGTGACATGGAGATCTTTCCAATCATGCTCTCTAAGGAGTATTTACCTCAAAATGGTTATTGCAAACTACCACAAAACACAAGCCAAAAACCGTGAAAAAATGTCAAAAAGAATTTTCTTCAAAAGGCACTAAAGCCTGAATAAGAAATCCTTGCAGTTTTCTTTTCATCGTTTTCTTTTGGTCATATTTTTATGTCTTTTCCCTGGACATGTACTATCCTAACTCAAAGCCAAAGAATAAATGTATGTACATATATGTAGAAGAGTTACTGAATGTTGAGGAGGGGAAGGAAAACTTATCAGGTCAAGTTTTCAAATCAGAACTAGATCTCCTTCTAAAAGATATCATAGCAATCAAAATGAAGAAATATGTTAAATAAAGCAATTTCTAGGGAATTATTTATGGCTGGGATTATACAGGAGGGGCTTGGAATGAAAGGGAAAGGTTCAATATAGGTCAGTAAAGGGGGATCCAAAATAATTTGCCTCTCAAGCAGGGAAGATTTCATCCCCATGGGAGTTGGGGCATATGGTAAACTTTGAATTCAGCTGCATCCAAGAGCCAATACCACTGAGTGGGGATACGGCTTCTGGCCTGAGGCAGCTGCTCCCAAACCCCAGATTCCTCTGAGGTCTCTGTCCCGGGAGAGAGGCAACCAAGGTGCTCCATGCCGTATGAGACTACAGTAGCTCTTCTTTTGGGCTCGTGGGTTTTGGGGTGATTTTGCCATAAAGGAAAGCAGTAACTAGGCCTCACATGAGTGTGCTAATAAACACAGGCTCAGAGAAGCTCTGTCAAGCCCAGTAGTCTGTCTCTGACAGTAAATGCCTAGTTAACTCTTTAAACTGAAGGGAAAGTATGCTCTATCAAACTCACAGCGCTCCTTTCAAGCTTGGCATTTGGCAAAAGATATTCAGATCCGTGTTGCTCCACAAAAAGTACAGAAGAGTATGTCTGGGAGAAGTAGCATCTCTGAGCCAGCATGTGTCATTTCCTCTGTATAGGTCTTAATGGGAACAATCATTGAATCATTGATTCTCTGGGGTACTGCAAAAAAGAGATGTCTCAAAAGAGAATACACTTGCATTAAAAAAAAAGGAAACTAAACACCACAAACTCCACAAACTTCCATATTCCTTTGAAATACTTGCTGTGGGAAATCTGATTAAATGAACAGCAGTTGTTCTTTCTGCTCTTCTGGCATTGAAATCTGTGAATTTCTATTATTTATTCACCTTTTCATCGTAAAACGTATAGAGGGGCTTAAACCTCAGAAACCTCAGGAATATTTTTTGTCGAGAGACAAAAGATGGTTTCTGTTTCTTTATGTATAACACAGTAACTCATCTCAGTCTTTCTTGCATCTGATCTCTATCACTTCTAAGTCAAGGGCCAAGTCTGTAGTAGGAAAAATAGAAATCACTTTAATCTATACTGGAAGAAATGAACATTTGTTCTAGTTGACAGGCTGGCAGGAACTCAGTAGAACAATATAAGAGACAAATCTCAGAGAAGGTTATTTATTCTTGTTCAACCACAGTACAAATTTCCTGATGAAGCTGGAGTTCTGGAATGCTTGACCAGATCTCTGTGAACCTTGTTACCAAGGTTGAAATTATCATGAATTACTGTTGTACTCATTAGTGGAAGTTCTTAGAGACATTAAGTCACCTACTGGCTGACCTTCTGAAGTAGTAGATTTACATTACCCAAGACTCAAAAAATACCAATATTAGCATTTAATCACTGAAGATTTTTATATAAAGCTTGCCAAGTTAAATCAAGGGATTGAATATATCGGTCTAAGAGACCACTATTCACACCTGCCCAAAAACCTCTTTATTGATTAAATTTTGCTAGCTGGGTTTCCTTTTAATAGATTTATGCCAGGTTAAAGGTGACAGCAATCCCTGATGGTATAATGGAACTTCAATTACTTTTTAAAAGACAGTTCATTTTTGCATGCAGGCAGATGGCCAAAAAGAGCATTCGAGTAGGGACTGGAAGCATTTGAAACATCAGTGGCTAGTTCTTATTTACATCTGAGAAAATGACAGTATAGGAAAGTTGAAGAATACCAAGGGTAAAATCGCAGACGTACTAAGGTTAAATGACACCAGAATTTCTACCCTGAAGAAGTGTTTTCAGCAAAAACTCTCACAAAGTTTTGTAAAAATTAAAGTTGTGTGGTTATGACAGTTACGTACATCTTAACAGGCAAGGAGTTTGCATAAATGTTTGAGGTTTTGGGCTAGATTCATTTGAAAGTAAGTAACAAAATTGGAACTATTAGTCCGTTTTCTTCCAGATCTCAAAAGTTCAGGCAGTGGTTGGAGAAGATTGGATCTGACCCTTATTTCCACCTTCACAGTGTAAGTTCTAAGTGTACCAAAGAAAACAGCACTGCTCTTCGTTATGGTGTCTTAACAGATCCTTTCAATAACTAATTACATAGATTTCCTAGTGATTTTCCTTTCTATTTCTTTTCCTCAAAATGCCTGATGTAACTTCGTCTTTAACTTACCCATAATAAAATAAACATGACTCCTCTTCCCTGCTGTTCATTTTTAAAATTCTGCAGCTTCAATCTCATACAATTCTCTGGCTTTCAAGCTATCAGCTGAATTTCCCTAGATGTGTACAGCTACAGCTCCAGTATATTTTCTTCTTCATTTGTGTTGGACATGAAATTTTAGTTTGGTGTTATGCATTATGGAGAGTCTGGAAGGGAAGGTTGTTCTCTTTGCACTTGGCCCTGAGGGTTGGCAGCAACACTGCAAAATGACTTTATCCCCAAACCAGATGTTCAAGTTGTTTTAATAATATCTTATGTTTCCTTCACAAAATAAAACAAAAACTCACTGTATCAGAATGTTCCACTGTTACAGCAATGGGATTTTTGCTGTCTGCATTTTGTCCACCAGATGGTAGCACTGAAATGAAATCAGAAGTTTTCTTATCTAAGCACTTATCACTCTCATAGGTAGGACAAAATTCTTCCTTTGTAGCAGTGGTAGGATTTAATTGCAGGTAAATCCCTAGGGCATCTGTATCCTACAAGCTTCTGTAATATTTGACAGCAAACACAATACAAACATAAGTAAAATGGTGTAAGATGAGCCCTCTTCTTTCATGGATTAGGTGTTATCTGGTTCACTTGCAGTTTATATCCTCCTTATTTTTCTCTCCTCTGATTCAATTTTGTTTCCCATCATTATAAAAGAGACTAGCAGAAGGAATGTTACTCCTGTAATGTGACTGCTAACGTTAGCAAACTTCAAATTCAGTAGAGCTGAAAACAGCGTTGATTTTCTATGAAAACCTTGTTCTTGGTTCAGAGAAGGCTAAAGGCAACCAGAGGACTTCTAAAAGCACACACACAGTGTAAGGTGTTGTCTTATAGAGTTGTTACTTTTTATCTCTGTGTTTTCTGCTTTTGTGTCTTATTCGTGGACTAAAGATGCTGTCCTGATTCACATTTGTGATAAGAACATTGCTCAAATGCTATGACGAGTAGTTTTTCTCAGTTCCTAATGGATAACAGGCAGCACAAGAACCAGAGGTAACAAAACTTGTACCTGAGATCCCTCAAGAATGTCTGTGCATACAAGCTTTCAGTTAGAAAAGAGCTTTTAAATACATTTAGTGATTTCAAATTCTTACTTTCTTTTTTTTTTTAATGCTTCATTCAAGTGTCATCAGTAGATTTTCCCAAGAAAAAAGGCTTTCTTGAAATCAAAGTGATTTTTTTTTTCACCTGACTTAATTCCAAGCTAGTGGCTATCTAGCTCAGGCTTAAGCACAGTACTCAAATTCTATGAGGAAAGCAGTGCAAATATTTTCAGTGAGATTTGAATCAGGACCATTTTCCCTTAAGAGGTTTGTTCTTTTCCAGGCTTTTGCTCTGTGTAAGTGGCCAATATATCGTTGTTTGCAGACCCTTATCTAACACCGTGAAGTTTTAGCAAACACATTTTTAGTCCACGGGAAGGATCATTGTCTCACATTTCACCATGAAAATAAGGCTCTCACTTATTACTGAAGATGAAGCTGACAACTGTCAACTGCTGCAAGAACAAGTCTTCATGAACTCTACCAAAATTACTGATTTGCTGCATTTCTATAGTCTTGTCTTTTTACAGGCACTGTAGGCTGATGGCATATCATTAAGGAGAACTCTTGGTTTATATTTAGTTTAGACCTTAGGATTACGTCTCCTTTGTTGGGGTGGACCTGTCTGAAATTAAAATTCTTGAGAATAAAATTCCAAGGAACACGGGAAGTCATGAGTTTTCTGGTAGGATCAACACGAGTCCCTGAGGTTTAAATGTAAACGCCAAAAAAAAAAAAAGCTAAAAAAGCTTAGCAAATGGTTTGGTGGAGAAGACTACAAATGTCTGGTAAGTATCTTGGTACTATACCATTTGAGGTAGCTGCTGGATTTCTGCCAAGCTTTGAAAGTGAAATGAACCTAGAGTACAGCAGGTTTAAAATATTTTGAATCTGTGCCATCAATCTGGAACTTGAGCAGTATTACTCAATTTTCCATACTTTCTTTCTGAACCTGGCTGCACAGTAAGAAAATTTGAAGTGGTTTTCTATAAACCTGGGTGGCTTCATGTTTTTTTATATAGAAACCATCTGAAGTGTTGTTTTCCCTAGGTTTTGACCCCAAACCAGGCAAAAGTTGGTCATTTCAGTCGAATTTCCTTTTGAGGTTTTGGATTCCTTCCAACCTCAAGCTCTCATTCAGGCTGTAGAAGGTTCATATGTGCCTTCTTTGTGAACCTGCTGAGTTTACTCATCTCACACAGTCAGAACTCAGAGGTACTAAGAGGTGAAGGGAAAAGATGCACAAGGAACAAACAGATCAAGCCTGTAGTCCCTCAACACGCACAGCTTCCATTAATTTTGTTGAGAGAACCATGCCTGAAGCAGATCTAATCACCCCACCCCTTTGTCAGGAAGGGCGATGTCACGGGACAAGGACTCAGAGTTCAATTCCTGTCTCTGATGCAGACTTCCCCTACAGTTATGGACAAGTCAGCCAGGGTAGAAATCCAGGTCACGTGGAAATGAATGACAAAACTCTTATTGACATGAGGGCAGGATTTCATCTTAATCTACTCGCATTGGAGCTCTTGATCTTCCACCTGAAGCTCTTTATTTCATCCTTTTTTTGTCCTAGCCATTTGTGCTATAAACTGAGTAAGTATGAGTGTCTGCACAATATCTAGAATCGGCAGGAGCTGATCTCAGGTGGGGCCTCTCGGTGTTCCTGTCATGCAGACGACAGACAGTAATAAATGAGAAGCACATGCACTTGACCTGAATGGAAACAGATGGAGAATACGAGGCCAGAGGATTTCACTTGACAAGATCACAGCACTGCGCTCCATTGTTAAACTCTCCAATGTCCTGCAAACATGCAGGATCTTCCTGCAGACTCTCCTTGCTAACAGAGCAAAGTGACACTCCTGGCACGACAGAAGATTGTATTCATTGACAGAGTATTCACATTAAAAGCTGGTTTTAATCAATAATTTCTTTTAGCTGACTGGTTGGATCTAGGTACAAAGGTACAATTTACGTAAGCCAGTAAAACAATACAGTTTGTAATTACATTAATTATAATTTTAGAAAGCATTTTTCATCAACATAGGGACTTTAATGCTAGCAGGAAGCGAAGAACGACCTGAAAACTGCGTACAGACTTCCAGGTCTAACATCCAAGTATCTCCATCAGATCATCTGCCAGTTTGCAAGTTCAGCATTTGCACATTTCCCAATAGATTCATGTTGCTTCTAGACTGCGTGTTCTGCCTACAGCAGCACAATTCACTACATGTGCTTTCATGAGCACAGCCATTACAGAGGATGATAAACAAGTAACACTGTCCACTCCCATGTCTGATATTCTGTCTTGGTGCTTGTAAGCACAGAAAAGACCCCAGATGTGCACCTGGACAAATACAGCACTGATATTTTCATCAGGGTAGGCAATGATTTCAGCATATCCAGATACAGCTCTAGCTTCAGTTTGGTTCCCCACCCAAGGTTTATACAGGCACTTCTAGTTTTGTAGTTTCCCATTCTTCCATTGCCTGGAGGTGCTTCTACTGTTTTGTATCTTGTCTTTTCATATGTTTCTTCCAGTAGCCTTCTAACTCTTTACCTTTTCTGTTTAAAGGAAGGTGACCTTGTTCTAAGCTAAGGAGCAACTGCATCCTCTCTTTTAAAGAGAGGAAACAATGCACTCTGGCTGCATCCATGCCAGTAAACTAAATGCTCTAAGGAATGTTCCCTGGCCCACGGCAACATCTGGCACAGAACAGGCTGCCTCAATCCCATTCACTTCCTTCACCCGCCAGACTGGGGCGAGTGCATCCAGACTGCCTACTGGGAGCTGCCCTTGGCATGCACTAACTCCTGAGCAATATTTGGGAATCATCTAGGACAGTGCTATCTGACCTGGGTCAGAGTGTTGCCAGCATCCACGCTAAAAATTTAGTAGCAAAAAGTGGTCTTCAGGTCTCAGGAACATTCCCTGGCATTGCTTGATTTGCTAGAGTCAGTCTAGGCTTGGTTCCTGTGCTGTCAGCTAAGCAAACACAGTTGACACTATGCACAGTCATATCCTTCTAGTTTTTTGCACAACAAGTCCTCTAGTGATAGGGATGGTTATCAAACCAGCAAAGCCAGAGGTAGAGCAGCATGGACAGGGAGAGAAAGACCACATTGTCTGCAGTGGAATAAACAAAAAACAGAGGAAAAAAAAAATTGTTTCTTTGCATGTCTTTCACCCCAAAATACTCCTCCTCACAATTTGTTATATTTCTCTGAGCTCCTGACTCTATTCACATCTCCATATGTTTTCTGCAGCCCCTGCTACTTCCTCTGTGATCTTTTTTCTTCCCTTCACACCTACTCAGAGCTATTATTTCTGAATCAAATTTGACACACATTTCTCAACTCATTACTTTTCTTTCTTATGTTATGTTTCTCTGCTTTAAATTCTCCTCTCTTACATATTTTTCCTCCTTCCTCAAAACTACCAAAAGCTCTTCTCTTTGATCCACTTACTCCTTTGAATTGTTTTCTTTCTTGATCATATATTGTTTAAAATCTAGAATAATTCTTGGACTTCTTCCTGATCTCACAGTTACTTGTTGCTTTCTCTTGACATATTTTTCCTGCACCCATCCTTTAAAATTCAGGGTACCGCCAAAAATATTTCCTGTTTCTTTCATAATCATAACCCAGTTACATTGTCTCTTGTCTCTGTGTCCCTTGACTCTTCTCCCTGGCTTTCCACTATCCATTCTCAAATAAAAACAACAATAAGAGAGAACACCTAAGTTATTCACAGGCAAGGGGAGCAGAACAGAGTTCTTACACCAATGCCAGTGGGTTCCATCATGGTGGGACCATAGCACCGGCAGATTAGAAAACTTGGTAAACCTTGAGATTTTGCAGGGAGACCTCAGAGAGAGCCTGACACATCCACAGCCTGGCACCTATTTTCACCCAAGCCCAGCAGTTATTTGTTGTCCTTCTTTGGGGGTCTGCTTCAGATGCTCAATTAGCATCCGTGTTTCCTTTGCGCTCAGCCCGTGGCTTATGCCGGTTGATTGTGCTCCCAGAGGCATTGACTCCTCTGAATGATATTTCACATTAACTGAGGTCTAGAGTCAGTAAAATATTTAAGCTTGTATCTAAAGATACCTCTGTTCAACAGTGAGAACAGCTGCTCAGAGAGACCTAAGGTGCCTCAGGCAGGAGTCCATCTGCAGCAGACTGAAGCTCAGCGCAGACAAAATGTCTAAGCATCTGCACAGGTCCCTGTGTTTGTTTTGCAGCCTTGACTCCTGGTGTCAAACCCAGGCATTTCTGAAGGAGCCCAGGCACGTCTAGATGGAAATTCAACCATTCCTGTGAGTGCATTGTGAGTTTTGAAGAAAATACAGAGCATGCCTGTAGCTCTCCAGTCTTTGCTGCACAGTGGCAAGGTTATCAGTCAAGTTTCAAGTGGTAATTGACAGCATCTGCCAAAGCTCACACACAAAATGGAGGTCCACAAGGGATCCCAGAAGTCCCACATTTGTTGGGCACAGTAACTAAGTTCAAGCAGGAATAATTGGTGGTATGCTATGGCCTGCAATCTAGAGAAAACAGAATAATCTGATGGTCTGAAAAAAACATTTTGACATTGCTTGTTCATATGTGGCTTGAACTATGAAGCTTCTGTCAAATTTTAAATCAAATTTCAATTTTTGAGCCCATTCTTTTTCTTTGGACTACATTAATTTTATTCAGCGGAAAATCTAATCTGAGAATTTTCAAAGCTTTCTCTATTTGTAACATTGAAGTGTTTTCAAAGCTGAGAAATAAACAAACAAAACCCCCCAAAAAACAAAGAAAGAACATCTTAAAGAAAATTTCAGGAGTGAATAGTCCCCTGACATCAGTCTGTACATTGCATTCAGAGGCAAAAGAAAGTAGGGTGCAGGGAAGAAGGAAAAAAAATATGAATAGAAGCACAAAATATTTGTTTCCAATTAAAAAAAAAGAGAAAATTTAGAAGAAACTGAGAAACTGAAAGCTTTTCCTGAAAGTTCTGGTTTTGGAAAAATGCCATTTTATATTGAAATGTTTTACTCCAAGTATTCTTTCCATCAGCTCTAGATTAAACTGTTCGAGTTGAACTTTTGCTTCATTAGCTGTTTAACAGTTTCAGGGCAAATCAACAAGACACAGACAAGCCTTAGTAAACTCCCCAAGTATTTTTTTGTGGTTCAAACAACTTAACATTTTTTTCTTTGTAGAATTTTACCCCTCCTCTCAATTTTAAGAGCACTTCATAGATTTCATTTGTTCTCTTGGTCTTTGGGCTCTCAGAAAAAAATTTTGTTGAAACTATGTGATAGAAAATTGGGGATTTGGCAAGGGAAACAAACAAAACCAACAACTTTTCACAAGGATACTTGCTTTTTGTAGGGGATTTTTTTAGTGTTTTCCTTAAAAAAATATATTAGAAATGCATCCAATTTTCTGGCTGAAATCTTTAAAGGAAAAGGATTTCCAACAGAGCTACTTACATAATTTCAATGTTGAGTTCCTCGTAACATTTATAAGTTAAAGAATGTGTATCAGCAATGGCAATTTCTGTCATAAGTCACACTTTCTTTTTTTTTATAAGTAACAGAGTCCTACAGAGATCTACTGAACACCCTCCAATTCAACTTAACGCGGGGGAGGGTTCTCAGTCATGCTGCGACTCCAGGCATGTACAGTAACAGCTACTGGCTTAGCACAGACCATGGTTTCTTTGGAAAATAAATGACATCTGTTGCTGGTAGTGATACAAGCACACGATGGAGGGCTGAGCCATTCTGAGAGATGCTCTGACTCGGAGCAAGCCCACTCGAGATAAAGTGAAACACAACTTTCAGAATCATACAGGTTTATACAAATTATTGACAGCATACTCTGCCAGTCCTCTGTTGCATTCACTGTGTCTTGCACTTGCTCTCTACTGTCACTAAAAATTATGCCAAAGAGAATTTCCAAGGAACCTGGGGATCTGGGGACTGTGCGCAATCTGAGGAATTTCACAGTGGAGTTAAATAATTTACTTCTCAGGGCCCAAGATCTTATGCTTGGCTGGTTGTGCTTACAGAAGTGGTCCTCTACAAGGATGGAGGGGCCTGGGGGGTAAACCTGTATCTTTATTTCCTCGCTTTCTTCCCCCTCAGCCCCAACACACTGTTATTTTGTGTTTATTTACTCTTCTCATACTAGGACATTTTTGTCCAGAGTTGGATACAGCTGTAAACTCAGTCCTTCTTCCCAACCTTTAGACCAACCACCAGGTACTAGTGAACAGAGCAAAGCATGAGTGTTCTCCCTCAGAAGAAGTTACAAACCCCTGCTTCTTTTGCAGATACACAAAAGTTCAAAGAAGTGAGAGTTATGTGCCTTTCTTACCTTATCTTCTCATTACAAACACCAAATGCTTATGATCTCCCCCACTTGCTTACAGGCCCTTTGGGACTATAGCAACCCAGTGATATACTTCAGTACCCAACATGCAAAAGTCTTTCCTTTATGCCTGTGAGAGAAACATTCTCTCAAAATTTGTATTCTCTTTTTTATCAAGGGCATGGAGTTGCTGAGTCCCATCTTTCAAATTTCTTTGCTTGTAGCTAGAAACCTTTTCTGGCTCCCAACCCAGCCAGCCAGCACTTATTCTCTCAACAGTAATAATCACATCCAAATTAGATGTGCTGTTAAACAACATCCCATTTCTTTCAGAAACAGGAAAAACGAAAACATGTATAGGAAAGCCTTTATTCTTATTCACAGCAGCAGGATGTGGGGTTACCACGGGTCATGCAAGCATATGGTGCAAAAGGTGAATATTTGTTGAGAACCTTTGCTGTTGGGATCAGACAATAGAAACTGCATTTTCTCCATAAGGGTTTGAGCATTCCTACTGGCAATGACTGTATGTTTCAATTCACACAAAAATTTGATTTTGGGCTGACTGCAAGTACTTATTTATTTTGGGTTCAACCACTGAACCTTCCCCTCCAGCCCCAAGTAACATTTAAGACAAAAGGTAACAACTTCCATAATTGGGATCCGGAATGTACATTCTAGGTCAGAGTTTCACACTGCTTCATGCCTCTAAATTAAGGAGTCCCTGATCCTTTCTTCCTTTTTATACCAGACCACTTTTTCCCTGAAAAATGCAGGCCTACACAGTGAATTGGATAAGAGAATTTGGGTTAGTCTGCTGCAGACATTTCTGACAAAAGACCTTCTGTTGCAAAGGTAAGCTCTAAGCACTGGTAGAACAGAGGGATTCTGTACAATAACCTTCTCTAACGGACTTCTCTAAGCATCTACTCTCAAAACCAAACCAAAGAACATTAAGAAGCTACCATGTGGTTCTGGTGACTTCTTCTCAAAAATGCCCCAACGAAAACTAACCAAACCAAGAACTAGAAACAGTATAAAAAAAGATGACAAGAAGTATGAAAAGCATGGGGTAGCCTATGTTTGAGGAGAAATCTAGACCTCTTCAGCCTTGAAAGAGACAAATGGGAGGTAAAGACATGCAAGAGCTTCCATAAAGTCACTGTTCATAATGAAAAAATGAGAAGTCATCAAAAGAGTCTTAAGCAGCTAATTGAAGTGAACGAAAAGTATTTTAATTAAGAAGGTGCAATTTAACTGTGAAACTGCTTCATCACTTCTATTTACAAGCAGAAAATACCACCTGAACTTTTTTATTTTCTAGGAATATAATTACTACAGTTCTTCACTAGAATGTTTGGCTTACACTTTATTTAAAAAAAAGGTTTTCATCAAGGGTGAATGTATGCACATACAGAAAAAATGAGATTTCAGTGTTCTGCAGTGGACTTTATAAAGGAAGTTTATTGGAAAAGACTGTAGCTGTCTCATTACATTAAAAATACTGAACAATAATCCAGGAATGTTTTATATGCAATAATTTTGCCCTAATATATCTTGAAAAATATTTTAAAATATTTCTAGGCAAAGCTGTTTGTATCTGAGAACTGTCACAGACAAAATACCACTGAAGAGTTAAACCCGATTGGGTTTTTTTTTCAGATAGGTACATTGCTTCATTGAAGAGAGATGTGATGTGCCAGAGGAATTACTAAGAGTTCATTCACACAAATATTTATGGTTACATGACACCAGTAGTACTCTCTTAATGGGCACCAGTAACACTGGGGTAACAATAGATTACACATTAAAAAAGCCCTATTAGAGTTTGGAAGGTGGGCAAAGATTCCAGCCTGCAAAGTGGGCATCTGAGCCTTTACTGCAGTACATAAAATTACTGCTTATATGACTTATCTGAGCAGCTGCTGAAGGATTGTTTAATTTAATGAAAGACAATATTCTTTCAGCATTTTAGTCCTTGCAGTGTAACACAAAGGAGTGCTGGTATTTCCTGGCATTAGCCATAGGATATGGGCTGGGTCACAAAAGACCCAGCCACTGGATTTAGTAGCTAAATTATATCCCCTTACACTCAAGATATTTTTTTAATCTTGGAAAATTAGGTAAGAAAAGCAAATGTTTCAGCCCAAACTAAAAACTACCATAGATGAATTCAAGCAATTAGCAAAGAATAAATCAATAACTATAAAAGAGAAGACAGGGTAAACTCTCAGAATTCCCCACAGTCATAAGCAGACTTCACTGATGTCTTTGGGATCTCTGTTAGCAGTAATCACCTCTGCTCCTCATGGTTTACCATCCCAGTGTCACCATGCACTCTGAAGCTCATGACGTTGCCCAACCAACTCTGGAAGTGGGAGCGCTTCTGAAGGTTTCTACCTTCAGTTCCTGTGGGTTTCCTTTACTAAGAATTGGCTTTATATTTGTTCTCAAGAAACAGAAAGCCGGTGGCTCCTGACATTCTCTTCCGAGAGCGTTTACCATCACGAGTGCTTATAAGAAAGGGCATTGTTAAGATCACCAACTTATTCCCTCAGCAGAAGTCCCATGGATTTGCCTGAAATATGCTCCGAGACATTAATGGCAGCTATTGTACGTTCTTGGAGTTCGTTTTCTGCCCTATTCATCATTCTTGATGTACAGTACTTTTGGCTAACCACAGTCAACCACCTTCGGTTCAAGAAACCCATTACATTCTGGCACTGAAACCTCTGTTCTTCTGCCCTGAAAGTCTCTAACATCATCTCTGTGCAGCGAGATGTATGATGTTTTGCAATAGTGCTCAATGTGAATAAATTTGTTAAATGCTCCAGAATATATTCTCATAACCAAACTATTTCTGCTAACCCATGCAAATATTCATAAAAGGTTGGCTGAAAAGAGTAGAAATTTATGGACTGCTGAACACAATTGGTTATTAATTCATCTGGAATGTTGTACGTGGGGGAAGGGAGATTATACTACAAATTCATAACTGGTCACTTTCTGAGGTGTACCATACAGCAATTTAAATTTAAACAAAACCTTTCTCATTAAAAAATAATGTAATCCAAAAGGGTGAATCAAATTCAGACAAAAACAAGCAAGATCTTCCTATTGTTTCAACTTCTTGTTTGTTTATCAGCATTCTGTTTCTTAGAAACCTGTTAATACTTAAACTCTGATAATGTACTCAAGTCCTTGGAGCAAAGAAAGCTACACATTGTGAGACCTAAGGAGCAGAAAAGATTATTTAAAATTCCATTAGCACTTCTCCAACAGTCAGCACAGGGACGTTTTGACACTACCTAGTGACACCCTCCCGATCTCAGCATGTTCCATTTCACTTCCAACACCTTTGCAAAAATCTATGCTTAGGCAAGGATCTCCCTGAAAAGAGCCCTCATAGACCACTTCATGCTTCCTCTCATAATCATGGATATTCTAATCATGCCCTTTTCAAATTGAAAGCTTTTTTTTTATCAATTTCATGATAAATGGACACTTCCTGAGGCTAAAAGGGTGATCTGTGAAGTAGTTTCTATCATATAGATTGCCCTGGTAATATGGTCTGTTTTTACCTCAAGTGATTTCTAAACATATACATGAAATAACTTATAAGTCAATCCAATAACCAGCAGTTGCATTTCCCAATCTGAGTACAGTTCTATCTCAGTCAGATCTGTCTGTTGAAAGGATATGCCCCCGGATCATCTTGTTCCAGAAATGCAGTCTCTAATCCACATAAACTTGTCTCATTTTGTACTCTTTCTTAATCAAAGAAAAATTATTTTCAGGTCCTCTGTGGCTGTCCCCTGAGTCTTTCCCCTTGTAATCACAGGAGCATTCACTATCGTCCCCTAGCAATATGCTCAGTGTAATATTTATAATAAATCAGGGAATAGGTTTACTTAGAAATAGTAATGAGGCTGTGAATCTCTGGGTGGCCTCTCTCTTTTGAAGTCTTTCCACTTGTCCAGTTACCTTACTGACGTTCAGTCAAATTCCTTTGTCACGATGTACAAATCATGGTGGGTTTCCTAAATAACCAGTCTTACTCATCCCAATTGGATATTAGTTCTCACTCAATTTAAGGTTTTGTTTTTTTTTTTTTTTGCTTGGCATGCATTGCATAGATTTTTATAACACATAATAATTTCTGTCCCAAATAAGCACATCATCCATCATTATTTCCAGTTAAAGAGATTTTGGTACATCTTATGTGTCAGTGGAATCCTGCAGTGAAAGCACTTCAACTTATCTGCCCAAAGAGAAGATTCTAAGTCAACATTCCAAAACCATAGGCTGGAGAAAAAAAAGTCAAAAAATCAAATAATTTAAAGAAATCGTGTAGGTTTGGCCTTTTCAGCTTTTCTCACAGGCTAAGAGATTACTTGATAGCTTTGCCTCCCTTCTAAACCTATACAGTGGCCATACATCACTTTAGTTCACCAACTTGACTTCATTTAGCACTTTCTAAGTCTGCTAGCCCTTTAACTTTCTTCCACAGGGCACTGGACAGATTATTTGCATTGTATGTATGTTTAGGCAGAAAACTAGAATCTGAATGTTGTGTTACGTCCTTGGTACTTTTCTCACCATTACACAATAATAATAATTTATATAGTTATAAGACTATCTGTGCCCCATCCAGTAGATCTGCTTAACACCTTTCAGCTATCAGAATGGATTTAACAGTTAATACTAAGTAACCACTACCCTTTCTGTTAGCTATTTGGTATTTCAATTACATTGTTTTGAAATTGACTCTCCAAGCACTGCTGGTATCACAAAACTATTTTGAAGAAAGCAGATATATCACAACAGGGAATAATCACATCCCACAGCTGCTCCACACCCAAGCTCGCACCACTCTTAGAAACAGAATGCACAGAAATAGATTGCAACTCACCTCTCTTTCCCTCACAGGGACCTTCTCATCCTGGTTCTTGAAAACATCAGCTGGGAAAGCAATTTACTCTTGCTCCCAGGTTGCCCCAAGAAAGCACATAAACCAGCTCAGCAGTTCCTGCTGCCTCACAGAAATGTTCTTTAGTAGGACAGTTAAGCAGTAGAGACATAAAAAGACTGGAGGTTTTCAAAACCAGACTAAATAAAGCTCTAAGCAACCTGGTCTGATCTCAGAGCTGGTTGTGCTCAAGAAGAAGAAAAAGAAGAAGTTGCCTCCACCCTGAATTCGTCCATTATTCTACACTTCAAAATGTGATATAGTTATATGCCCTTCATTATTGACTTTAGAGAAAAATTATACATTTAATCCTGACAATCCTCCTAAAAACACTCCTAGAAGCCCCATCTTCCTTGAGGTAGTCAGCCTCAATTTTCCTTCAGACCTAGCATTGCAATCAGCTGTGGATATCAGCAATCTGGTGTCTGTCAAGGACGTGCCAACTAAGATGTTATTCACAGATGTATCCCCTTTACACAAGATCCACAGTCCTCTTCCTCTGATTACTGATCCATTACTATGATCATTCAGACAGCAAATGAGATGGCTGTTACTTCCCTTAAACTTTTTTGCATCTTGGTTTTAGAGTAGAAGTATGCCAGAAAGCAAGATCTGAAACAAAACACAGGATTATAGGAAAGTGGTCTGAAAGTCCCTAAAGGACACTTAAAAACATATATGTATTCCTTATGGTTTATGTCATGGATATAAACTCATATATCATGGATACCAATGCAAATTCTGACTCTGTTGATATCAATTGGAAGTCAATGAGAAAGTCAGGTTTCCCTTGCCCAGAGAACCTTAGCCTGATAATATTAACATACCTTAAAACTTTTTCAGATATGGTAAAATTAAATCTACATTGAGCATTTGCAAGATTAGTCCCTAAGATTTAAAACATGCATTTATTTCTGGCCAGACAAAGTAACAAACTGGACCAGAATCTAAAATAAGACCTAGATCTAATAACTCCCTCCTGCAAATTCATAAATATCTGTCCATATCTGAGCAGTTGCGCTGAACCTATTATATATGTGAGTAACTTTAACTTTTCTACCCCTTTTTGAGGAATTTGACTCCAAATATGCTACTCATTTAGGTTGATGGCTGTCCTAAACAAAATTGACCAAGCTGCATACTAAAGTGTTGCAGAACAGAGGTCTTACACACTGGAATACAGTTACTTATATGAGAAAAACCACTCACAGGTATTGTAGTGTGAAATCAAGACTGTATTTTCCTACATACTGCTCAATGTCTAAAATTGTAAGATTTCAACATGAAAAATACTACAGTTACAGAACCATAATTTTTGTTTTCATTTAAATATGTTTTTGTATTACATTTCTGCTTACAGAAAGGCATAATTTTCCATGTATATTCACTAGTTCCATGTCACCTAAGTATGTTTGCATTGTTTTTTTTTTGTTTTGTATACAGAATTTACATACCACAATGACAAGCAGATCATTCAAAAGGGAAAGTAAGATAGAAATGTAGCAAAATATTGTCCCAAAAAAGCCTCTTTAGCAAAGAACAACTTCCAGACCTTAGCTTCCCAAAAAAAGCCAAGAATAATTCCTTCAAACACAGAATCTTGAGGTTAGGAAAGATAAGTCTAAACAGTAATTTCCTACACAAGACTCAAGTCTAGCCTACCTTATCAGGCTGTGTACTTCTACGCTCTTGAAGTGTGAAGTATCTCCTGAGCATAATCTTTGTAATATGTCTTCTTCTATAATCTGTATATTTAAATTCTGATCATTCAGCTCTATCCTCCCTTCTAAGTCTTATTTTCACAGTCCTAGGACCTTGGTCTGGCTCAGCTCATCATTTTAGACTACTGTTGGAGCCTCGTTTTGAGCCACTCTCTTAATTCTCAGATGAATTTTACAACCCCTAATATCACTGGTGATAGCAGTGATTTACTGTGATCACTCCACAAAACAGTCTGTGATTCTTAAAAGAATCACGCCTTGATTTCCTGTATCTTCTTTTTCTGAGACTTCTGCCAGAATTAATTTCCCTCCACTCCATGCAAGCCCCTCTCTGCTGAGTAATCACTCCAGGTATTTATTTGGCCTTTACCTCACTACCTCGGATACAAGAGATAGTAGCTGGCCTTGCAAGCTCTAAGCTGTTGAATTAAAGAACCAGTTCCACTGATTCCATTTGAATTTTTCTACTTTTAGAGTAAATCAGAAAATCCACAAGGATGAGCCGGTTCAAGCTCTATTGTAAGACAGGACTTACAGGAAGGACTTCTTCAATGTGAATGGAAATTATTATTCCTCACTGTTGATTTAGGGCATAATTTTAGAAGAGCCCATATCCTCCACTCTCACCCCACCACCCAAACCAGACTTTCGGAAGACTTGAGGATTTGGGAGAATATTTGCTCAATATCTAGGTCTACTTTCTAAAAAAAAAGTCATCAAAAGTTCCACACCTGCAGGAGAAAATTTTCAGGTTAAAACAGAAATGCATTGTACCACCTTGGAAGATATAATTTTTAAACAAATGTGCTTGTCTTTTTATGGATATTTCTTCGTATGTTCACACAATTTAAAAAGGCTATGGCTTCTTATTTTGAATAGAGTTACTTTATATGCAACACTAGTATTTTCCTTCTAGACAAGCAGGGGGCAAGGACAAGTGGGTACAGAGAGCAGAGACCAGTTGGTACTGACGTAGCACTAGGAAGGTAGAAGGTTGCTAGAGTCTTAATGGGACACAATATAAATTTACAATCATATTTGGGCAACTCTGGCAGCAGGGGTATGAAAGGTAACCATAACTTCAAACTCTCCCTTTTCCAGTCCCTAGTGAGAGAGATTCAAGAGTGATTTTTTTGGTTCTGTTGCTGCCCAGGGCCAAGACCCCAGCCATGCCAGCTTGACTGTCTCTTTGTCTGCAAGCACGGTGGGTATGGGCACAGTCCAGCTCTCACTTATCTCCAGGGCTTGGTGACATGTCAGTCTTCAGTGTTCCTCTTGAATTCACAGACATAGACCTTAAATTTTTCCAGTAGACTGTCCATCATTAGGAGCTCACTAAACATGATAGGCTACCAGTGTCACCCTCCTTCCACTGTCTAGTTTCATAATCAGATAAAGTTATGTTTTATTTCCTGTACTCATTACAATATTTTTTTGGTCATATGCTAGACACTTTATATTATTTCTAACTTCTCCTATTTTTGTCTCTTATGCATGAGTTAAGACAGTTGGATAAAGCAGCATAAGTATTTTGTCACAATAAGATGATGTTCCACTCTCAAAATCACTCCTTTGGAAAGCACTGGGATTCTGGCAGACAACACAAATTACTGTTTGGTCACATCCACACCTCTAAACCAGTGTTTGCAAGCACTGCTCGTTACAGTATTTGGCTGAAATGCCCCATCTCTCCTCACACTCCAGGCTTTTAGAATGCCTTAAATTGAGCCAAATCTAGTCTGATTTTGCTGACAGGTAGTTTTACTCCCAAACTTTTGCTACTCAATAGACAGTGCCTTTTTTTCTTTCTGATATATTTGCACCTTACAATTCTAAAACCACCAACTCTGACCTATATCAAAAGTTTGACTCAACCCAGAAGGGCCAGGATTCTTTAATCAAAGAAGTGTCTCTGGTGGGTGAGGCAGATTGGCTGTCAAGGCTCGTGCCACACTCTCTGAGGAAGCAAGGTACATCTGTAAGCTCTGAGGGCAACACACAAAACTTTGATAGGCTCCAAATGAAGACATTTCTTGAGCCCTTCCTTCATAATTTCTGACAAGCACCCTCCCTTCAAACAGTAGGGGACTTGGGTCAGCAATGCTCTTAGTCTGGTCTTCTACCAGATTGTGAATACATACTGCTGGTGTCACCTGGTCCTACAGGGGTGGCACTAAAATTAGTGGGTTTCCTTGCTTATCCCTGTTCATGGCAGGAAAACTTGCCCCTGTACCTCTTTATTTTGTCTTCCTTCCCTGTGGCTTCGCTAAACCTTGTCAGTTGATTAACATCAGCCAAAATGAACTGTTTCTCCATAATTATGTGTAATAAATAAACCCCAACTACGTGACACCTTTGAGACCTTGGAGCCTCAATCTCTGCTGTGCTCTCTCTGCCAACCCCCTACCGTATGTCTGGGTCTCAACCAGCCTTTCCAGAGAGGCAACCAAGAGATTTGAAGCAGCAGAGTTTACCAGAATGAGGAACAAAGAGCCCGGGCTGAAAAAGGGGAAAATGGCACCAGAAACCTTATATAGGAAAATTATTTGTCCTCACCTGTCTGAGAATTCTCTGGAACTAGTAAGGAGCTTAAAAATCAGGCTTGCTGGGTCCTCAGATAATTGTTCTGGAAAAAACCGCACAGAAAATAAAGAGAAGCCTCCTCATCTCTAACCCTTACTTGTGCTCTAACAGGCAAAATAAATATAAAAACCAAACAACAATTATGTCCAAAGTGGTCTTTCTGTCCTTTGGCCAGGCCCCTTTCATCTGCTCAGCAGGTACTTCTGCCCTCACCCTTTGTACCTCTCAGGCATTCTGGATGGTGCCAGAGATGCCCTTGAAGGTGGTTCACAAGGGTCTGGGGACTGTAAGGAATTATTTGTAGACAGCCTAAGAGCAAGGACATAGGACATCTGCCAGCAATTTTTGCCCTGACTGTTCCAGAAACCTGGCAGAAATCACATGGCATCAATTTCTGCTCTCATCAATGGCATCTCGCACAACTTTATGTACTCACCTTCTCCAAGTATTCACTTAATATCTAATCAACCACCCTTTATGTTTCTCCCATGGCTAAACAGGATTTTGGCTATTGAGTCAACAAATCTCATTCCTCTCATTCACTTTTTCCCTCTCTGTGGTCAACTAATCCTCCTGGCTTCCAAAGTGATGCTGTTCCCTATGCCACACGCTTCTCTAAATTTCTGTGATCTTTGACTTTCCACAATTCTCTGATTTCCAAATCTGTCATTGCTGCATATTCCTGTTACCAGCATATTCCTAATTCTTGTTTGCACACAAACATACTTACCTTCATCACCTCCTGCGATGTGTCACCATTATCACTTTGCCCCAAAGGGGACTGCTGTTCCATAAAGAGTTGGAAAATTTTGTATTATTGACCAGAACACAGAATCCTAGCCTTCATCAAAGTACTGTCACTTATGAAAACATTGCAAGTGTTCCCCAAAGAGCATTAATGTCCATTTCCCCCCAAACTACAAGATTTTTATTTAGAAGTGTTTTATCCAGAGACTTCATCCAGAGATGAATCACAAGAGATCAATAGAAACATACTCCAGGAATAGAATAACTGAACTCCTTTGCATTTCAAAAGAATACAGAAAGCCATCTTTTCCTTCCAGCTGAAAAACAATATGAAATAATTTTTTAATCCCACAGAATTACTGCCATAATCTTTTTCATTTCGACTTCATTATGATCCTGATGACATGTAAAAGAAAGTTTTTGTGGTCCAAATTTCGAAGTATGGCTTTATACTGAGGGATTTGATCAACCTATGAGACAGACTTTGAAACCACAGAATTAAAGTGAAGAAAATGGATTAAACACAGATCATTAACTCAACAGCAGTCAATCAAACTGATGAATCATGGGCTATAAATTCTTTTTTTTTTTTTAAGTCATGCAAGTCTCTGGGGCTTGACCTTATTATACTTTTTTTTTTCAGAGATGCAGGAACATAAACATGAACTTAAGTGACTTGTGAAATGGTAAACTTATGGAGCGTAGCCTCAGACTTTATTCACTTGTGAGTTCCTCATCTGTATTCTTCCAAGAAAAAAACCGCAAACAAATCAGTTAAAACACACAGCTTCAGGTACAAAGGCTTTAAAGAAAAAAACAAGAATTGCATGGCAGCACAAGTGGAAAGCACTTTTAAAGAATTAAGGTGTTGCATCATTCACACTGACTTACAGTTGCCTTGGGCAAAAAAAGGTTTAGTTTTCCTTCTCTTGGAATGGACATATTTCATAAAATGCTCCTGGCCTTTCATTACCCCTTGAACATTGAAATCTATGAGGCAGAAAACACCATGCATCATTCCTTTGTCTCGGAACAAGAAGAACGGAGGCGTGTCCATGAGTAGGACTTTCTAGAGATCAGCCAGAACAACTGATCAGGATGCACAGTAACACCAAGAGGGACTACCCCAGGAGCAGAGCAGGGAAGATGCTATTGGTGCTTCCTTTCTCTCTATGAAAGGAAAACACGACTTTGTCCTTTTATGGGAAAAAAGCCTTACTTTCATCTATGTACACAGGTGCTGATCCAAAGCCACTGAAATCAACACAAATATTTGCATGGACTTCAGAGGACCCTGAATCAGACCTGCAGCCATTTGATCTAGCTCGCATGTGGAGGTGGAGGCAGAGTCAGGTTCCTTGCATTCCTCATGGTTCTTTGCCCTCCTGTTCACCCTCACAGGTGAGGAGTCCCTGCACCACCAGCACCCAGGCTGGGGCCACTACCCCAGTAGTAAAAGTGGTCAGGGAAAAACAAGGATGTCAGAGAGAAAAAGGGAGGGAAGGGTGATGGGAAGCTTGTTCTCCAGTTGTGCTGAGTAAGGATTGTGCTTACTTTTCCCATTTGATCACTACAAAATTATTTATAACTGTCCTTGTGGGATAATACACAAGATAATAATGGATGCTATACAGCAAACAGCTGAATCACAGTGTCCCAACCTCACATTCTCCGGCCCTTGAGCTCAGCCATCAGCCTAAGTGCCAGAAACCAGAATGCATTTTTATAAAAGAAAGTGCTCATATCTTTTAGGCAGCCAACGTTTGCCTGCCATTGGCTGCTGGAGTCATAGCTTTCATCTAAATTAAGAGTGGTCACAAATATTCTCATAAACTCAGTAGTCATCCAACTGTGTGATGCGAGCTGACAGCTGTGTGACACACAAGAGTCAGAACAGAACTGGCAGGTGAGCCAAGGAAGTTTTGGCTGTCCTTTGGAAAAGAAGACTTCTGCAATGTTATTTAAGCCTTCTCTGAAATCAACTGCATTGCAGTGACAAAAAAAAAAAAAAAAAAAAAAAAAAAAAAAAAAAAGCCTACTTCATAAGTCTTATGAGCCAGGAGGAAAACATCCTGTGAGATGGACTTTGCAACTTCAAATGCCAGGTCTGTTTGTTAGCTAAGAGTTAAATTCAGTTGTGCAATCAGAAAATACGGCTTAAAACCTGATTTCCAAATCAAACAGCCCCATTCTCTGGTTTGTAAGTTCTGACAGCCTTTCCTATCTGACTGCCTGCATTTGTTGCCACCTCAGCTTTAGTGCTCCGTGCTGCCACTTGGGTTTCCTCCCATTTTGTTACATGACCACCTCTAAAACTGTTTCCAAACAGAGCTGTTAACCAATAACATAGTTCCCATTTATCAGTTAAATAAGCAACATTTGGTTTTATATTAATAGATTGCCACATATTTGTCCAGGGAGAAGGGACACAGAAGGCTTGGAAGTGATGTTTGTCATTAAAAACATTTCCCAGCCCATGACTACTGAACTATTTATAATTAGTCCTGTAGGACAATTGTGAGGTACTGATGAAGCAAGACCATCCTGTAGATTAGATGTGCCTTACCCTTGCTCACAGAATATTTTCCTGTGAATCCCATGATGCTTTTTTAACCCTATCCTCCCTGCAAGGTAAGTTTAGATTGCAGCCTCAAATATCCAGGGAAAAACAGTTCCAGCAAGATTAGCATCAGCAGTGATACATCCGGATACATCCAGGGCTATGCTGGACTGAGGAAAAGAAGAGGTATAGGATGAATGTCTGACACAAGGGTGACAAACTGTGCTATCCAGAGGCGTGTGGGAAAGAGAGGACATCAATGTCCAGCACTATCTGTGAAGAAAAGGGAATGTTCAGACCCCGATGGAACAGAAAAGCTTCCCAGAAAATGGTACTCAGTGTCAGTTTATCATCACAATGTTTGGGATGGGGTTTTTTACCATTTTTGCATGTATTTGATATTTAGTTACAATTACAAGCCAAAATTAATGGCCTGACTTCTAAGCAATGTAGAGTCAGATCAAACAAACCATTCACAATCCAGGAAAAGGTTGCTTAGGGCAGCTCAGGAAGCTGGAAACCACAAAAGATAGATAGTGATGTTAAATAAGACTTAGTGTGAGTTAGTCTTTCAGGCCTCTGCTAAGTCCATAACCCTATGGAAGTTTCAAAGCACAAGGTATAGGTGTTATAAAATGTGCATATGGAATAAAAAGGTAATCGTAGAGCAAAAGGATAAAACAAATATCCTCTCTTCTGTCTTTCAGGAGCATCATGTTCTGAACATCATAGATATCAGAATGCTGGTCAGAAAAAACCCCATGTTTAGTATGACTCAGAAAGATGCAGTACAGAGATCTCAGTCCAAGGGCACCAACCTGTCACCATGAAAGATAAAGTCGTTGGAATTCTACTTCATCCACAGCCTGTAAATTGTGGGGTTGAGGTTCAAGGTGCCTAGATATCTTTAGGTGTAGCTGTGACAGAGGGCAGGAGGCAGAAGTCCTGATGCAAAGTTATCAAAAGTCAGTGGAAGCCCCCCATGAAGGACTACTCAGTGCACTTCAGGGACTGGAGTTCAAAACTCCAGGTTATACCAGTACTTCCTTTAACCTTTGCTATGATGAGTCTGTCCCTTCTACCTTCTCAGATAAAATAGGACAAGATTTGCTATCTTATTTCAAAGTGCTCTGATCGAGTATAACTGTTAATGAATACACAGAATTAAGTCAAGTTACTGACAGCAGTCTACTGTGACTAATAATATTTTCTCAAATTTATTATCTTGTTGCTGTTTTCCTACATAATTAAATAATAGGATTGTAGAAGAAATAGGATTTACCCATGTTGAATCTTTCTTGAAGTGTTCAGATTCAGTAATTTAGGATCTACGCTTTTCATTTTTGCAGCCAAGAGCTATCACTTCTTTGTCCTGCTGTTCATGGTCTGGATGCACTTGGAAAGTCACCTTCTCATGATTTCTTTAGCCCAAGCTCTGTTAGCAATACCTCTGGCAGGAAATTTTGGGGTAGTCACATCTGGAGGCAGAGAAATGCAATTTGTCCTCCAAAGGACTCAAAAAGTGAAATGTACAGGATCATGTTATAAAACTGACAATTTATGTATAAAAAAATCAAAATGACAAAGGGACTCAGGGCCAGTTTGGATGGGATTTTGTGCAATCAGGTCCAGGCTGCTCCATGGCAGAGGAGGCTTGAGCCCAGATGATCTTTCTGTTCTCTTCCAATGCAAACGATTCTCTGATTCTGTGAATAAAGTCATGACAGCTGTGAACTCACCCAAATCCAGATGACTGCCAATCACTACAGGTTAGATTTTTGTCTAAATCATAATTAAAATTTGTAGTAAATCTCCAAGAAATTCTGCAGGAGCTGTGCAGCTTTTGATCCCTACTGTTCGTGGCTGTTTGCTTCTGCAAATGTCCACTGCAAGAGGAGTTGTGGTTCTTCACATTTTTCTGTCCAGCACAGATCAAGACGTTTTAAGATCAACTCTTCCTTGGACCATGAAGTAAGGAAGATATCTAATGTGGAAGCACATCTTCATCAGAGACATCTGAGTGACTATCTTCTGGAAATGTGCAGTTTAAGCCCTCTTTCACACTCCATATTCTTTTGAAGAAACATAAACAGAAAGGCAACTGAAATGCCATCCTCACAGAGAACATTATTAGCCAGAGATTAGTTTAGGTGACACTGAATTTTACCACATTTTAAAAATAATAATTCCACATGTTTTATTTTTCAGGTCTGCTAAAAGGCAAAAGAGCAACTGAAAAAAAACAACCAACCAATCCCCTAAATTTTTATTTTGACACAATTAATTAAATACTTATTTATATAAAAAAGAAAGCAAACGTGTTAAGCTTCCGCTTTTATCGTTTAATCTAAATTAACAAAACCAAACTAAAGCAACCCCTGGCTGCTTCCATAGGACTTATGATAACAGGTTACACCTAAATCAGAGGCTTGGAGAAGCCCAGCTGAAACAGCCTAGATATTCCTGCTGTCATTTGTGAGTTTTTGGAGAAATCCTGCTGCTGCTGCCTGTACAATGGCAACCATAAATGTCATTCAGCACCTGGAAAACTTTATGGGCAGCAGGAACAGTTGAACACTGGAATAGGCTGGCAATCCTATGGCATTTCTGTCAACAAAGAATCATAACAAGAAGGCAAAACAGTATCTGTTCTGAATGACTTGTGTCTGGCTTGGGTCAGAAGAAATAACCTGGATGACCAACATATGGCTCTTTTTTCAGCCTATTTTCAGTGATTTTTTTTTTGTTGTTTGAAAAGATAGATTATTTAGGGGTTTTTTTGCAAACTTCAGGCTCATGCTGGATGTGACAATGTTTGCAATGTCACCTGCAACACCAATCACATAGAAAGGTCAGGAAATAGGACTGGATTTCCTGCAGCATGAGAATCTAGTTTCCTGAGATCACATGCTTTCTGTCACATGATCTTTCTTTCATAAGCCTGTTGAAAATCATCACTAAACCAGTCAGTTTTCTTCTTCTACCCTTCCACTACCCTTTTAGATCCTAACACTACAGAGGTGGCTAAGGCAGCTTTCTAATACTTCAGTGCAGAACACAAGAGGAAGGAGTAACCTGCCAGCAGTAGTACTGAAAGGCCAGTTTTCTGAGTTTCCAGAGAAGAAGTGTGGTAATCTGGCCCCAAATGTGAATGGAAATAGAATAATTTATCTGAAATGGATTATTTGGATTGTAGATGAATTTACACCCATAGCTCAGTTTACAGGTATTCTCACTTTGAGAGCAGTGCATCAAAACTACAGCTGTTCTTACAGGCTTAGCTCACAGGTAGGTGTAGTTTAATGGATGGGAAATGCTGCCAAAGCACTATATATAGATATATATAGATATATATAGATATATATTTGGGGTTTTATTCATTTATTGTTAATACACACTGAAGTACAACCTTGTAGAACAATCTAATGAGGGAAGCTAGAGAAGGGAAGGGTTCACTAGGTTACAATTGTGGTTTAAAAATATATCCTGGGAAGGTGTGATGCTTCATAATTTTAGCCCAGCTGAGTTCTAGAGAAATTTCTCTGTATGTCTGAGAAATAAACAAAGAGTATTAACATTTCTGGAGGAATCTAGGACAGACTGGGAATGCAATAGAAAGCAATACTCCTGCTAGAGAACCCTTTACATTCCTATGTGAGGTTATCATTCTCTATTAAATTCTGCAGAACTTTTCCATAAGAAGACAATATAAAAAGAAGTGATGGGTACATACAGCATTGGCCATATTAAAACAAGAATAAAAATGGGCAGGTTTTTCTGAAGACATATCCAAACCAAATTCTCTACTGATGTAAATCATCCCAAATCAAATGAAACTGATTAATAGTAAGTTAGGAACCCACTCAAAATTCTCTCTCATTGGCTCAGAAAAGATTAGCAATATTTATTTTTCTCCCTATAGACTGAATTCTTGTAACTTGAATTTTTAAGGGCGACAGAGTGGAAGTTGACATACTGTCTATTTAAAGGACAGGATGTGAGCAAATAAAGATTTTGTAATTAATTTTTTTAATCACAGAAGATGAGATTCAGTGGGTTAGGTCTAGCTACAGGGTCCTAAAACATAGCATGCATTTCACAACCTTCTGGTGTCATGCTTTTGTTGCATCTCTAAATTAAGTGGCACTTGGAAAAGATGTTCCTTTGATTTCATAAGAACATTTGATTATTGAAAATGTTCCTGATCCTATAGGAGAAATAAAATGAAAAAGCAGCAACAACAATATCCAGGTGAATTCACTGGGACAACTGAGAAATCAAGAAATGAATATAAATTCAACACAAAAAGACCAAAGACGGACGGGTCCTGTACCCAAACTCACGGGACTAATCCATCCTAACAGTCCAGAAGTTGCCAAGGGAAGGAAAAGATGAGGTGCTGGCAATGGGTAGAGAATGATTTTGGAAGCACAAATACCAGAGTGTTAGATGAAAGAAAATTTAAAGGCAGTGGGAGTAAAGTATTGGATCACAAAGGGAAAAAAAAATGGGCTGAGGAAGAAAGGCACAGAAAAAACCATCTGCAAGCAGCACTAGCAATGGGGAGAAAAGAAGCAGGAGACACACACCCAGGTGCACCATTGCCAAGCAGCCCAAAACAAAACCCAGCATCATTTGTGTGGGGATTTTTTCTCGCGCTCGCTCTTTAGATCAAAAGGAGAGCAGCAATGCAATCTGCTCTTTGCAAAGAGCACTTTCAGCCAAGAGAAGGAGAGTGCATACACTGGAACATCTGTTCCAAGAAGCCACTTGAAAAATAATCTTATAATAGCATGGGGAAAACATCTGTGCAGCATGCACCAGACCACCAGTAGTGCAGCAGTAGAGGAGTAGAAGGGGGAAGGAAGACAGGAGGGAGTGAGGGAGACAAAGTAGAACAGGATTAGGTCAGGGGCAAGTACCCCAGCGAGGGGCATGACCCACATGTGAAGAAACTGCTCATTTGGTGTCTTTTCTCTTCTAATCCTCAGCAAGAGGCAGACAGATTTCTCACCCACTGAGCTGTGTTTATTGGCAGATATTACTCAACATGTGCAGCTTTGAAAAATCCCAAACTACAATCAAAGTGTTTGAGAGGCTGCACGAAAAGCTCCCTGCCCTTGGCCTCTCGTGTAACCCCCACCCCTTCTTCCTCAACTTGCTTTATCTCTGCTGATAGTAAAATAAATGTGCTTGATAAACAGTCACTGCTAGCTCAGGTGAGGAAAACCAGGATGCCAAACCACTTTTACACCGTGGGTGTATTTGACCTATCGTGACCCCAGTAAAAGAGAGGTCCACTTGTTTTCACCTTCAGCCTCAAAGCAAACAAGTTCAGAAAAAAACCACCCTACCCATCACACAAACATGCACACACATGTGCAGTGTGCACTGTGTTCTTGGCATCTCCCTTCTTCTGTTTTATTTCAAGAGAACTGAACCCTTAGAGCTGTTCTGCGCAAACTTCTGTAGTATGGCAACAGTCAGGATATTTCCCCTGAGCACTGACACATTTTGCAGGAGATTTATAAGGAAAACAGTGTCAAATTGACTGAGCCAGTATTTAACTCTAGGTTCTCTAAACAGAAAGAACCTTCCCAAACACGTATCTTCTTGACAATGAGAAAAAGAAAGAATCAAGTCTTAAGCATAAAACCTCTATGCAAACATTTAGGTGATAGACTAGGTACATGAAACTGAACTGGGAGATACTGGAAGTTGAAGTACTCCTTTGTACACATATACAGGTACCTGTAGACTTCTCCAGCACAGACAGGAGAAAAAGGCCAGTCTCCCTGTCCCCCACATAATCAGATTTCACTGTGGGAAAGTGAGAGGGAAATGAGGAAGTTTGAGTTATTTTGGGAGTTAGTTGTTAAGCTGAATTGAGTAGATGCAACTACTGACTAGATAACTTTTGCCCACACCAGAAGTGGGCAGAAGAAGACATAACAAAGGACATACTAGGACATAGCAAGGATCAGATGTGCCTATCCACAGAGGTATGCACAGATGGGATACTGGGTAATTAGATTGCTACACTGGAACATATCCATGGTCAAAATTGTACACAGTTATGGCTGGTACCGTGCAAAATTCTTCTTTATATCAGTCTACTCTTAGTGCTGCTCTAGATGCCCATCACCTCTATACCATGGCTACAAAAGTCAATAAGCAAAGAGACCAAAAAATAGAAAAGACATGCTGGGAAATTAGGAAGAGGAGCTGGTAGCATGATGGAAAGGAAGGCACAGCTTCCCTCCAGATTACAGACCAATAAAGATCTTAGTAAAGTTAGTAAAGATCAACTTTCTTCTGTTTAATTCACAAGGAATCAATCTTCTTTTCATGCCCCACTGTTACGGTGCAGGTCTTTCTCATTTCTAGAAATGCTCTGAGAGCTTTGTTTCAATCGGAAGACAAGATATTTATTTATTTTTTTCAAATCTCAAAAGTGTAAAATTGTTTTCTTGTCAACACTCATATTGGCTCTCAACATGGTTTTATCAGTTTAGCTTCTGCATGCCAATGCAAACTAATGCATGTATCATAGGCTTATACAATAATAAGAGAAATACCCTGAAAAAAAGCTGCCCTGGTTTGATTATATTGACCTAAAATATGTTAGGTCGATATAATTCTATTGGGTGGGTACAACTTGCTATAGAAACCAGTTGATTAAAATCAAGATGATTTTAATCAACCAATATTGATTAAAAACAGTTTCACTTCTGTCTTTTCTTTTGTGGACCACAAATCCTGTGAACTGAGGTCATTTCCAGATCAGAGATGTAGGAGGGAGAGACAGAGGAAATGAAACTGAATATATAGGCAGAAGCACACAATAAGGGCGTTGTAGGTAAAGATGAGCAGCTTGAATTTGACATGGCAAGTGACAGGAAATCAATGGAGTGCTAATGTGTGGGAGGAAATGAGTATGACTTTAGCAGAGACATTTAGGACAGATGTGAGGGAGACAGCAGAGGAACCATGGGGCCAGATGGGAGAAGATTACAGTAACCAAAGCAAAAAACATCTGAGACACTGACAGCAACCTATTTTGGGAGTTTCCCCTTTTCTCGCTCAGAGACAAGTCAAAAGTTAGGTGAACTGTTAGGTGTTATGTGAGCTCTAAATCTCTAACAGCTCCAGGACTAACCTTTTTCTTTCCATATGTTATCATTGTGCCATGAGTTTCAAACAGAACATCATGCAAGGCTGTATCTCCCCTATTCCCTAATCTCATTCATCTGCATGGTTATCAACCGGAGTATCATCCAAGACATCAATATTTTGAACACCCTACCCCTCATTTAGTTAATAGAAATATCAGAAATCCCATTCTTCAATCCCTTGGCTGGGAAGCATTTGCTCAGGGCGAGTCACACAATATATTTCACAAGCATTAGTGTTACGTGTGTCTTTCTCTCACCCTGAAAAAGCCTTCCATTAACCTAATGAGCAATATTCCGTGAAGTCTGCATTTGGCAAGCTCCCTGCACAACATCTCTAATGCAGGCTGGGCTCTGGCATGCTAGGTATGATTACCTGCAGGAGAAACAAACATTTCTCCACCTGTGTATGCTAAAAGAACTCTTAGAAAAATGTGGATCCAGATCTTGATCCTTCAAATCGTGAGAGAGATGTCTTATTTTCAGAATAGTCGTGGGTGAGATGCCTCACTCACTGAAAATCTACAGAATGTTCTTCAAACTGGCATCTCTTATGTTGAAAGTGAACCTTCTCCACTTCTGAGGCAGCATCTTCTTCCACAGCCCCCCCAGACTGATGTGCCACAAAACCACATCGTAAAGGTGTCACCTGTTACTTGTGTATCACATTTAACACAAAGCAGAGTAAAGAAACATGGAAAGGTAAAGCTCCCAGTGGCACACAACTTTGTTCCAAAGGCAGCAGCATGTCCCCCTGATAGCATGGCAAATTTTGCTTGTTCAGGGCTACCTTCCTCAAAATTCCTCCATACTTTGTCCCCACAAACAGGGCAAGTGATTTACCTCCTGGCACATATTTAGAATTGTCTCCCCTAAACATGAAAATTATTGTAATGTTCAACAACCAATGTTTTCTTTGTATAACTTAAGAACTCCTTTACTGCTTTTTTTCTCCAACCAGCAAAATCTAGGTTTTATGCCTAAAGATACAGGTCATATCAACTAAAGTAATGTATTATGGTGGTTTTTTTCTCTTGAAATTGAGTCAGAAGACAGAAGTTGAGCAGAATGTTTTTACCATTAACTTACTGTAACATACATAAAATTGCCACTGAAAAAATAAAATCTCGTTGATTAACAGAGAAAAAATATGCTTTAGCTCAAGCAAATCTATCAAACTTTCATTCCACACATATCTTTTATTTTTGAAATGTTAAGGCAGAGGGGACTGAAAAGTATGCAGTTCTGAAGTATGCAGTAACGTACTAAAGAAAATTTTGTATCAATTCACTCAGACAATCTTCACTCCATTTTTTTGAACCTTTTCAGCCCACTAAGGTTTTATTCATTTATCTTTATATAAGAGGTGTACTTTATATTTATTAAAGAGGTGTACATTTTCACAGACATACAACAATGGACTTTAAAAAACAGACTGAGTATAAAAGAGAATACAACCTTTCACTCCTCCACTATGATCAATAAAGCCTGGACCATCTTATGATTTTTTGGAACCACTATAAATAATCTCCTAAGTATCAGGAGAGACTACAGACTCATCTAGAGGAGAGGAAGATAGTAGATTTGGGGCACTGTAGTTCATTAGGTGGCACTTATCTTTAAATAAACTTAAACTCCAGCTTCATTTGGGCTGAAGAAGATGGGTTACAGGTTGCAAAGCTGTGTTCACAACCCAGACCGCTGACAGGTACCACTGAGTTTCCCTGATTGTGGAAAAGATTAGGCTGATAAAATCTGTAGGAACACGTAAGAGTAGGCTCTGACCCCGGGACACTGATGAGGAGTTTCTTTCTTCTGAGAGTCTCAAATGAAAAAAGCACCTTTTATCAATTCAGAGGGGCTGAGGAGTCAGATTTAATTATGTGGTTGTGAATACCATAAGACTTGCTTCTCACTTAAGGAGTGTGTTCAAGGAGAAGTCATAAACCAGGAGGGTAAATGGTAGTAAGGGAGGTCCCAGTGCTAATGAAGACATGCAGCGTGTAGGGACAACAGCCTAAAAGTCTCTTTGGTTATGGTGAGAAGAGAGAAATAAAATTAGATTCTATCAAAAGAAAGAGTTTTTCTGATCCTGTAAAAGGAGTATGTGTTACTAGAAGAATAATTTCCAGTGGGCAAAACTGTGTAGAGACCTTTCTCTGAATGGCAATAGGTCTCTGTGCTGTCATGGAGTGACCAAAAGGGTCTATACAGTTGGATCAGCAGTTCTCAGAAGATACAATTTTTACACCAGTAGGTGACTACCAAAGGCTTCCTGCTGTTCCTGATGATTTTGTGTCATCACAGGAGCTCAGCACTGAGTTATTCTTACAAACATAGATCTGAACCTCTTCAGGATCAATACAACTACAGCTGCATAAGCAAATAAAACATCCCAGGGTCCATTTTCTGTCCTTTAGAAGTAATGGCATGCTCTTGAGAGCCAGCCTGTGCCCTCATAACCAGGCACTATAGCAACAATCTAAACCAGGTGGTTTTATCCATACTGTTTTCTACAAACACCCCCTGGCCCTCACTATAACCTCAGCTGTAACTGAGTGCTACTTTGGAGGTTATTAATTGTCATGCAAACTGTGCAAAGGTGTGTGCTATCAACTGAACACTGTGGATTGTAAGAGAATGGTAGCCAAGTTCTAAATCACGGCCCTTCACTGTATACTTCTACAGATGTAGCCTGTGAGACCACTAAGTCACAAAAGTTAAAAAGCAAGGAAGAAACGAGACATTAATTTGAAGACTTTGGATTAAATTATCTTCCTTGAACTCCCCATGCACTCTATTGCACCAAAGGAAAACTACTCAGACATTAATGAGAAGAAAAGGTCTTCCTTTTCTCCAAAGGAGAAACATGGAGTCCATGCCCTGAATTGTTCTCCAAACATGGAGTCCTTGCCCTGAATTGCCCCGCTGGTGTCTGAAGAAACCCTCACAGATTTCCAATTAAGTTCAAGAGATGGTACTGAAGATCTTTTCTTTTATCTGAGCAAGTGACCTGGAGTTAGCAGAATCTCCAGAATAAAGGATTCTTTCTGAAAGCAATTATCTTCCTGACAATAAGGGTTCTTCCTGACACATGCCCTCAACACATGTGATGGGAAATGCGAGCAAGAAGACCTTGTCACAAAAAAGCCATGTGGGATATGGGACTAAACTGCTCTGAGGCAGGGAACTAAAAGGCTATTGGAAGCCACATGGCTTAACTCAAAATGAAAATCTCCTCTTTTCCGTGTTTGCCAAGAGGAAATTTCTTGGCAACAAAAAAAGTCTAGGAAAACAAAGAAAATTGCTAAGTAACCAATGAACAAACTAACAAGCAAAATGACAGAAAAATGATCACAAGGCCAAAAACATTGCAGCCTGTGATGAGAGCAGAGCTACATCTGAAGCCAAAGGCAGTTGAAGCAAACCAAGAAAGAAGAAGCTTGCACCACTCTTCACAATCTCAGTGCAGAGCACAAATAGGGCATCTATGTGCTGTTTAGGCACTCCAAAGGCAGATAGTACTTTGGTTTGAGAGCAGAAGGCACTTCGTCATCCCTCAGTAGATAAACACATGGACCAGTGCTGGAAGAAGCAAGATGGTGTTTTAATACAATAAAAAAAGATTGAGTTCTCCCTGTCAATGTAAAACAGAATGCAACCTTAAATATGGCCTCACAGTGGCTCCACCATAATTGCTTGTTCCCTGCTGTGTTCCCCATACAGCAGACCTAGTACTGACATCTGGTACTAATTTAGGGTTCATCTGTTCTACAAAAACAAACATATTGTGGGGCCTCCTTACAGCATGCTTGCCCCTCAACTTGGTTAAACCACGTTCCATCTTGTAAAGTAGATGTGACATAACTGTTTGCATTTTGGCCCTGAACCACACTACAGATGTTGCAACGTTCAAGAGCCTGAAGTGGCTCAAACTGCAACGCTTGGGATCTTCTAGGAAGTAGCAGCAATTCCAGTTCCTTAAAGAGAGTGGCATTAACCCTTTCCCTCCACTTCATAAGAATACTTATGTCTTGTTAAATATATTGATCTGCACAAATCTAACACGAGGCAGCTTAATTTTGACCATGTTTTGAGATGTGGTTATTTGATACCAGGTCAGAAAATACTGTGGGAAGTTTGTTTGACCCTGCACATAAACACATTTGCCACTTATGTGTGAAAGGCTGTACACAGAACTCTCAGGCAGATAAACAAGTTCATCTGGATTTAAACATGAGAGAAATGAGTTTTGGGGCCAAATGAGGGGCTGTTTGAGATACACAAAACTTCATGGAAAGTACCTGAGGGGCACCCACCTCCCTTAGCAAAGGATTTATCCCAAATGCCTTTCCGAGTACCTGAATATTAACTAAGATTTCATTCTTGAACATTCCAGTGTGTACATCCCCACTTACTGCTCCAGGGACTGCATGCTGACAAGGCTGCTCCAGTTCCAGTTATTGCAGAAACTTCTCACGCTCTGCATGCTGTTCATTCTCATGTGGCATTCTCTTTCACTTTTTTTTGCTCCAGCTACTGTTTCTCTTGCCAATAAAGATTAGCATAACCTTCAAGAAAATCTGGCAGAAGGTCACGGTCATTTCAGGGAGAAGTAAACAGAGTGAGAAAAGCATAGAATGGAATTATGAGAAGAGTGTAAGGACTCTTTGCCCACTATGTATAGGCCATTCTGTCAAGCAAAAATATATTGGTAGTTAAATCAGTTAAAACTTATGTAAACTCTGCCAGATATCTGAGAAGTTGCATGAGTCTGGAATTCAGGACTGCATTAGACCTTAAAAATATTCAAAACCTACAGTCTCTTACTCAATACAGATTGTTTTTCCATTAGTTGGGGTGTAAGCAGCAGAAGAAATAATTTGCAAATATTTGGAATGTTTCTATTTGTCATTTTTAAATCAATACATATATCTTGCTATTCTCCATAGGGTTTTTCTCTGCCTCTTATGTAACTGGTAAAGCAGATTTTTATTTTTCCTCTAAGAAAAAGAGAAGTTGATCATATCAGTCCAGGAATTTTTCCAAAAAACCTGGAGGCAGTGAGGTTTCCATATGCCAGGACCAAAATACAGATGTTTGGCCTAAAATTGGTTTTATTATTTTTATTTTGGATTTTGGAAAAACAAGCACACAAGTCCCCGCAAAAGAACACAAGTCTCCACAAAATAGCACAAGTACATGTGTTCTCTCTATTACTCTGGAAGAAAATGTAGCAACCAAAAAGAACAAAATGAGCGGGCCCTGCTTTCTCTAAGCAGTGCTTTCAGACATGGAAAAACCAAGCAGGCAGAAAACAAGTGTAATGAAGGGACTCTGACCCCACAAGAATGCCCATTTTTTCCAAATGAACCAAACAGTCTAATAAAGGATATTACCTTCCCTATAAATCTTGCTTCTCAGAAAACAAAAGCGTAATGATTTCAAAATGCTTCCACAACAAGGAGTAGAACCAAGCCATAGAGCAGCCAGGGCGACAAACAGAGAGAGACCAAAGGCAGAGTTCAAGCAGTATATCATTGTGAGAGGAAAGAGCTGAATATACGGCTCAGTAAAACCCTCCTGTCTGGAAGTTTCATGAACAATTACAGGAATGTATCAGTGATTTTCATGCACACCGCCTGAGGTGTGTGCTCTTCATCTGGTGTTTGAACTTTGCTGACAATTCTTGACACAGGATGGGATTGACTTGAACAATGAATAAAAGCTAGCTAATACAGACACTGTGAAATATAAATAGAGGAGTTAGCAGCAGAGTTTCCATCAGAATTTGCAGAGCAGTGTTTGTAAGTTTTGCTGTATACATGTGGTTTTGCTATAGCAACAAAGATGAATAGTCATCATTTTCTGTGACCAAGACCAAATCTAGTATTATCTGTATCCTTCCTTGTGAACAGAAATGATTTCACCTCTACATGAGGTTCACTCTGGTAGTCAACATGGGGAAGAAATCCATGATACTGAAGTTCATATACTGTGCATATGTGGGATTCCCCAGTGGATCAGCTCGGTCAGTATCACAGGAGATTTCCAGTTTCCCAATGACAAGTAACAGAGTCAAGTGAGAAACTACAACTACTAATCTGTTTTCACTCTACATTCTGAGAGTCTCTAGAGTCCATTGCTCCCAGCTGGAAGTATCAAATAACTACCTGATAGTGTGTGAGGCATCAGAAAAGAACAGCCTGTAAGAATGAATCTATTAATTTAGCAGAGGAAAATTCAGAGAGCTGATGTTTGGCTCAAAGCAGAGTACACAAAAGTGCCCCAGAAATACCTTGGGCGTGTGCCTAAGATGTATTCCACAGTACACAACAGGATGATTTCCCCCATCCAACAGGAAACACTAAAGGCAATTAAAAAGGTTTGAAGGCAGGATTATTTATTTATTCCAGGTAAAAAATTTCTGATTTTCAGCCACTAAAAACGTTAATCAACCAGGCAGCTGAGAAAAGGAGAAAAAAGCTACCCCAGCTGATACTTTAAAAACCTTAAACTTTTTTTTCAGGCAAAATTAAAAAGCAGGCAGAAAATAATGGAGTTCAATAGTAGGGGTGGTAGACGAAGTAAGAGAGGGTTTTGGTTCAATAAAACAGCAAGATAACCTCTATAGAAACAGAAGATTGCATGGTATTATGGCTTTAATTTCAGCAAAATATGTACCAGTCTTCTGGTTGACAGATGAAGTAGTCAGGAAGACTTAATCTACTCAAACTACATGAAAGGAGAGAATCATGATGACAGAACAAGACATACATATCCAAGCCCATAGGCCAAATAAAAGCATAATTTTTTATGACAAAACAAAAAGCAAGTAAGTATGCTGAGAGGTAATATGAGTACTAGCCTGTGGAGCTTGGAGAGTCAATAAGGGTAGTTGGAAATGGTCATGTAGGAGAAAAGAAATTATGTGATTAATAATAGAGAAACCTGATGGGGTAAGTCCAATGGGTTTTGGAGGATTGTATTTCATGTCTAATGTGTTCCATAAAAGCTACAGTGGAAAATCAGATCAGGTGGTGGTGATATTTTGCATCCAATATCCTGCTATATGATTAGAAAGTCATAGATGACTGAGTGGGCTCCACAGTGTTTGTGGTTAAAGTACTAATTAGCCAAACCAACAAAATCAAACTAGAAGGTCTCTTCAACAGACTACCACATTTCACAAAAATATAAGAGCTTCCCCTCAAAATATCTAGTTGTTAAGAGCAGAAAGGAAAATTCTGTTACCTAAAGTGACTTTCATCCTGCAGATCATTTTCTCAGTCTACACAGCCAGTAATATAACTTCAGAAATTTCTAGAAGCAATGGATTTTTTTCTTAGCACAGAAATCCTGCATGGGATATCAAGTAACTCAGTAATGTCCATTATCAATTACTCACCGTAATGGACCTCATTATGATAAATAAGGAACAGTTAATGGCTTTTACAAAAATTGAAAAATTGAAAAATTGCCCAATGAAATGAGGTTTGATTTATTTAATGCAAACAGGATATGTCACCAACCTGAAATATCTCTTGTTGGATCTTTTAAAACCTGCAGGTTTTTGAAACTCAGAGGAACAGTTGAGATTAAAGTTGGGAAAATCCATTTAAATGAAGCAGTGCTAAAACAACTGGGAATTTTTCAGGAGAATCTTGCTGGATGCCCAAGAAGCCAAGATCCCTCAGATGCAAAAAAATATACTTGAGTGAGGAAGATCTTGGTGAAAGCAATGACATAAATTTTGCATTTACACCTATATATGAACACAAGCATATAGTACATGTATGTGCATGTATACATGGAGAGAGAATTTAAAAAAAAATGAGATTACTATAAAATACAAATAGAAGTAAGTGAGTAATGAGGTTAGTAACTCGAATGAATGAATTTTCATAAATCAACGAATTCTAAATAATGAGGCATTTGAAAGTGTTACAGATCCAATAAACTCAATGAATTAATTATAAGTCAATAGCTAGATTCAGACAGTGGGATGGTGAAGTGGGATCAAAGAAAAGCAGAAATGTCCAGTTGATATTTCAGTGGAATTTGGAAGGAATCAAGATGTGTAACTACTTCTGAATGTACCGCTGATGGATCAAATTGTTAGCCATGCACAACAAAGGAGGTTGTGAGGTAGTCTCTGTGACGACTAAACATTTACAAACTCAGATACCTTAGGTTCAAGAGTCCTACATCAATTAGCTGAGGAAACCTCTGAATCATTAGTATAATTTTCTGGCAAACATTAAAGGGTAATTAAATAGAAAAATTAAAGAAGATTGGAAAACTGACAGCATTGTCATTGAGAGAATCATGTAGTTAATCTTCATTATTCTGAACAAAAAAGTGAAATTTACTAAGGAAAAATACTATTTTAAAGGCTATCTTGGATGCAAAATGTGAACTGCAGACACCTGAATAGTGACACTAAAAGAATTAATAACTTGGCCTTAGAAGATAAAATCAAATTAAAAATAAAATGACCAGAAAGAATCTCACTGATTAAGTGTGACAAAGATAAGCAAAATAGACATATAACACTTACAAAAGAGCTGATGAAAATAGCTTCATTAAAATGAATGTCTGAAATTTACATCTTAGTATTATATAGTAGTCAAAGACATCTAGCTTGAATTTGAAACAATAAACTGAGACTCAGAACGAAGTGCCAACTCCAATAATTACATAATATAAGCATAGATATTTTTCATTAACCAGTCCAGTAAGATGTTCTGTTTCTTTCCACCCTTGTCTCTTAACAAATGCAATGCTAAGTTTCAATAATCTAAGCAACATCCTCCTGGAAAAGCAGATGAAAACTGGTAGTAACACAGATCAACCAACAGGCCTTGAGGACAGACAGAGGAGTAACATGTATGAATCTAAATCAGAGTTCTGTTGTGGTATTTAAAGCAAATACCCCTCTTATCCTTGCTTACCAGCTATCAGTTCAGATTGTGAAGCCAACCTACCAGTGCAGAACAACTGCTGATGAGATGACTGCATTATTGTGAAGTCTTCCAGGTTGTATCAACCACACATACAGAAACACAATGCCCTGGTACTGCTGATACCTAAAACCCTGGATCAATTCTCATACAATATAAAATGACAAAATTTGTCCATGCCTTTATGTGGCTATTGTACACTAGCTCTCAAGACTGTGCAACTGGACTTCTTCATCTATCCAACCTTTGTGCTGCCTCGATACCCCTTTTTTTTTTACCTGACCTTGATATTTTTGTTCCTGTACTCAGACTCTTTTTATTATCCTCTCTGTTCTCCCATCACATTTTCAAATTCTGTTTTCCCTAGTGTCAGGGGGAAGCTTCTCAGATGAACCTTTAAGATGTCCCCTAAGCCTCCAAAGACATGACACCTGTCAGCCTGTCCTGGGAGAGGTCCAAACATTCCTCCAGCAGCAGGATTCCCCAGTAGAATCGTCATGGCTGATTTTATAACAGATACTGGGTCTGAGAGAACTGGTGATTCCTCGAGAGCAGCAAGGGCTGGAGAAATTGTGTAAACAGTACCCTCTATGACACTTTTGGTCTTCCTCCAAAATCATGCTCCCTTGGCTACTATGTGTTGGCCAGCTGCAGGAGACACCAGAGAAAAAGGTCAGCTGAATCCTGATATGGGATCAAATCATAGAATGTTAAGGGGTTGGAATGGACTTTAAAGATCATCCAGCCCCCAACCTCACTGCCATGGGCAGGGACATCTCCCACTAGACCAGGTTGTCAATGACCCATCCAACCTGGCCCTGAACACTGCCAGGGTTGGGGCAACCACATCCTCCCCGGACAACCTATTCCAGCATCTAACCATCCTCATAGTAAAGAATTTCTTCCAAATATCTAACTTAAATTTCCCCTCTTTCAGTTTGTACCCATTACTCTTTGTCCTATCACTACAGTTCCTGACAAAGAGTCCTTCTCTGACTTTCCAGTAGTCCCACTTAAGATACTGGAATGTTGCTGTGAGGTCTCCATGCAACCTTCTCTTCTCCAGTCTGGACAGCCCCAGTTTTCTTAGCTTGTCTTAGGCAGGAAAAGGCTCCAGTCCCCTTAACTTCATGGCCCTCCTCTGGAATTGCTCCAACAGTTCTATGTCTTTCTTTCGTTGGGAAGACCTGAATGGTGCATAATACTCCAGGTGGGGTCTCACTCTATCCTCAGTACTCAGAAACACCCCTTATGCTTCCAAATTGGCCCAGGGAAGTGAGGCATGTCAACAGGATTTACTCAGCAGGGCATTGACTGGGGCCTTTCTAGTCCTCTCAACAATCCTGATGTGTAAGAACTGCTACACCGGCATTTTGAGGGTTTTAGTCCTCAGTGGGCCAAGCTACCCTACTAAGGAATTTCTGAGTGGTGGGTATATTAACCACCCTGATCCCTTTTCTATTTCCTATTCACCCACACCCCCCCCAGATCTCCCTCCCTCATCATCTTCTGGCAACTTATGGATCATGTTTGCCCTCTCAGGGAATAAAAATTTGTTGTTTGAAAACTTTTGCTGACACATTTCTGTTCAGCTGCAGGTGTTCCTCCCACTCAGATTTTTGGCTGCTGCTTAAAGATGCCTGGTCCATGGGTTGTTGCAGAGTGGTCCCTTTCTGACTTTGCAGGGGAATAGGCATGCAGAGAGCTTGGCTCCTGAATGCACTGTGAGTGGGAGGATGGAGGTAGTTGCTGGGTCTGAGGAGGTCCAGCTGTGAGGACCTTTAAGGCAGGGTATGCAAGCCGTGGGGTGTTAATGGCCCATCATTAGGCTGGAAGGGCGTAGCTGCTCTAGGAATAGGTGTTTCAGCCAAAAGCATAAACACAGGATGGATTAATCATTTCACTAAAGTAGCAAAAAAAAAAAAAAAAAAAGGGAACAGGAGGAGAGAAGCTCTTGTTTCAGTAGGGGTAAAAGGCTTCCTTTCTGAAGGTACCTTTCTGACCCACATGGAATAATTAGATGGGTCGGTGCAGTTGTCTTAGACAAAGTCATGCAAAACCAATACTAGCTTTATCCAGCTTCCCTTCCCTCACACCCCTTTATCCCTTGCCATCTGCCAGTGAAATGAAGAGCAAGCAATCCCCCTCCCCTCCTCTCTCATTTTCTCACTTGTTGCTTTCTGACAGTTTTAATCCATCTTGTCCAGCAGTAAAAACATCCAGCTTTTGTCTTACCATTCATTAACAACTTTCATCAGTAGAGCAAAGAAAAGTGTTTAGCATTCAAAAACACAGTTAAAAGTACCATTGTAATGTATTCACACAACTCTACCAGAAAAAGAACAAGTATCTTCAGTTTTGGCACAGTTTTGAAGTATTTGACTTTTCAACTATAACACCCTTGCAGTATTTTTAGTGTAATTTCCTGAAAATTATCTTGTAAACTAGAGGTCTGACCCGAAGTAGTCTATTGGTCCTCATCTGAATCATAACTTAGAATCACAACAGTCATTTACAACCTGAGCTAATGCAATAAACGGCAGGAAAAGAAGCTGAGAAAGTGAGAGTTGGAAATGACCTTTAAAAATCATCTAGTTCATTCCCCCTAGGGACATCTTTCACTATCAATTTGCCCAAAGCCTCTTTCAACCTGACCTTCAATGCTTCCAACAATGGGCCACACACGACTCTTCTGGACAACCTGTTCCAATGTCTCATTACTGTAATTGTAAAAAATTCTTTATGTCCAAGTCAAATCTATCACTTTAAAACCACTGCCCCTTGTACCTTCTCAACAGACCTTGGTAAAAAGTCTGATTTGCTAAAGCAAATTGCTTAAAGGTATGTTCATTGGGGCGGATCAACCTTAGCCTCCACCCTCTTTCTTGTACACCCTTCCTCCCCTCTGCCTTCTCCATAACATTTTGGGAGAAAGAGGGAGATTAGGGAGAGTACAGATAGGAGGTGGATATAATTATAGCAGGTGAGGGAGGGAAATGCAGATACCTAAACTACCTAGCTAAGCCAGCATCAGAAGCAGTGCAGGTCAACACTGTGTAGAGGCAAGAATAACTGTATTTGCTCTGTACAATGCAGATATAGCCAGTCATTCCAAGCCAGCATGGAAAACACTAAAATTTTGCATGGTGTGGGTGTTCTTCATGCAGTGTCCTAAAAACAATGAAAACAGATAAAAATCTAATTGAAGATGTTTCAAAGGGTGTAAATTGCCCATCGGCTCTCTGAGCAGACTAAACACGCCTAAAGCATAGGGAATATTCATAAAATGTGTGCGAAAATTTGTTAACAAAACTCTACTGAGGATGTGTAAATTAAGACTATTCAAACAATTATAAGTTAGCGAAAACTGAACAAATTTTCAAGGGCAAGTAAGTGATCCATCCCTAAAACTCAAAACATTCTTCTCTCATATATCAAGTCCCTGCTCCGAAGTCTATACCCATGATCATCATTGTCATGGCAACAAGTGTAAGATGATGTGTAAAACCTATCTTCTATGAAACTGAAACGTAAATGAACAAAACCAGCTCCGGTCAGACAAGGAAATTTCAACTCCAACAGTTTGATTCTAGCAAAGTTATAAGCAATTTTTTAAAAAGCACCTTATAAAGGAAAATGTCAGAATTTTCTTGCGTACGATGCCACTAATATGTCAAAAGAGCTTCAGCTATCTGTATAAATTTCTGCAGAACACAACTAGGCAACAACAATTTCTTTCATGCTGTACAAAACACTGATAGTTTTCCTTCCACATTTCAAATCACAGTGCAGAATTAAATATTATATTATTTGATATTTACAGCATCTTATTGTTTGTAGCACCTTGGGTACAAATCTGGGTCAAAGAGAATCACTGTCTCCAAAAGCATAGATAGTGTTTGCAGATTGTGTGACAGAAAAGAGTAACAGAGGTGAAAGGCAAGGTGAAATCAGAATGGAAAGAAAGAAAAATAAATTTGAATTAGAATGAATTTGTATGCCTAAAAGACATCACAGCAGATGAACATATGAGAGATATGAAGGGTGGATAACTTAGTCTGGAGTATTTACAATTTCTTTTGCACTTAACAAATGACTCTATTGAAAAAAAAAAAAAAAGGTGGATTAGTTTATGTTACCATTTTTACATCCAGGATTATTTTCATCCATTCGAATCTGTTCAGAGACATGTTTAAAATAGCCAAGAATCTCACCATACACTCTCAAGTCCTACATGTAATTGCATTCTCCTAGTCCAAACGTGTATTTATCTGAGCCAAAGGGGTCTTCCTGCATATAATTGATTATGTTGTAAAGTTTTTCTTTCCAAAAAAATCCCAAAACCCAGAAAAATTCACACAGGAGAACTTGCATCTGAATCAACCCACTTGAACAAGTCTAAATTGACACTAAGGACTAGAAGGAACTCATAAAATTGTGAAAATAAGGCTAATACTCAGCTTACAGAAAGGTAGTTGAGCCTTTCTATTTTTCTATGCATTGAAGTAATCTTCAGGAGATACAGAGTATATCTTTGGCCATTATTTTTTAACTGATGGAAGAGCTTTCTTTGAGAGAGAGAAGTTACACAGCAATTTTCCCTTGAGATATGTTAGCTTGAAAACGGATATAATTTCTTTTTTAAATAGAGGGGGAAGGGGTGAGAGTTCTTTTGCCACTAATTTCCTTGACGGTTTTGTCTTCGTGAGCTTACAGATCAATTTATTTATGAAGTGGCATTCTGTTATTACCAATTTAAACAATTAATAAATGAAAAGGACTCCTTTTTATGGTACCCATCAAACCTGTCAGCTCAGCATATTTAAAGAATTAGAATTAGCATCCTAAAAAATCACAAATAACTCACATAAATCAAATAAGGTTCTAATGGCATTTCAGGAAATAAAGCCATGTCTCACTCATAAATACTAGCATGAGAAGCTTCATGGCCAAAGTCCACCATAGCAAAAATATCTGAGCATAGAAGGCTTGAATCATTAATTGAGATTCCAGAGAGTGCATGACAATTATCTTGAAACTGGAAACAATACAATAATAGACTGCTAATCTGAAGTCAGATTTCATACTTTCCCTTTAGTGTCTTAAAGACAGGTATTACCTTAAATAAGGTGAAACTCAGTTGATCTGCATTATATATATATATGTGTTTAGAGCTTAAGAAATGATCAGTCATCACCAAAACCAATTAACAACAGATATACATTGCAAGGGAAAAAACCTCTAAATTCTATGTCAAAGATCAAGTAGGATTAAAAAAAAAAAAATCCACTATCAGTCACTAAATAATTAATTTGAAGACAAGAATCAACTTATTAAATATAAAATATATCTATACTAGAAATACTCTCTTTGAAGTGCAGAACCTGGCTATAATTCATAGGCATAAAACACATGTAGAAAGTGGTCAACACTGGCTTGAACCTCATGTGGTCATGATATTGTCAGGTAATTAGTATTTCAGTTCACCATTTTCAGTTAATATGCTAGCATTCATTTGAAGGTTTTCAAGCCAAAAAAACTCGATAATATCCAGTCTTGGCTGTGTATCCAAACACAGATAAAAATGGGCGTTTTGAAAATAAGCTCGAGTAAAACTAGGTTTTAACAACATAAAATGCACGATCTAATGTTAGCTGTTAGGAAATGGGAAACAAAAGGTATGCACCTGTCTCTTAAGCAGTACTTTTCAAGCTATATAATGGTTCTGTAACAACAGAAAATATTGGCAGAAATATTTTTCGAGGAGTATCTTTAAATCTCACCAGTGCCAAGTGAAATGAGTAGATAAGAGTACTGGCAGTGAAACTAATCTTACACACTCTTTCTCATATCAGTGATACGACCAGAACTAATACCACAGCTAAACTAAAGCGTATTCTCAAGGGCTTTAGGAGGTAAAAGGTAGCTTAATGTCTGTTGCTTGAGAGAACGAGTGAAACCCGTTCATTTAGCTGTCTCTACAATTTACTGTGTAAGTAATTTTGCAAAAGATGCTACAGAGACAGGATTGAAAAATCAGCGTAGTGCATTTGTGTGCTGGTTCTGACTGGGGTAGAGTTATTTTTCTTCACAGTGGTTGGTGTGGGGCTGTATTTTGGATTTGTGCTGAACACTGGTTTGATAATACAGAGATGTTTTTGTTATTGCTGAGCAGGGCTCACACAGTGCCAAGGCCTTTTCTGCTTTTTGTACTGCCAGACTGGTGAGGATGTTGGGGGTGCCTGGGTGGCTGGGAGGAGACACAGCTGGAAGAGCTTATTCAAACTGACCAAAGGCATATTCCAGTCTGTGTGACATCATGCTCTCCATGTAAAGTAGAGGGAAGAAGGAGGAAGGGGGGATGTTTGGGGTGATGGAGTTTGTCTTCCCAAGTCATCGTTGGATGTGATGGGGCCCTGCTCTCCTGGAGATGGCTGAACACCTACCTGACCATGGGAAGAGATGACTTAATTCCTTGTTTTGTTTTGCTTGCGTGCACAGCTTTTGCTTTCTCTGTTAAACCATCTTTGTCTCAACTGACGAGTTTTCCAGCTTTTACCCTTCCAATTCTCTCCCTGATCCCACTGGTGGGGGAGTGAGCGAGGGGCTGCTTGGGGCTTGGTGGCTGACTGGGGTTAAACCACAACAGCAGGGAATGATTCCAGGTTGATTTTTAAGGAGCCTAAGGGCAAAATGCTAATCTCCCTGACATCAACATTAAAATGTGTATTTAATTCCAAAGAACCTTCACCTTTAGCTGGAGACTTCGTCCTCCACAGCATGACTACAATAATGAGCAGTAAAAATGGACATCTCACTCCCATCTATATCAAACATGAGACACCAAAACAGTGCAGATAAAATTGCACTTCAGGCTAAAGGATAAATTTCTCCTTGATTTCTAGTGAACTTGCCAGTTAAGGTTGACTCTAATGGCTCTTTGTACTGCACTCAAGTTATGGGCAAAGTTCTCACACACTGAATGAAACTTTTGATTTCTTTAAGTTACTCCGCAGTTAATAAAGCATTTTTGTTGCTACAGAGAATTCAGCAGCAACTCAAAGCTGAGAGACTCATTATAAAGTAATAAAACTCATGAGATGATTATTTTTGAAGTTCTAATATCCAGACTCTTGGAAATATAGGAAACAACAAACCAAGTGCAGGTTTGACACTTGCTTGTGTATGGCTTTTAAGTCAAAGATTAGATTGGATTAGATCCAAGACCTCTAAAAAGGCATTATTAAATTTCAAATCTAAAAAGTATACCATTTATTTTGAAGTGTCATTTGAAATGTTCTGCTAAAATGTGCTACAGTACTATGAGTCTACTGAATTATGGAACTAATGTTATTCCACGCGTTTATGGTATTTTCTTTTTCAAATACAAAAAAACCCCCAAGAAACCCTAAAAACAAACCAAAAAAAAATATCATAGTTTCAGGCTTTTGAGGTAGAGGTAATTTCTGAAGAATTTGCCAAGATGTTCTGCAGGTTTTTTTGCTGGTGCTGCACTTTAGCAACAGAAGCAAAAATTATTCTTCAACAGTTTAGTGGAAAATCAATTATAAATTATGTGTGGTACCTCCAAAATTTTCCACAGGAATGGGAACATATCCATCCATTTTCTGTAAAACAAAATGGAAAAATTTCCTGCGAATTTCTTCCAATTTTTCACCTCAATTTTTAGCTAGACTCAATTATATTCTTACTTCATTTGGGCTTAAGACATCTTTTAACAAGACAGTTTTGTTTGTTTTTCATGTGATGTTTTACCATTTCACTTAGGTGGTAATTTTACTTAAGTAATGCCCATATTACCTCCAGTCTTCCTGAAATTGGGTTATCCTTAGCAGTGAATACCACAGAGATTTTGGATACCTGGACAACACAGCTTGTTTGACTAGTCATTCAAACAGGAAAAAAAAAAAGATTTCATGCTTTTTGTCCCAGTGTGACAAACACCAGAAAGAGGCAGACGAGACTTTGTATTTCAAATTGCCAGAGAAGTAGAAAAAAACCTGGAAACATGGAATAAATATATGTGTCTTGTCTGCCTGAAGAAACAGTACTCATTCAGGTAATCTAAATATCTACCTTATGAACATTCATAGCCCTCTTTAAATAAATAAAAATCCATTTCGGTTGTAGTTGGAGTCCGTATAAGCAAACAAAAAAAAATAATCCCCAACTGCAAACCAGCGCCTCATACACGTAACCTTGGTGCTGAAGAAATGGAAATCTGAGGTAGAACCACCTCTGCTTGTATTGATGGGGTAATTTTAGAGCAGAAACAGTTGCATTTGAGAAGGAATCACAACACCCAGTCACAAGAAAGATGGATATACACTAAATATATCAGCAGTATGAAGGCAAACTAGATATATTCCTTGTACGGGGGCATTTCATACGTCCATAAGGAACATGGCAACCATATTTTCAATTTGGCAAGTGCACCACTAATGCTAGGATGCTTACCATCTTTTTTGTTGGTCTGTTTGTTTTTTGAGAAGACAGAACAATCACCCGAAATTTAAATAAAAATAAGAGAAGGAAGCTACCTGAAGATCTTCGGGAAACCATAGCTGATCTTGGCATCAAGTTTCAAAGAAATGATAGAATAATTAAATTGGTTACTTTCTGCTTAAAAATAAGTTTCCATTTTTATAATTTACCAAAAAAAAGTGCAACCAACTCAAACAAAGAAAAAAACAAAAGAGGAAAAACTTATTGAAAACCCTGCTTTTTTCACACAGGAATGTAAGAGAACATTTAAAATATAAAACAGAAATAAATTAGAGGCCTTTCTCCCCCTCCATCTATAAACACAGATTTAGACTTTGTATGTCATAGATATGAAACAAGCAAAAATCCATTCAGTTTATATGCCAAATGTCTTCAAATTTAGAAAATTAAGCATTTGCATTGACAGATCATTCAAACCAAGTGTCCAGAAAGGGAAGGAATTGCCCTGGTGCTTAAGATATTTGATTGATTCAAATTCTCCAAAACGTAGGAAAGTGAGCCTGCATTCTAGGCCATGAAGCCAGCATAATCATCCCAGGTGGTAGCCTACTCTTACAGCTTCAGGTCTTCAGGGACTGAAGAGAATAAAAACTGTCACAATCACCCCATTGCCTCTCCTAGCAGAAGTTAACAGAATTCTTTGGCTGAGGTTTAATTTACTGCACCTATTCCTCGTCTGGTGTAAAAACTGTGCTTTCCAATGCCATCTTCAAAGCTCATTGTTTTTTGAATACTTACACTTTGGGTGACTTCAGTTATACTCTTCCAACCCATGTGTCTTAATTCTTGTTTTGAAGAGAACAAAAGTCGGGGATCTGCCTTTCTTTGGAAATTTGAAAAAAAAAAAGAAAAGAAAGAAGCAGCTCTTATTAATTCCAGATGGAATAAAAACAACCTTTTTCGCTTAGACATCTCAAAATGATGCTATGCCTTAAAGTTCCTTCTCCAGATCATCTTTCATATTCCACCTTTTCTATTCTTACATGTTGCTAAATCCTCGATTCAGGTCCACATCATCTCATCTAGGGATTCGCTTTATCCAACTGTGGCCTGCTAAAAATTTATCTAATTTAAACTACTTGCTTTTGCTGTCTATATATAGTTAGGGTATATAAATTGACATGTTCAGAGACAGATTTATCCCAGCCCAGAACAGAGGTCTCAGATGGCAAAGACACATGCAGAGCCTGGATGTGAAGATCTGGAATAAAGCCCAACCCAAAGGTTATGCCTGGGTTCTGGGGCTGAGTAAACAGATTAGCATTATTCATACTGATTAGAAAGAAGGCAAAAGGAATTAACAGGGAAAAGATTAAGTCTTCATTTATTCATATCAGATTTGAGGTAACATCTGGAAATAGGTAAAGAGAGACAGTAATTAAAGTCAGTAAAGTGAAGCACATTTTAAAATATCTACTTGGAGTGTGACCTTAACACTATTAAATCTGGCACTATATTTCAAATTCAATGTCTATTTTCTTATAAAAATCATTTGGAGATACTATAATAATTAACATCCAAAGGACAACTACTATAAAGCCGCTCTCTCCTCCAGTTCTTTTCTACTGATGTCCAATGCCCTTTTTAACACCTGGAAAATAAATTCATGTGGCTTTCAGGAAAGCAATGTTTTGGTTCTCTGCTAGGCAACAATATGCATGGTTTCTCTTAATGGGTTTCTTTTTTAATTTAATCACTGTAACTGGCATGTCTCCTGTGTCCTACCACTGAAACTGTGTCATTAAGCTGGAAAATGTCAACCACAAAGTAAAATCTGAAATTGAGTTAAGCACAGTTCAGTTATATTATTTTATAAAAAAATGTGAGAGACATTCAGCACACTGAAGACCTATCTAACCTTTCTTTTATCTTTCCTCTTCACAAAACTCTCACAGATTGGTGTGTCCCAGAGGGTCTCTGCTACAGGTTCTGAGGTTATTGCATGCCTAATCCATTGTGTCACTTTCAATTGTCCTAGTTAAGTTTTAAAACCTTGAAATGATACAATATTTTGATAATGAGACATTAATTTTCCCTCCATCCAGGAGGAGATTGAGCCAGTGGCTCTTTGAGATGATCTCTGCAAGACTGACCTCATGGAGGAACTTTTACCCATGTTCTCCCTGGGACAGCATCAGGACTAGTAAATGCAGAGTCACCTGTAAGTGTGTTAGTCATCATCTACACAGAACAATAAAACCTTCAGAGACAGAAATTCATGAAGCAATGAAGATCTTCTATGCAGTTTACCAGGCAGGTAATCATCTTCTACATGAAGAACCCAGAAAGAAGAATCAGAGAGCCTTCTTAAATTCAGGCCTTTCCACCTGTCTTCTTGTTTAATACAGAGCTCTGTTCTACATTGGAATAAATAACATTTCATCCACAAGTGTTGGTACAGACAGTTATAAGAACATGATCTGCTGGACCTCTTTAATCTAATCAGATCAATATGAGTTATTTCCCAGAGAAAAAATACCATGGATCAGCCTTAGCACCTGAGGTTAATCACCCCAAAAACCTCCCTCAGTCCATGAACTTTCCCCAGTAACCTTAGTACCAGTAGAAAATGTTCCTTTACCACCTTTTTTACGCAGGAAGATAGTTCCTGGAAATCTCAGAAATATTTGCTAAACTGTACAGAATTAGTATGATGCTCTTCAAAAGTCCTGCTTTCAAATAACTGCAAAACATGTTTTTTGGCTTCATTCTTCAGTAAATAAAGCTCCATGAACTACAAGACAAAGCCTAATTCTAGAATAGCTTCATTACTAGAAGAATTTTACTAAAATTACCTTATCAATATACTAAATTACAGTAGTATTGATAATTTTTTATAATATACATTTACGTTTTTTCCCCGTAAAAATATTAATTTGGAGTTCTGTGTAGGGTGTTAATTCATTATTGTTCATAGACTCTGTATCAGACATACTTACCTCTGCCTGAATTTATCCCCAGAAAAGCAAATGGGAAGGCTGAAGGCTTGAGATTCATTCACTCTGTTATGCAGAGCATCTCCCCTGAAATCAAGAGTTCTGTGCAAGCTCAGAGTTACTTATTTATTTCCTTAACTCAAGAATATATTTCTTTTGTTTTCAAGTGGAAGGCGTAGTACTTCCACTTTTGACCATTCTCCATGAGGCCAACACTGTTTCAGCTTCTCAGCTTCTTGAAGTGAGAGAAAATCTAGCCCTCCATTTGTGTGACAGTGTTAATTATTGCTTAATTATCCAATTTATAAAACAATAATTGCAGACAGCCTTAAAAGAGACAGATTCTAACACATTCCCAAATTATATACTCAGCGTAATGCCCATCATCACAAATTATATCCTCAATTTTTGTGTGAAATGGAAACCAAATCCAATGGTATTCTCCTGGGAAATAGATAGGCAGAGATGCTTCCAAGTAAATTTTTTTTTTTTTCCCCACCACTTACATTTTCTTTTAATTCTTCCATCAGTTTTTCACAAGGACCAAGCTGAAAACGGTTTTGTTCTGAATCAGGTATCAAAATCAGAAGTAGTTTCCAAGCTAAATCTCCTTCCTGTTCCTACTGCCCCTTCACCCATGGACTGGACTATTGACATTTGATTCACCAAGCAGCTCCTTTCTCTCCCTCTGATCCTGTCACCTCAGACTCGTTACCTGAAGGTCACTATTTCCTCCATGTAAGGAAAGGCCCAATCTTCACCCCCACACCCCCATCTCTTCTGACACCACTCAAAATTGTTTTGATGGCAACTTTGATAAAAATTAATTCATAAATTTTTACATCACAAATCATTCAGCTGTTTATACCTGGCATAGCCAAAAAAAAAAGCATGGTGGGGAAAGGAGGGATATTAGATGAATTCTCTAAGAAGACTTAAAAACATCACAGCTCCAAAGCAAACACCAATTGTCTTTTGACACTGCTAGTGCCATAAATCAGCCTCTCTTGTTGGGAGAGGCCCTTTAAAGTTCTTAAAGTCCTTGCAAGTAGCTTGATAGACGGACGAGGCAAACTCGCAGTAACTGCTTCTTCAGATAGTTGTTTATTCTAGTGATATCAGCTTAGAAAGACACAGTAGAACAGAACATGACAAGAGAAGGCGAGAAAAAGGCTGCTTATCAAGATTCCAAAGCCCTTTTATAGGTAAATTATCCAATTAAAAATTGAAACGACAGATATTTTTACTTTTCATCCAATGCTCAGTAAATCACTCCGACACGCAGGCCGGAACTGCGGCATTTTTTATCCAATCATCCTAAACTACCTTTGCTGCAGAATATGGAGGACTAGAAGAAAATAGAAGGAGATAAAAACTACAAGGGTCCCTCCATCTTGGAACTTTTACTATTTATCTATTTACTACATTAACAAACCTAAAACTTCTAAATTCTTCACCCTGTGACGTCCTTACATCATATTCTATCACCTAGTTCACATCTGTGTAGATTTTAGTTCCTCCCAGATAGTAGGGAGTTTTCTCCATGGATAAAGGTCAAAAACCATGCTGTCCAGGGGGGGGTTTCTCTCCAAAACAGGCAGAGAAATATTCCCTGTACTCTGGATTCCCACAGTCTTTAATCAGCTTCCAAGAAGCATCATAGAAAACTTCTAGCCATTAAGCATGCATCTATTCCTAGATACAAGAACCACCATCCTAACAGAGCCTGATACAGAGTGAAATGAGACTTCTCTATAAAATATTTAATAAACCCTACAAAAGCAGAAAGCTGATAATGGACTGCCTCTGAAAATCCATGAAAGAAGGATTTAGTCATCAGATTTCATTACTTCTTGACTTCCAAAACAGATTACCCAAACAACATAGCCTATTTTTTTTATTAATTTGCAAAAATAATTATTTCCATGACCATTGAGATGAACAGGTTTCAGTTCTCATTGAAACTCCTGGAAGGTCTACATGGAAAAAGAATTACTGTAGTTATAAGTACCTATATAGCATTTATATATTGCCTATGTTACTTATACATTCATCCTTCATGAATTATTATATGTAAAAATCTCTCTCATAGAAGCTAGATATTGAAAAAAAATCTTGCTCTAGATAGACACACTCTCTAAGGCAACTTCTGCTTATTTTATTCATCCCAAAGAAAGAAATGTAATAAAAATTCCAGCATTCTACATAATGATACTTGCATAAATCAGGCTGGATTTTACCCTAAAGTTAAAATGAAATAAGTCCCAGAAGGAAAAAGGAAAATAATTTAATATGGAACACATCTATCAATCAGTAGTGAAAAACCTCCTTGGTTTCCAAAGTCTACCTTAGAAGGTATGGATATTAATTGTTCTCTCCTCATAAAGCTAGATATTTCTTTTAAATTCAATAAGAACTGTGAATTTCCTAAAAATACTTATATAATATACAAGAAATGGTTGAGGAAAAAGTAAAATCCCTGTGAGCTGAAATTTAATAGATTGCAGTTGGTTGCTCCAAACTGTTTGTGGTCAAAAACATTTTAAAAGCCCAGTGTTATTTCATGATGAGTAAGTCAGGTTTCCTTTCCTTTGTTGTTTTTTTCATTTTGTTTCATTGGGGTTTTTTTTTGTTTGTTTTAAAATCTCCAGTGTAATTTTTTACTGGGAATTGTCACCTTTAGCAAGTCTTACATTAACTGGAGTGCCAGATGTTAATTTCCCTAAACTTTTTTTTTTTTTGTGACTGCCTTTCCAGAAGCCCCATGGCAGCCATAAGCCCAATTTCAGGGGCACTGAGCACCCAAAGCTCCAGCTAAATTAGAGGTGGCTGTGGATACTGGGTGGCCTTTAAAAACCAGTTATAAGGCAATGCTGCTGACATAGAGAAAGTAGCCCTGGAAGCTCCCAGCTCAGAGAACACCCATTGACTCATCTGGTATTTCCATACATGAAAGATTGGAAAACTGCTTTCTATTCTCAAATCTTACAAAGTTCCTGGACTACATTCAGTCTTATTATGAATTTTCTTAGTTTCCATCTCCCAAATACACTTACGCATTTTAAAGTAAATTAGAGCTAACCTCTGTGGTTTTGTGCACTTATGTGTGTCCATACATAGACACACACATTCCTCTCAGCTGTACTGTATTTTGAGGGAGCAAACAAACTCCTTTTGCTACTTAGAGACCAGCCCAAAAGAATGGAAACAAGATGAAAAAGAGATGATCTGCCACCTGGAGATGCAGCAAGACAATGACCTTACCATATTCACCTGCCACAATATCACCACTGTCATTTTGGTGAGATTTTTTAACTTTGAAAATCTGGTTAGGTGTCCCGCTCACCAAAACATTACTGTATTTTTGACAAATTCAGAGTCTTGTGAACTTTTTCTCTTTCTGCAAAACAATACAGGTGAAAAGTTTAATGTCACTTACACCACTTACTAGGAAAATACCTTTTCAGTCTGGGATTTCAAGAGCCCTGTGCACACTTCTGCTAGCCACCAAAAAGGAAGGAAGGTGGAAGAAATAGATCATGTGGTTCACCATGACAATCTCCAAACGTATTTGAAATGCCCCCATTCGAAAAACCAAAATAGCTCAACTTCTTTGCATTGTCAGAAAAGAACAAGTGATACGAGGGGTAAGTGTGTGGATTTCGGAACAGGTGAGAAAAACTGGGGGCCAATAAGATGACAAAACCATTAACACTTAATCTACCAAATACCAAAATTTCTCAGCTGACTTTCTGGAGTCAAAAGATATTGTTTCTCCTCCTTATTAGAGATGTTCTTCAAAGTGAAAGCTGCATCAGACAACAAAGGAAGAGAGTGTTTACACAGGTTTAGTTTAATTGAGGAAAAGCTAAAGACAGCAGCAAAAATTGAGCTTTCTGAAGTGTTCGTTAATGAAATTAGACAGTATTGAACAGTATTACAGATCTGTGTAAAAGGGATTTCTCCTGCAAATATAGACCTTATGCAGTCTTCTGAGCAATCCCTTTTAGACAGTTGCTGGCAGAGAGGTAATGTCTTCTAAAACTTAATTTTGACCATTCTACATAAGGCTAACACTGTTTCAGCTTCTCAGCTTCTCGAAGTGAGAGAAAATCTAGCCTTCCATTTATGTGACAGTGATGATTATTGCTTAATTATTCAATTTATAAAATTGAAAATAATTGCAGATAGCCTTAAAAGAGACAGATTCTAACACATCCCCAAATTACATGCTCATCACAATGCCCACCATCAGAAATTAAATCCTATCAATTTTTATATGAAGTAGAAAACAAGTCTAACAGTATTCTCCTGGCAAAACAGAGATGTAAAGGCCTGAAAATCAAACCAATTTGAGAGAATCAGTTTTAGAACCTGTGAAACGCTGAATTACACCTTTATGAAAATGTAAGGAACCAAGCAAATTGCAAACAACATTTGCCTGTCCAAAAATAAGTCAGTGTCTACTGACTTTCTGAAAATACAAGAAAGGCTTTTGAATTACGAAAGTGACCTCAGCAAAGTTTTTTGATCAGACAGGTAGCAGATCAGCTGTTCAAGATTTTTTCTGACCTCCCTGTCTTGAATACTTCCTCTTATCCAGCTTCTCTCTGAGGCTGTATGAATGAAGGGTGTATGAATGAGAGTGATAGAGTTCATCCAGTGGTGAAGAAAAACTACAGCATTCTGCAGGCAAGTCAGTGCTACACAGAATTGGTGCGACAAGGAATTTTTTTTAAATTAACTCTTGTGTGTGTATGTGGGAGGAAGAGCATTCTGACGGAAGTGATTTGACTTCCAGCAATACACTTCAGCACTGTGACCTGAGAAGTCATTAGGAGGCAGGACTTGACATCAACAATTTCACTTGAACTTATTTTGTTGTGTGATGTAACGTCACTCAGACAACCAAGGATTACGGTTTTAATATGAAGACATTAAACAGTACTTATTGTTGAGATAGGCAGATTTTTGTCAATGTGAATGCAGTCTGTAGCATTAAAATATTTGACCATAGAAGAGAGTAACTGTGGAATCAACCAAGGAAAATCAAGTTAAAAGACGAGAAAAGAATTTCTAGTGAAAAACCACCTTTTTCTTTTTCACTAAATTCAGGTCTTTTCATATGAATAAATATGAATAAAATAGAATGCAGAAAAGTACAAAGAGATTTCTGTTCATTTGTTCACCTTTAGCATTCAGGAGGACAAATAGTCTACAAGTTGGATGTGGTATTGACATAAGAGGTATCATTCTAATGAAAATGGAACACTGAACTTTTATTGGAGAACAAGAGTGATGAGTGCCGAATGGTGACTTTCTGTTTAAAATATTTGGAAGACAGGCTCACACTATGACCTGCTTCCAGTTTCCAGTGGTATTAGGGATGAAGCCAGTATAAATCCAGTTGTCACAAAAGAAAAAGTTATAGTATATATTAAACCACAAAAAAATACTTTCAAATAACATTAAGGGTATGACTTAAGCCCACAAAAGCCAGGAAATTCAGAGTTAGGGCTGCAACTCTGTCCTCAACTCACCCCATTTTGTTTAGGTATTATAGCAGATATGAAGAGTGCTACCTGAAGCATGATGGTATTGGTTTACAAAGGATGGCTCAAAATTTGGTATTTATCTGTGCTGGGTAGGGTTTGCTTGTTTTGCTAGAGCTGACAAAGCCTTCTCATGGAAGGGAAGATTATATGGCAAATAAACCTCTTCATTAAATGTTAATAAATATACATCCATTTACCTGATTAACTTTGTGATCCGTGTTCCTGGACTTCAGACTGGTGATTTCTTTTGGAGATGTCTGCTGGGACTCATAGGAGTGGTCACACACCCAGCTCTGGACTGAGTGATCCCACTGACTGGTATCTGAATATGCTGAAGAAAGAAGCCAAAACACCAATGAAGCAAGGTGGATTGATAATTAACAATGAATCTCTAGTGGAAAATAAGTGATCATCTGATGAAAGTGATGAGATTCAACAAAAGGACACTTAACAAATAACATAGGTTAAAAGATGAGCTCAAGAAGCATCTTGAAGTAGAATATTGGCTGCAAAAGTGAGTTGAAGGAGACTTTTGTCTGATACCCAAGAAAAATATGACTTATGTCAGTTTCAGTCGAAGATGTAAAGAAAGAGAAACAGAGAAATATATGTATATGTTTTATTTAGCTATATCTATATCATTTGCTTGCTAAAGCAAAGAGTGACTGCTTTCTGGAGCACCCAAAGATTTTGCATGTTTGCTATCACAAGTTTAAAAATATTCAGGGTTTTTGCCAGCTGGATTCTGGCCAACCTTTAAATTATCCTAGTAAATATTATGAGTAATTCCTGCATCCTTGCAAATATGCCATACTTCATTACTTTGTCTTTGAGATGTATTATATTCTGAGTCACAGTTACACAGAAAAATGTGCCTTTTTGCTGACTTAAGGGCACCTACACAAGGGTTTTCCTAAGTACTGTTAACTCAGGTGACTCGTAATTTTTCCACACTCTTAATAATGTAACCAAAAAAATTTTCACAGGACTTTGGTTTCACGTTCTACATTATTTTTAAGGAAGTCAATAACAATTGGTTTGGATCCAGTAGATACCCTGGCACTGTAAATCCCTTCAATCCCTCCACTGCACTGCAGAGGAGCACATTTGGGACTTCATCATAGCAGAATCATGTGGTGTCTGGTCCCCAAAGTTCATCAGGTATTGATTCAGGCTTCCCAAAAATTCAGACCATGACTTAAAGTTTCCCAAGCACTTCAAAGAGCTGGAATGGGTCTAAAATTTGCAATGATTTTCAAAACTTGCTGAGTTTTAATTCCGTGTTTCTTCATGTGAGAAATACAGCAACCTGTGATTCCATGTCTTTTTTTGCAAGTCTTGCCTAATAGCTCCATACTTCTTGGGTTTTACTTTGTATTTCAATTTCAAGACATAGCATAAAGATTTAATAAATGAAACATACTTTTTTAAATCTCTCAGTGCTAATCTGAAATTGTGGTTGTTACTATCGTCTTGAACCACATGCCTAAGGTTTGATTTCCTCACTCCTTGAACAAACTGAATTCTTGTAAACATGCTGCCATTTATAAAAATGACATAAATGAACTAACAACTTCATTTTAGCTGGTGTTCTCTCACCCATGCTCAGAGTGAAAATGATGTAAGTACAAAGTTGTTATTGTTCTCCCATTCACATTTCGAGATAAAGTATGGAACCTACTCTTCCCATAAATCCAGAATAATTGAGCTTTCAGAGCTAGACTGAACAGTTGCTAAAGAACAGAGGTCTTTTTTTCATTTAAGCCTATAGGTTTGCATCAGATCAAAAGCAAAAAAAAGCTGAAATAGGCAGACTTTACGCAGTTCCCCTCCAAAGAAAAGTTTGCTCCGTATTTGCTGGAAATCCAGCCTATTTTGCCAAAAAGATTTGTAGTCCTTGTTAAAATCCATGAGTTGGAGTCCATTTACCAGAAGTTTCATAATATTAAACACATACCACAAGAGATATACTTTTAAACAGCAATCTGCATTACAGTTATACATTACCTCATATAGACAATCAAGTTACCATATACCAATTGAAATTCTATGACATTTTGTGTTTGTCTTGTTGGCTAACCTCCTTCACATGCAGGGCAATATAACCTTTCTCCTACTTTTTCCTTGAGACTTAAGCTAGGTTTTATTAATTTATGACTGACTGTCTGAGAGGACACACAAGTTCAGCTACCAAGACTTAAAAAAGCTTCTGTAATTCAACCATGTGCCTGAACATTCTTGTTGGATGACCTTATATTTGCTTTGAGCTGAAGACATCCTCCATGCTGTAACTGTTGCCCTGCTGGTGCATGAAGCCTTGTTAAACCAATGTGACTTTGTTGTGAGCCCTCAGCCTAACCACGCTGAGCCCAGTTTGTACAAGGCAGTGTTTTCATGAAATCACAAGCACAGGTGTTGGAAAGGTATTGGAAAGCAGAGTTTAATTCCTTAAGGAGAGATTTTCATATTCAGTACACTTATTTTAAATTCAATGTGTCGCTTACCTTCTGAACACACAAATATTTTAACTTCAATCTCTAACTCACTAGAAGAAAATGAACTGAAGTTATCTTACAATAGCAAATTCTGAAGCATTAAAAAGCAAAGTCGTTTAACTCAGGACAATGTTCTCACCTGCCACCTAAAACTGTTAAATTCAGAGTTCCTTACAAGCCCTAAATACAACCAATGTTCCTTGAAAGGGCTGCAAATATTTTGAACAAGCCATGACCCAGTTTTCAGCACAGTTGAGCCAAGCTATTTTTGCTGTTTAAATAAAAATAACAAAAATGTGCATTTTTGCATAGTTTCAGCACAAAATTCAGGGGGCAGAAAGGGAAGAACTGCGGGCTGAGATGAGTTTCACTTTACAGCTTTGGAACAACCAAAACTCAAAGCTAAATGGGCATGGTGAGTGCATAGAACCACAGGAACCAAAACCAAAGAAAAGGTTGGGATGGAATGTTATTACAGCTTTTATATCTATCATGGCAGCTAGGTACTATCCGGCCCCCATGGCAATAGCAGTTGAACAATGCATTTTGTAGTGATTTTTACATGTGATTCTCACCAGTGAGGCCACTACTAGAATAGTGCGTGTAATTCTTGATGTCCAGACTTAAAATAAAGATGTTAAAAAATTGTGCAGGGCTCAGAAAAGCAAAGAATGAATCATAGTGTGGAAAATTAGTCATAGAATGACAGAACAGAACAGCTCAGTCTAGTCCACTTGTCCAAGGATAACTAGATGACCTGATAATAGCTTATTAGTGATTAAATAAGAATACTTTTGGTAGTAGTTTTGTTGGGGTTTTTTTTTAATTAAAGAAGATAAATATCAAGAACTAATAAATGGAAATTGAAGCTTGACAAATTGAGAACAAAAATAAGGTGCATGTTTTGGATTATCAAGATAATAACAAATAACTTACAAGTATTATGGTGAAGTCATTCACCACTTTAAGTCATTGAATGAAAAACAAATGTCTTAAACTGTTTTTCCTAAATCCATCAAAAGGGGCTTAACACTAAGATTATTAAGACAAGATTTAGAACAAGATTGCGATAACCTCAGTCACAAGACATGAAAAAGAGAATGGAAATATTCCCATAAATGTCAGTATATGAGACCAACAGATGACAATTCAAGCTGAAATTTTCTATTTCTCGGAAATTTCTAATGATTTTTTTTTCATTCTGATCTAAATTTCATCAAAGGTAATGCTGTTTTTCCTTCTGACTTGAAAATGCATAGTGTAAAGTAAATTTGAGGACTTCTGAAAGTCTTAGCCTTTCTGTCACAAAAGCTGAGAACTGTCAAGGAGCTGGCTGGTGTTCCCCTTTACATTCTTTTCATAACAAATTCCTTAAGCAATAAAAATGTTAATAATTTTTCTCACATAAGGTGCTTTTGCTTTGAGAACAAAGCAACCATGCATGCCGCCAGACTAGAAGCCTTAAAAAAGAGTCTTTTAAGCCCTATCTCTTGCAGCACTATTTCTTTCTTCCAGAAATATTATAGAACATACTGCAGACTGACTGTCATAAATGGAAGAGGAGGGAGAACCCCCTGTTTTATCCATCTGTGAAATGCAACCATCCTTGAGTGCAACACAACAAAGTTCCCCAGTGGCTTGCTCATCTGAAATTTCGGTGAATTTGAGGCAGTCAGATGGATTAGCAAAAGCAATCATCTTGCAAGAACATGCAAGTAATTTCCAAATAGATTTTGTTTTACTGAAAAACAGTCCAAAATTTTACTCTTGCTCTCCCAGGATGCAGCAGCATAACTCAAAACTAAAGCCTCGGGTAGTGCAGAAGAGGTACCCTGCATCAGCAGCAGTTGAGAATATTAAATCAAATTGAAGCTAGAACATAAAAACTGTTTCAGAAGAGGGTTTTCAGTGACACATTTTTAGACTCTGCTCCTTGGGATTAAGATATTTTCCCTGTGTGTCTTGCAATGAGACTAACTAAGCTACCAGAGGTTAACATGGGACAATGATTCAAGTTATGCAGTCAATTGAACAAAAGTTCCTCTCAAATTAGTGGGAGTTCTGCTTAGTTGAGGGACTCAGAATTTGGCCCAGCAATTAAGTTATTCATTTTTAGCCCTGAGCATTCCTCTTCCTCAGTAGAGTGTGCCAAGAAAACTAAAAAACTGAACAGCACAGAAGTAGTATTAAACTTTAACAATGCTTTGCACTGACACAGGGGGGAATATCAGAGCTATTTAGAAACAATGGCATGATCTCCAGCTAGAGCCAGAGAATTCACAGGATATGAAATGCACATATGTGCTTTTCATTGGGATTGTCCCCTATTCTCACATGCTGAAGCTCTTCTCATGCCTCGTGCTCCCATGCATGGCACTTAACCTGACCCCTTAAATCTGTCTGAAGCTACTGTTAGTTACCTGCCAAAGGTTGTAAATGCCCAGCTGGAAAGTGAGCTATTTTATTTCTTACATATTACTCAACTGAAGTTAACACATATCTACTGTTTATATTTAAAACATAATTTAATTGAACTGTATGTTAACTTTACTTGCTTTGGCCTCGATTTGACAAATACTTAAAATCTGTCTAATTTTCATTGTGTAGCTAGAGCTCTGATTCCATTAGTCCACAGTACATAACACCAAACAAAGCACAACAATATTACTGTACGCAGTGGCATTTGTCAGATTTAGTTTAAAAACAAACAAAAAAATTTACAAATGTTTTAGAAAGTTATTTATATTTTGCAAGGATTATTTCATCCTAAAGTTTTGGGGTTTTTTTAATATTTTCTATTTGTTTAAATACTTTCAAGATATTTCAATGAAGCAGTACAACAGTTTACCTGACTGACTTACATGTTCTTGCCTGTTTGCTTTTTCCTCCACTTGAAATGTGGGGAGAGGCTACTAACTCATTTTTCCAGGCATATCTGTGTTTGGGTTTTTTTACATAGGGCTGTATAACCTTGAAATTCAGGGAAATATCCTAACCTTGAACAGGAACAGTGTAAATTCCCACCTGAGATCTCTCTTTCATGGAAAATGTATCAAGGATGATGATCCTCTAGGGATGAACTTAATGGCAATTCTCATTTTTGAGTGCTTGATTTTGAATCAATACCTATATTTTTAAAACAGAAAAGTAGAGAAATGGCAACATCCATCCCATTACACTATCTGATAACCACGAGTCATGAATGGGGATGATACCCTCAGCTGCATGGCACAGACTACTGTGGTTTAGAAGAGCAAGTGAGGTGGTAGTTGATTGTTCTTACTGGTTGTTCTGCATTCAGCCCTATTTATTCCCAGCTGCATTATGAATTTGCCAATCAGCTCCCGTCTCTCTGGCCAAATCTCACAGAATCACAAAATGCTTTGTGTTGGAAGGGATCTTAAAGATGATCTAGTTCCAACCTCCTGCCATGGGCAGGGACACCTTCCACTAGATCACTCCAACCTGACCTTGAACACTTCCAGGGAAGGGGCATCCACAGCTCCTCTGGGCAATGCATTCCAGTGTTCCAATACACTCATAGTGAAGAATTTATTCTTTATGTCTAATTACTCTCAGCCTGGACATTGCAGCCACAAGGAAGCCAGAAGATCTGAACTGAAAGGTACAGCAGTGTTGCACTGGTAAGACTCAGATGATGGGCACAAATGTTAGCATGGATACTCCCATAACAAAACCTTATCATTTTGTTCTCCTTGCCTAACCTTGGGTTTACCAGGTTAGGTGGTTAGGCTTCTCGATTGGCTTCATTTCATGTAAAAATGTACATGTTGCCATGTTACTACTCATCTGCAGGTAATTAATTTTTTTAATTTACTTGATAGAGCAAGGTGAGCATTTCTAGAGCACGATTAACCCTAAAGACAGATTAATGAAAGAGGTCCAAACTTAATAGTCCCAATGACATTTCATTGATGCTTAAAGGGTGGTCAGGTCAGTTTCAAATTTTACATTACAGACATTTAAAGTAAAGTGAATTCCACCCTCCAAAGCCAAATTAAATGTATGACTCAGGTGGTCCGTAACACAATAAAGGAAGTACAGGCATACAACAAAATCCCTATGAATATCCCTAATAATTTTTAAGTAGCAGATAAGTATCTACAGCAACATATTTAAAAGTTGTTGACATTTACCAACCATGTCTTATTAACTAATCTCTATACTGACAGACTGCTGACTGAATTTAAAGACTATATATCTTCAATGGAAAGTGAGGAGGACATGACTGCTAGTACTAATTAAAGATAATTCCAGCCCCTGCCTGTATGAGCTAGCATTTCCTGTCCCTTCCAGAGGTAAGCAATCTTACTCCCACTTCTGTGCTACCATATTCATGGATAGTGTTAGGAAACTAATTCAGCTGAAAAGTTAGTAATCCTCATCTGGATTAGTTCTCTCAAAGTCAAGAAGCAGGAGTATGCCACCATTGTCTGGGGATAGGTGAGGTCACCACTTTTGGCAGAAGCATCTACTTAGATCATCTTCAAGTGATTGTGAAAGCACAACCTTAGCTGCACGCAGAGTTAATTCTCATTATCTTCTGCACTGCCACAGCGTGTAACCACTCATTCTCAGATTCCTGCTAAAATGCAATGTAAAACTCAACACTGAGTGTCTTTTTTAGTGTCTGAGAAGTCATCTGACAATGGGGGAAGGACCAAAAGAGCACTGAAGAGGCAAAAACCTTGGTGTTCAAGAGCAAACAGAATCAGACCAGTGGAAAACTTCATTTTTAAGTGGGAAAAGTTAAGTGAAGAAAAACTGCTTCCAGAACATCTCAAAATATCCTGAAAACTTTGTTCAAAACAGAAAGAAAGCAGACATCCAACGTAAAGATCCCCTTTTGACAAATTTTATATTCCTGTTACAAAACACAGGAATTCATATCTCACTAAAATAGTTGCAATTTTTCTTCTCAGTTTCTTAGAAATTTTCTAAAAAAAGTCTTATCTGAGGTGGATACATATAAATTAAAATTTCCTTATGTAGTTAAAGTTTAGCTACTGGAAACAAGACCTCATAATGAGATACCTCTGAAATCTGTAATAGCAGGCACTTTTTCCAGTACCAATAATAATACTTTTATTGTAGAAACCTGCGTGTGAGAATTCTGGTGTGGAAGTGAAAACAAAGCTGTGCAGCAAATACTGACTTTTTAAGTGTTCTTTCTGTAGGTGCTGCATGAGCATCTATAAAACATATACATAGAATGTTATGCAGTATTAATAACAACATTAAGTACCTCCCATGTACCCCTTGCAAATATGTATGGGATGCAGAATAACTGGTATTCTGCACAGCCCTGCAGATTAAGCATATAGAACATTCATGGAGTAGTTTCTTATGAATAAGTGAAGCTACCCCTCAGAAATAACTTCTAACTTTAGCTCTCATGTCCAGTAAATAAACATATATTATTATTAATACATATCACAGTACTTTTCAGAGTGTCCAGTAAGGCACTGTATGGACATATTGAAAACATAGCCCCTGTCTTTAAGAGTTTACAGGATTAAGTCTGACCTATTTATCATAAAGATGCTGATCCATACATGCATTGGGATTTGCTTGAAGTAGTGTTTTAATTGCATGTTTCTCAAGAACACATATCACTTCAGGATCTTGTAGGTAACATACTGGTAAAAGGAAATTTACCACACACACCCCTCTAAGCCTGATGAGGGCCCAAGAGCTAATCAAAAACACTACAGGCCTTTTAGCAACAAATCTGAATTAATCAAATCATCCCTGCTGTTTTTTGTTAATGTTTGGACAATCTAGCTTTTCTGCAGTATGCTCTCGCCGTCTGAGTAGAGGACAGGGAGCCAGAAACTCCTTGAGTTTTAATCCTGGCTCTGACACTGATTCTCTCTGCGGCTTTGGGCAAGGAGTCATTGTTCTATAGTAAAATGCTTGTATTGGCAAGATGATGAACTACTACTGTAGATGATCTAATAAAATTTTTCCATCTTTAATTTCTATGATTCTGTAATGCTAACAACATAAGTTTCAGCCTCTCATCTGAATAGAAGAGATAAATACTTACCCAGTTTGCCTGCATGCCAAGAAGAATTGAAGTTACAGGGTGCAAAACTTCACAGAAATGAAGCTACAGTCCTTGATTAACATCTTGTTTAGTTCCTTGATAATAAATAACACCCTATAGGGACTGTGTAAAACAAGGTCAGATTTAATATCCTTCTTTCCACTCTACTAATGATTGTCTGAGCTGGAGTTTGTTGGAAAATTCTGTCTCCACCTAATTGTGTACCCCTATTTTGTGTTTAGGCATTGCTTCAGTGAAATGATTCAAAGGAGTAAAGCAACCACTAAATGGTGAACTTTTTTTTTCTGCAAAAGGTGAGGGAAGAGGGTAAGCACAACAGGGCAAAGTTCCAAGAGTGATGCTGATGCCAATGCACACAATGACACGGTCATTTTAGGAATTCCTGCATTTCCCAGCTGCTAGAACCAGCTCAGAGGCACCCACTAGTTTCTGACTTAAGATGAAGATTCTTATGGGTGACTCTAACTTGACCTTGGGAATGGACTGAAGAGTAATAGATCCAAGATAACCCTCCAAAAGTACAATTATAACAATACGCTTCTGAAAAATATTGTTTGAAATGTCTAGGCTTTAAAAGAAGACATAGAATTACAGAAACGTGGAACTCTAGAATGGTTTGGGTTGGAAGGCCAACCAACTACACAGATGATCTAGTTCCAGACCCCTGCTGTGGGCAGGGACACCTTCCACTAGACCAGGTTGCTCCATCCAGCCTGGCCTTGAACCCTGCTAGGGATGGGACAGTAAATGAATTATCTTGCACCTGTAAATATACTTCATTCACTATGCAAAGAACAAACATAGTAACCATTGTTGTCGACAGCTGTGGACCCATCCTGCCATTTCGATGCATGTGCAGAAAACCTAAAGGTGGGACTGCTGCCTATAATACATAATAAACCTTGTTCTTCAGCTGTACAATACTGATGTATCAGATAGAAGGAGACAGCAGAGAAGAGTAACCAGAACATGTTTCAGTGAAGGACAGTTATGAGCAGACCTACCTAAGGACTTTCTCATTTTCCTGAGATGGTGAAATCTGGCTTGCTCACACCACACAATGCACAGAGGCAACTTCTTACAGAGCTGGTTGCTAGTGAGTTATGTCAACACTTGGCAGGGATTTCCCTCTCATTGTTTTAGCGGGATATATTGTTGTTTCCACAACTGAATTTTTTGCATTAACTTATTTCCTTTGATAAAAGATGACACCTCGGCCCTTGACTCTACTGCTACACATCATAGCAAGGTGGATAAAGCAGGAAGAGTGATCCTTGCTTGAACTGCAGCCAGCAAGTAGCTGGACTTGCTTTAGTCCACACACAGTGAAGGGGAGAAAGCAATATATGGAATGCAGAGATGCACAGAGATAGATTGCTGTCATTCAAGGAGGATATAGTGATCTGCAAGATGAATGTTGCCAGACAGCAGTCTATCAGACTGGCAGGGGTAAACAGGGAGACAAAGATGATCACTGTCTCTCTCCAAGTTACACTGCATTTTGAGGTTCTCAACAGTATGCCAACAGCCAGAGAGCCACCCTTTTCAACCCTGTGACTCTCTTGATATGAAAATTCTAGCAATGATACATTGCCCCTATAAACTGAAGTTCTGCCAAATTAATTTTCAGTCCACTAGACATGTCTTTGCCATGCTATTTTAATAGATTAATATGACTTCTGTCAATAGACATTTGCTGCCTTAAATTCTTCTGTATAAACAAGATGTTATTATGAAAAATACGTATAATTACTGTTATTTACAGAAAATATTGGTGGAGTTGTTAGGTTAAGCAATCAGGACAACTACAGAGGAATGATTGGTTGACCAATTATCACATTTTCTTAGAAATGAGTGCATAAACCTCAAGACATACCACAGTTAAAGGCTATTTCAGCCACTGGAAAACAACTGAAAGACATCTAGAAACCTCTGGAAAAGGATACCCTTCCCCCCAGAAAAAAAATTTACTTCATGCAAGTCACAAGAAAGTTATTATCCAAGCTAGGTTGCTGACAAGAGATGTTATTAATGATCCCATTGAAATTATTAATGCATTTAACAATCACTTTGCAAACTATAATATTATATCCTGGGAGAATACTGAATCATGCTGGTTACTTGGATGAAGATCAAATAAGCTTAGGATGAAAAGATCAGACTCTGAGAAAGTTTAGAGTACTTTGTGATTAATAAAAATCAAATGCCAGAACTACTTGATTTGCATTTAAATCCACAAAGGTGTTGACTGGACTTTACCACATGATTTGGTATTATACAATGAGGCACACCTCTGCACACACAAAATATTAACATGGATACAATACAAGGATGAGCCTACTGTTATATTTATATGCAAATAAATATAAATATTTATTTATAATAAAATAGGAATATTGTGTGCTGATGATGCTTAACTGAAACTTCTCTCCAATTCTCAAAATGGACCTCGCTGCAACACTTTGGTAATTGTAAAACCTCTCTCGAAGATTTTTCAGCTGTCTTGGGAATCCGGAGAGGTCCCAGCTCACTGGAGGTTGACAAATGTTGTCCCAATTTTCAAGAAGGGCAAGAAGGAGGACCTTGGAAACTACAGGCCTGTCAGTCTCTCTTCAAGAGATTTTAAAACCCAACAAAATAAGTTTTCAAGTTGGCCATATCTATGAAAGCACCAGTGGGAACAGAGTAGTGTTCAAAGAGAGCTTGTTGCAAGGGAAAAGTGCTATTCAGCAGTTAGTGAAACATACAGTTCAATGTACTGTTCAAGACTGGAACTACTTAACTACATACTAATTTTCCATGCTGAAATGAGCACTGAATTAAAAATGCAAACCCCTCTAAAACTCGCATACAAAAGAGCTAAGGTACAACCTCAGTGCTACAGGTATTTCCCTCCTTCATGCCTACATTTTCTATTCTTTATCCATTCTTAAATTGTAATGAATAACCAGAGATAATTATCACATTTCTGTAATGACAGAGAACCTGCACATGCTAAGATAGTGGCATAATTTGATATTTATGAAATGCTTCTTTATTTATGAAGCATCTGTCTTGAAATTTAATTACCACCACCACAGTGTTTCATTACAATTCTAACACAGATTAATAATGAACAAGATTCCTACCCAGGCTATTAAAATTTGAAAAACGAATACCCTTTGATGAATTCAAACCACCACCTCACCCAGCTACTGTATGAAAATCTTAGTACTTTTATTTATTTTTCTGTTTCCTATGTCAGTCAGAGAGGTTAAAATAGGAAAGCCAAAAGCTGGAAAAGAAACAAAATGAAAGAGGGACAAGGGAATGGGTGTGTGAAAAGTTAGGGAGGTTTAGAGCAAAGGGTTCAGATTACAGCGCATAAAGAGGCCAGAGAAATATTAAAAAAAATTATGACGTTTATAATATTGGACACAGAATTACAAAAAAAAAGCCTAGAGAAACAGCATAAGAATCGACAGATGACAGCTGTGGGTGGATGAAGAGAGAGAAAAATAGGAAAGGCCAGATCTTGTTCTCATGGAAGTCAATGGCAAAGCACTCATTGACTACAGTGGGAACTGGAGAGGCCCACAGTGAATGAAAATTCATTCCCACAAGGGTGGACAACTGGCATTAATGGAAGAACGAATAGGCATGGGGAAATTAAAAGCTGAGAGCATTAACTGAGGCCCAAGGTGACACAGTCAGAAGAGTTTCCATACATAAGGCTGTTGGGAAGCCTTGGCACATCATGGGGCTGAGGGCATGACTGAGACCCGAACTCAAAAGTTCTCCCGACTTCAGCAACCAAAGATCCAAGAACTGGGATCTTCGCACCACTATTTTGGAAAGATCTCTGACTAAATGTCAGGTCATGTTACTTTTGCTTCACAGTAATTGGATGCAGAAACAGCTGGGATGGTTTTTCAGGTCAGCTGCTATTGACTGTGGTGAATGGACCGAGGGAGCTTTGAGCCATTGTGAGAAGCACAGAAACTGCTGTCTATGGTGCAGGCAGCTCAGGGTTTTTGAACTCATAACTCAGCTTTCAGTCACCAAAAAAATTATCTATTTCACCTATCCATACACTTTTACTGTGTGTCTTGCAATACATGGTGTTCTCCTTAAAGTCATACTTTTCCCTTTTTTTTTTCCTCTCAGTCACAGAAAAAAAGTTTGACCTAAGCATTTCCAAAAACTCACAGAAATGCAGACAGATAAAAGGAGACAAGGCATCATTCTTGGGGTGTGTTTCTGTTTTCAGACTATGATCTTCTTAAACCTTGCCTTAGGACCAGTTAACCTACTACTGCCAAGTCTCATAATTTGTTCATGAGCTAGCAAAGATTTGTTAACTCACCAGCTAAGCATGTGTATCCATTCCCCCCTAGTGGAAGATGAAAGTCTTCTGCTACTACAAATTACTTTGTCAGCTCAAGTGCTAAACAGCTGTGTTACAAATCAAGAACCCAGACCCACTGATGAGCCACGTGAGGATCCACCATACATCTCAGGATTGAACGTTCAGTGGTTTTTTGGTCTGATTTTTGTTCCTGTGTTACTGCATTGCAAACTGCTTTAGGAATCTGTGATGTGCCTCCCTTGTGCATACATAGGTACAATTGGAGTCCATGACAATGGAGTTCTAAACAAACTTATTGAGTTCATTCAGACTAAATGAACTGAGGCCTTATTTACTGCATGGTGCTCAAGGCTGTCTGTTGAAGGAGGAGAGCTACCCGAGTCTTGCCATAAAACCTGACAGTGAGACAGAAACATGCAGGAAGCAGAAGGATGTCCTCAAGTTCAGAGTAGTTAAAGCTTCCCTAGGGTAAATTGATTCTGTCTCAGCTCTTATTGCAGCTCTTAGTGCTGCTGGGAAAGTCAAAGAATCTGAAATTTTCCGAAGTGGACAACATGGTTGCTCTTCATTTGTTGTGCAGTAGGAAACCACACGGCAAGTGTGCTGAGCTCTTACTCGTGTAACTGAGATCAGTGAGACCAAAGAGGCCTTAGGATGAGCTTTACTCTTCACTTACACTGTTCATGTAATGGCAACTAAACTGTCAGCCTGGCCTCTTTATGTTCTTTCACTGTTTTATCTATAGTCTCTCATAGTTCTGTGATAAAAATAGTCTCTACTGGACAGGACTGTCACTAAGATAAAATCATTCTGAGCTCCTCTAACACCCATGTCTGTTTCAACCCAATCTTGGAATCACCTCACCTCCGTAAGAGTCTCAACAACCTCACATTATAACAAATGTCTAAAATTCTATTTCTGCTTATTCACTGAGAGGTATGTCACTGTAAATAGGGCCTATTTCAATCTAAAATATTTTCCTCAGCCTGATTTGGCTCTAGAAACTCCCATCTGTATCTATTAAAAAGCTTACTCCCACTGATTTCTGCTAAAACCTAACTGACCAAGAAGGTGGTGCCTCCTGTTAGGCAACAGTCTAGTCAATATGGCATTCCTCGGGGATGTGGGAGGTACAGTCTCAATTTCCCCTTTCTTCTGAGGTGAGTCATACTCAAAGCTTCCACACAATAGACTTTGGGGAATGCAAGGAAGGGAGGGTAGAAACACTGGTTCCTTTTGAAACTCTGCCACAACATGAAAGGATGATGTTCATAAACTTTCTGGACAAGCTTTAAGCTTCAGGCAACAGCAGGACTGGATCAGAAAGCCCTGCACTCCATTGTAGGTTTTTCATATTTTTTTAAGGACTCCACACTAGGAAAAAGCAGCAAAATAGATATTCCCTCTTTTGGGTAGCAGCTGCTCACTCCTTTCCTCCTTCATTCTCAACTGCATGCTCTAGCCATTGAATTAAGAAATATTGGTTCAACTTGTCTTCTTTCTTGCCTTATTGAGTAGAACTTGCTTTAGTGCACAGTGGAACAGCTATTGAGCACACTTTTTATTCCTCTATCAGAGTGAGATGGAAAATAATGAAACCTGGATTTCTAAAATGTCAAGTGAATGCTTAACCAGTAAACTGTTGCACAACCAATATCACAGTAAGAGTACCCTCAAATCCTTTGCTGCCTCCTCCTCTAGCCAAATTCTGAAATAATGATGTTCCCTGCTCTTTACTGTAAGCAAGAACTTAGATACATCACAAAGGACGAGGGATAGATTTCTGTCCAAAGTGCAAAGATGCGTGATCCCATACCCTTGAGCAAGGCTTGTAATTTTTCACAGTGGAAAGACTTTAAGTGCATTTTTCCTCTTCAGTAACCCTCTATGTGTCATCCCTGGACAGCAGTCTGCTCAACCTGAGAGTCAATCCACACAGCCCTCTGAAAGATCTTTATTCTCCCTTTACATCACACGTGGAGTTTGGGCACATAACTCCAGGGTTCTGAAATCCTGTCTACAGTCATATATTCCTTTAGAACTAATCCATTGGCACTCATGCAAGGGCACGGTAGAAATATTTCTGTACACAGTAAAATTCCTATATTCAGGATAGGGGTTAGATGGCACAGGATAAATAATTTATATGGTCATATATTGAAAAATGAGACTGTGAAGAGCTGCCAAATAAAGACCAATCTTCAATGAGCACCATTTGTCATTTGTAATGAGGCTGGAGTTCTGCAGAAAAAGTGGGCTGCCTAATTAAAGGCGCTAAGTAATAGAAACTGGTATCATATCACATCTATATACAGAGAGCAAATTTATGTTGAAACAGCAACTTCACTGTTTGCAGTTCCTATTTCCCTCATATCCTTTAGTAAGGTTTTTTTTTAGATGTCAGTTTAGACAAAGAAAGGAAATTGTTGAAAGTTGGTATAGGGTTGACATGCAGACATAGAACATCTCCATATGTCTACTGAGTCAGAAACAGACAACACTGTACTGCCTGCAGGTGTTTAGAAGCTGTCTTGGAGCTCTATTTTCTTTTTCCTCCACTGACTCAAAAATAAATGGGATGAACCATTCATTACAATTATTATATTGCAATAGGGTGTTGCACTACAATGATAATCTCACCCACTTTACGGAACTTTCCTGAAGCTTAATGACTTTATTGTCCTGTCCTTGCTTTATTTATGCTCTTTCAAGACTGATTTTTATATAAGTGGAACTTATGGATAGTGCAAAAAACATACACAACTGTCTAAGACATGAAACAAGTCTTGAAATCTTCCAATGAAAATATTTTGATAAATAGACTCTAACACTGCATACATTGTGATTTTAGCTTAAACCTCAGTACAATACTCTTACTGCCATTTCTTATGCTTTTTGCCCCAGTCCTGTCACTCCCCAGGCTATCATTTTCAAATTGAGTGTCAATGATTCCCAGTGGTCTTTATTAATTCTTTTTTTTTTTTTTGAAAGACCAAAGATTAAAGCTGAATCCATGAGCTATTATCAGATGGGAAATATTAATTTACTAAAGCATCTGAACATTTGGAGTAAATTTGAAAATAGAACCATCTGTTATATAAACTAATCCAATAGACTCCACACTTTGTATAGCCAGCTGCTGTCAAGTAACAGATTATGAAACCAAGTAATAAATCTTAATTCAAAAAATGTTTCTCCATTTGAAAGGTTTGAAAATTTATTTTTCCTTTCTTGTTTTAATGTAAACTTGATGCAAGTTGGCAGAATTCTCTGACCTGTTGGGGGTCTAGTATTCACTCAGATCCCTTTGGGAGGCTGCAGATGCAGTCTCACAGAGGTCAGTTGCAAGGCGAGCCTTGTGATACCAGTCTCTTTTGTGCATCACTCATATCGTGACAAAAGCTGCTCTGCCTGGTTTTGAGATGGGTACCCCAAAGTGACAAAATTCAAAACAAGGATTGTATCCACCTTTTCTAGACCAGTCAAAATAAGGAAAATAATCTTTATTGCAGCCAAGATTTAAATGAATATTTCAGAATTCTATTCATTTTGGGTTGCAATCCCTGCTAAAGACAAAGACTCTGTGTAACAGTCAGCATTCAGACGGACTCCAGACAAAGTTTCCCTCTTTCTGATATGATTATAGGTCCATGTCCCAGCCACCAGCAGATGATTCATACCAGCTGCCAGAAACCACTCTGTTCTGTGGTTCAACACATGGAACCCAACAATTCCTGCATCTAATGTATCTAAGTCTGTCCTTTCCTCCCCTCAATGACATGGCAGAGAACCCTTATCCTTCTAGTTTTTGGGAATGGTTTGTCCTCTCTACCCACATCACAACAACCTAAAAGAATTTGTGCAACCCATCTGCCACCTTCTTTTTAGACTAAGTTATGCATGCGTGTGTCAGTGTAACACTCAATGAGGGAAAGAGCTTTATATATATATATGTTTATGTATATTTTTACTAAACTGAACAGAAATGGACCATCAGGATCCCAGACAAGGTGTGTTTCCTAAGTACAAGAATTCTTTAATATTTGGTTCTTAATATCCTCATCCAAAAGAAAACAAATGTCTCATCATAGTAGAAGAAAAACAGTATTTTTGGTAGTTGCTGTGAAAACATTTTGTATTCCTTATTTTTGTCTTCAGAGTAGATAAGCTATAGGTTTGCCAACAGATACAAACATTCTTATGTACCTAACTAATTATGAAACCTGTGACAAAATGTGGGCATTAGTAGATGAGACACCGCGAATTCAATGGGGTTTGGGTTGCTTTGGTTCAGCTCAGTTTGCAGCTCAGTGTTGTAAGGCAACAATCAGATTAAACAAGGAAGGAAACTTTTCAAATCATTGTGCTGATATACAGTGGAAAAAAAAAGCAAAATACTGAAAGAAGCTTTTAAGCTCCTTACCTACTCTTTATGTGAAGAACAGTACATTACTTTTCAAGGCCTTCTGCTGCCTTCAGGTATCCCACCTGAAAAGTGACATACTAATTGTTACAAGCAAAGGAAGCAGACTGTTTTCCCAATGTGACATATCTGATTGTATAATTGGACAAACACTATGAAACTTCATATATTTAAATGTAAGAACTATACCATTAACAGAACTCATCTCTTTTTTTCATAACTTCTTTACTTCTCTGAACACCATAATCAAAGATTGATTAATCTATTCCAGCATTCACCGAATCCATTAATCACCCTGACTGCTTAATTCACTGTCCAAGATAGTCTTTGGAATACAGTGTACAACTGTTTTTCACGTAGAGGAGCACTTTCTGGTGGAATAACATCATTGACAATCTAACCATGTTAGTGATTAAGTGATTCAGGGTTATATCATCTAGCCATTTGTCAGCCGTCCGTATTTCACAATTAAGTACAAATTTCTGAGTTTCTAGCCTGCATGAATTAGGCACATTCTATGCAAACTTTTCCAAAAGTTCACATATTCTTAAAAATTCTAAATAGCAAGAAATAATTGCCAATGGAAAACTACTCAGAGACATCTGTTCTCCCATCGATTTATTCAACAATCTCCCGTTAGCATGTACACTAAAGGGAGAATAGGCTCTGCAGAATGCAAAAAAAAATGCGTTTCGCTAACTAAATAAATTCCTTTATATATTGTGGCAAGACAAATAAATAAACCCAGAGATTTACAGACAGCCACCTTGGCTGACATTTCAGAGAGCTGGAGCCTTTAGCAATATTTTTTGCTTAACTCCATCCTAACAAAGCCCTATCTCTTCTCCCAAAACCTCATTTCTCAATTCTCCCCTGCTCTCCTCTTTCAGGCCCACTTCCCAGTTTCTTTCTCTTTTTCCTTCCAAGGTGTGATTGCTCTCTTTGCTCCCCAAAGTCTCCTTCTTGATTGTTTTGCTCTGTTTTAATGAGTCCAAGGCTTCGCTCTACTCCAGAAATTGCATTTACCCTTTTTGTTCCCAAGCACATCTGTCTCCTCCAAGCTTTCTCTCCTGTTCTGACCTTCCTGCACTTCAAGACTTTTTTTGCCAAGTTTATTTCCCCTCTGTCTCTCTAGCCTCTTTTTACTTCTCTACTTTTTTTTCTACTCTTAGTGCACTAAAACCATGCCACTACTTCTTCTTCTTTTATTTTCCCTTTAGCAGTGACAAACTAAAACTTGAGAATTCAGATTAGTAAGAGCAATAAAATAGCAGTCATTGTCCTATTTTTTTTTTTCAGCTGAATATGTAGAGCAAAGAGGGAGGCTTTTAAAAACTGATCCAATCCGGACATGGCTAAAAACAATAGCAATTTCTAAGCTTCATCTGTGGTGTCTTATGCATAGTCAGAAATTCATATGGAAATGCCATTTGATATTAAACTTACATTTTCTAATCCAATAACGAAATGTTCAGTGCTGAATGTAGTAATATCTATTTATATAATTCAGATTTGATAATGTGATATTATCTGAATGCTAATTCTTAAAATCTCTTGTCTTATAGGTTTGCCATTTCTTTCATATATACTCTGGCACAAGATAAAAATTTGAATTTCTACTGACTCTAAAAGGAACAGCATTTCTACCCTGTCCTTCACTGATGGACATTCCAAAAAAAAGTCTGTTAAATTTTACTATTTTGATCAAAATTAATATTTTATAGGCTATTTCCAGCTCACTTTAAATTTTACTTTTCATCTAACAAATAAATTAATTTGTACCAGAGGAGAGGGAGTCCTTCCTTGTTCTCAGTGATGCTAATAAACATTTAGCTAGTTAATTCACTAGAGACGGGATTAGAATGTAGGCCAACACAACAGATATTTCGTATTTAAATTCATTACTTTCCTAGTGCTCTATGCTGCATTCCTTAGCCAAGCAAAACTCCTACTGACTTCCTGTATTAGGTCCATCTTTATTATTTAGCAGATTGACAGAATCAGAGTGGTACCATCTATTACTACTGGCAAATAACATTTGAATTCATCTTCCTCTTATTCACAGGATGACTCATTCTGTGTCGTACACACTTCATTTTTGATTTATGTAAGACGTACATTTTAACATCCTTTCTGAGACTCAATTATTTAATCTATTTTTGTCATTCTATTCATTCGCTTATTCAAGCCATTTTGCATTAATAATCAGTCTCCATTCTTCTTCATTATTTAGTATTATTTGGTGTAATGGACTGTGTGCCAACTACGACTTTTGGATAAAGCTTCTGGATGAGTGACACATTTACTGATGAAAGTTAAAACATATAAAACTTCAGACAGCAAAAAAAGCAAGATATTTGTAGAAGAACTGTCTAGTTTTGAACATCATAATTGTGACTTGAGCCAAATTAGTAATAATAGTATGCTTTACCCAGCTATTTGTCTCCAAATAAAAAAAAAAATGTTATCCCAAATAAGTTGATACTGAGAACTAGAAATGCACCTCTTCCGAATTTCTGAAATACCCTGCAAGATATTTCACAGGGAATGGGAGTTGTTACTTTAGCAGAAGTCTTATTTATTAAGAGACAAAATATTCCCCAACTTATTAATAAGTCAATACATGTGGTCTACTTTTTCTTTAGGAATGTGGTGTCGTGAAAACTGAAGAATGCTCAAGAGTTTCAGACTTTTGCTTTGCATGTCCTGCATATTGTTTCCTGTAAACAACTAAATTCCAAGACAACTGTCAGAACTTTCTCACAGGCTAGAAGCAGAAACAAAAGAGGCTTCTTCCAAAGAACTGCCCTGGCCATACTTCTCTGCTACCTGTGTAGACCAATTTGTCACAACCTCACAAAAAATGTCGAGGTTGAATTCTTGTGTACTGTGGTTCACAAGACAACATTTTGCCTAATCAGACAGATTTTCTGACTGTTTCAATCATGTAAGTCTTGACAGTTGTATGCTGACATTCTAGATTTCATAGTTTGTAAACAGTGCATGGAAAGAGTAGTTCTTGAAAGTCATTCCAGTCCCAATGATTCTGTCATTCAAGATGGAATCATTGGGACTGGAAGCAGCCTCTGGATATTGTCTATCAATCCTCTAAAAATATCAGCTGTTCTCCCCTTATGCACCCCCATTTTGGTTTGAGTAGGGTCAAAAAAGTCCTTGTTCAGTACTATGTCCATGTGGGGTTTGAATGTCTCCGAGAACAGAGGCTCGGCAATCTCTGCAGGTAACTTCTTCCAGCCTTTGAACACACTCACTTTGAAAACCTTTCTCTTATGTTTTATCTAAATATATTATGTTTCAGTTTGTTTCCATTGCTTCCTATCTTTGAACAGGATATCAGTGAGAAGAATCCAACTTCTTTCTTGCTCCTTCTCCCTCTTTCCACTTCGACAACATCCCGCTAAGATTTCTCTATGTTTAACAATTCTAGATCTCTGTCTCCCATCTGCATGTCAGATACTCCAGTCCCTAAATCACCTTCATGCCCTTTAAAGGCATCACTTCAGTACGACAATATCCTTTTTTTATATAGGGGAGTCCAGGAGTGGAGTGGAAAAAAGGAAAGGGTCACTTCCTTCCATCCTCTGGCAATTATTTGCCTAATACAGCCCAGATCTTGGCAGGCTTTCTTTGCCACAAGGTCACAATCTTAGCCCATGGTCCTCTTGTCCACCAGAATCCTCAGGGCACAAAGGCCTTTTCTGGAAAGCTGATTTCCAGCTGGTTGGTCTCCAGCCTGTGTTGGTGAATGGGGTTATTCCTTTGTTCTGGTTCCAGCCAGGACAGGGTTGAATTTTTGCAGTAGTCAGGAGAGGGAATGGACAGGACTCAGAGATTATTCCAAACCACCTCAGGTCCGGGGAGGAATCTGTTCTGGGGAGAAGGGACTCCTTCCAGTGGAGTAAAGCATGACAGAGGGAGGCCTGTTAGAGCCAGAGGGAGCGGTGGGGGGAGCGTGGCAGCAGGAGCCATCTGGAATTGTCTATGGAGATGCCACAGCGAGCAAAAACATTTTCTTTTCTTCTCTCCTCTGTCATTAGGATTGTTGCTGTTTCTGTTTGTTTACTAATGTCATTGCTGCTTACAGTAAATTGTTCTTAACCCGTGACCTTTACCTTTTGTGCCTACAATTCTCCTCCTGAGCCCACTGCAAGGAGCAAATGAGAGTTGCGTATCTCGGAGTGGTTTCAGTGGGAAGAATTAAGTTGGAGAACACCATTTCTAAACCATGAAGCTTCACAGGTACAGGACTTTACACTTCCCTGTTGTGGTGGTTAAGTCCACCCTACACCCCCCATGTTGTTTTAAAGTGACCTCTCCCCACACCACAGTGCCAGAAGGTTCTTTTTCCCTTAGTCCCTGGTCCTCTCCTCCCCTCCCCTCCCCTCTTCCATTGGCCCCATTATGCCATTCAACCTTTCCTCCCCCCCAGCCCTCAGATTATCGGTTACTGATGTTTCTTTCACCCCTGGGACCCCTTGGGGTAAAAACGGGCGTGCAGTTTTGTTCGAGGTTCTTTGTCTCTGCCTCGCCTTCAGGGCAGTTTTTTCGTGGTCCATGCGGACCCCAATAAAAGCCTCAGAATTGCACACAAAGAATCCCTCTTGCCTCTTCATCTCCGTAACGCTCAGAACTGTGTGTGAGTGGCTGCTTGCATCCACCAGCAAGGGTGAGGCTGGGTGCTCGTGTAGGTGCTGACAGGGCACCGCCACAGCGTCTCCATGAGGGACACTGTGGGAGAAGCGCGGCACCAGCCCATCGACCCCACGCACCGCGCTATTTCCCTTTGTTAGAAATCACGAGATTTCTGTTGACTCGTGTCTCCAGCCTGTTAAGGTCTCTCTAAAAGGCAGCACAACCAATTAGTGTGCTAATCATTCTAACTTTGCAACATCCACAAACTCGCTGTGTGTGCACTCTGCCCCTTTATCCAGATCATAAGTGAAGATGTTAAACAGTATCAGCTCCACTGTCCCAGTCTTGGAGCATACAAATTGTGACTACCCTCCAGTACAATTTCATGCTGCTTCCCTTTAATCCCAGCAGTTCAGCCAGTCCTCAATCCACCTCACTACGTCATCCAAACTTCATCAGTTTGTCTATGCAGATATTATAGGAGACAGTGTTGAAAGCCTTGTAAAAATCAAAATAAACAATATCAGCTGCTTTTTTTTTCATCCTTCTTGAAAACAGGAGTTTCTTTGCTGTCTGCCAGTCCTTGAGAATTTTGCCCAACTACCATGAGTTTTCAAAGATTTTTTTAGAGCAGCCTTGCAATGACATTGGATGCCTACCTCAGCACTCTTAAATGATTATTTCCTCAGCAGTGTTACACCACATTTAGAAAACACTATCGAAGCGTTCCTGTAGCTAATTTATACGTATATGTGGAAAACAAACCTTGAATTGTGTGACAGCTGGGTTTTCTGATTTATGTTGCATAGGTAAAGAATTTAAATCTACTTCAGGTGATTCTTGCACTAGCTATTCTTAGCAGCCAGTAATTGCTTATTCTCCCTATTCTTCCCTAGATGATAAGAGCATCACCTGAGTTTAAATAAATCATGAAACAAAGACAGAATAAAGTTTATTTCACTGAATAGTTGTCACTTATCTTAAATTGTCCACAGTGGAAAAGGATTAGCTATGTAAACAGTCAATGAGAAGAGACCTACTTGGTTGCTGCAGCTTAAATTTTCAGAAGGAAAGGAAATAATTGAATATCATGTTAGCAGACTCTCACTTCTCTTACAAAAGGGTATACTTGGAAGGAATAGCTATTCAAATCTGTGATGCTCATTATAAGAATGCTGGCCATTACTGGAGATTTCTGTTTGGCATCAAAAAGACACACTCATACACTCTAAATTATCTATAACAAGGTGCCAAATTCCAGCTAAGACAATATCCTTTTTTTCTGACACAAACATGTATGAATTAGCTACCTAATTTAGTACCTAATCCTTCATCATTAGCTTCACACATACATCTCAAAGGTATATGTACTGTGAGCAAACCCAAATATTTTTTCTAAGATATTAACAGTAACATCTTCAGCATAACTGATTTCCAATTTACGTGCGTTTAGCCCATGCCACTGTTTCACATATTTCTATATCCATTCATTTTCTGGTTGCTTCTGCAACTGGAGTTCAAAAACTATTAACCACTCTGGTCACAATAAAGAAATCAACCAATGATACTCATAGTCTTTTAGGGAGATACATGTTATTCTCTCTGTTTTAATTCTGTTATTCCAGTAATCCAAAAAATTGCCCCACCAATAAGTAAATGGGCCTGCTTTTGTTAATTATTGCACCTGCACATAAATCAGCTTGCTCTGTAAGTTTTACCAGGCATACTTTTCTTACAATATCTCAGATAGCTCTCAATAACACATCATCAAGTTGCTTGACAAATTGTTGTACAACACATGATCTTTGTTTGCCAGTTGACTCTGCCAGAAACAATGGGAAATCGCTGTGCCTTAGATCAGTGTGCAACGAAAACAACTAAAACTGAGACTCATTTCTGCTCATGCTACAGGCTAAGAAGACCCACTTAGATTTGCAACAGTTCAGCTGATAGAAGACAGCATGGTAACACACCATAACCTGACTTGAAATCCAGGTTGATAGCACAGTACTAACTATAGTGGACCTTCAGCTGTGCGCTGAACATAGAGGTCTTAGATGTCTCTTTGAAAGCCCTGCTTATTTTTGTGTCTTCTGGAATATCTTGTGGGGGAGAAGATTTCATCCAAGGTCTTAAGCTAAAAGCCAGTAACTAAACTAGTAACCTGGAGTGTCTTCTGGAGTACAGAAGAGTAAGACTGAGAATGACAATATCAATCATATATATCGACACATATATATCATTAGAAATGTACAGCAGCTATCTATTGATTGGAACGCCCAAAAAACATTCGCTGTCTTTCTCCCAGTTCCTTTTTCTCCAGATATTCAATACAGATCTTTATGTCAACAAATTTTGACTTGACACTGGGTTAATGGTTGGACTCGATGATCTTAAAGATCTTTTCCAACCTAAAAGATTCTATGGTTATTGGATTATATTATCCCTGGGATCTTTCTGGATAATAGTATGTGTAAAGGGTTCCCTACAATAAAGCATATTCCATACATGATCGAGATGTTACTAGCACAATGTAAGCTAACGAGCACATAAAAATGTATTAAGACGTTTTAAAGTGAGAAATTGTTATAAGTTTCAAGATCACTGTTTCCAGTTCAATTAATTTTGAATATTCTTTTACTAATTTGAGGGGATTCTAAAAGTATTAAAGCTCTTAAGTTCTGTTTGGCTAAAATTTCATAGAGTGGTAGGTTAAACCTTTTCAATGATCTCAGGATTAGCCTTAGCTTTCAAAGCTCATACAAAGGAAAGTTCTATAGTCCTTTCATCTGAGATGTTATTTTCTTTAGGATTATGAGATAATGCATCTGGAACAACATTCATTCATCCAGGTTTGTGGTTTAGCTGAAAGTCAGTCCAAATTCCTGTAATTGCAAGTGACATCTGGCTAAACATGCACTTGGGTCAAGTTTAGACCTCAGCCACTATAAAGGGCTGTGGTTAAGACAGCATGCTCAACTTGACACCTCCCAAACAGTGGAATACATGCTCAGTCCACACCAACATAACAAGTTAAAGTTACGTTGGTTTTTTTTTTTTTGTTCTCTGTAGCTCAATATTTTCTTTCAACAGCCTTCAAGATTTTTTGTCAGAAGTTTTTCTGGTGTTTGTACGGTGCTTCTTCAAGAACTTAGGCTAAAAAATGCTCAAAACCTACACACACTGTACCTGATGTCTCCTAGAGTCAATCAGATTATAAACCAGAATTTTAGAGCTTTAACCAGTAGGTCCAAAGGCAAGAAGCAAGTAGCAAAATCTGAACAGGCAATTTATAAAATGGGAAAAAAAAAATTTAACTAGTTTGAAGGTAGAACACATAGGAGAAAGTCTATAATTCAAAATCAACCAAAATTCAGCTGTACTTTATTCAAGTTATAACAAAACCAGGGAGCTGCATATCTGCTTGCACCAGGTGTTTCAGATGAGACTTAGTGACAGGACTTAGCCTCTTTGATTCTCATTACCCATTTTTTGTATCAATGCATATTGACCTTCTCTCTTAATTATTTTTCTTGGCTCTGAATGAGAGACAGAATTTCATCTCATAGTTCCTCCAGGGCCTGGAACTGGTCAGTCTTGCTTACATTTTTAAGGGTTCAGAAAGAAAAATTACTCTTTCTGGATCTACAACACTGATAAATCTCTGCATTTTACATCACTGCAGAACCGACAATTCCAGTTCTCTCAACTATCTAACAATACTGCATTTAACATTGTTCTGTAGAGTAAAGGCCAGGATAAATGTCAAGTAGATGACTGTATCTATCCACAGTGTTGGACTTCCAGTGAATATGTATTCATGTTAAATGGCAGAAGTTACCACCCATAGCATTCACAGGAAAAAAAAAATATTGTTTAATTAGAAGCAAAGATTTTTCAAGAAAAGTCTCTTGCATGCCTTGCTCCACCTGAAGTTCACTATCCCAAATCCTCAATATGGTAGAGTTAATAAATAGCAGTGGAAAGGAGAATAAATGCTGAAGGAGACAGACAATCCAAGAAAGTGCACATTAATAAAAGTGAAGAATAGCACAGCACAGGGGAATCACAAAACTTGTAGTGCACTGTAAAATATATAGAAGGAGGAAAAAAAACAACTATAGGACAAGAGATAAAAAAAGTGTCACAAACCCACTCTAGGAAGAGTTAAAGAGAAAATTAGATACATATTTTATTTAGGTTTTGGGGGGCGGGGGGGAGGTGTGTAACATCTGATTCAGCTTGTCTTCGGACAACTCTTAAGCTATTTCTGCACTTTTCTGCTTCTAAAAATCTGTTTTTCTTTTGAACATGTATGTTTGTTATTCCTTGTATGCTCTCTACTGCTACTACTATTTTTTAAGGTGGCCCCTCTTTGTTATTGTATTTACAGCTCCCTCCTAGTCCTCCCCAGGGCACTTTTTTAACTGCCTCCTTTTCCCTTTGGCTCCAAACTGAAAGTAACACCTACACTGTTGATGGCTTGGTCATGGTCTCATAATTACCCCCAGCTGTTTGTCCAGGAGGCTTTCTTTCAGGAATTATAACTTGTTTGTACATTTTTCTATTGGTCAGATGTGGAAAAGCCTGTAATCTGAAATAACTGCGTAGTAATTCATGTGTTAACCAGATCACCTTCTGTTTACATATGATTTCCACTTAGCATTCTCTTACTTTCTCAAAGATAAGCCTCAAGTTCAACACTTTTTTCATCAAGCATTTCCTAAAGGTTTTTCTGGGAGTTGGTCCAGCACCCATTTATAAGAGCTTTCAGTATATTAATATTTGGTAATACTGCAAATAGAGTTTCACATGGAATAAAGACTGCCCAGGCAGTGTCATTGAGAATCAGAACATTTTTTCCCCCCATACTTCTGCTCAAGTTCCCTGTTTTGCTGGATGCAAACCAAACAGGTTTGTGAATGAAGCATTTCCAGAATTTTATCTAATAGTCTTTGGAATGATCCAGTCTACCACATGGAATAAACGTATAGAGTGCTATGGGGTAGAATACCTTAAAATGAAATGATACAGGAGGACCTAACTCTGCTGAGTTAAAACTCTTCCCAGTAAAAATCAGTAGTTTAAACAGAGTTAAATACCAACCATCCAATGTTAAGGCTATGAACACATTCTTTAGCTCAAATTCTCTATCTTTTCTTGTCAGTATGATTAAAGGCTCAGATTCAGTGTAACTGATGTCTAAGGAACTTTAATTTTCCTTTGATAAACTGACAAAAAAGTAATTTCTTTAATCTTAATCCAAAGGGCACAGTGTTACAATGGACTCCTTGTGAGTTTCACCAAAACATGTGAAAATCTGTTCTTATCTCCAGAGCCCTGTACTAGAAGCCACTACAACACCCAGATAAAGGGATGCAAGCAGTGGATTAGTCTGGAGCAATTAGCTATCGACACTTGGTAGTCGTTGCTATGGTGGGAGATTATATATATATATATATGTATATAATTTCCCATGAAGGTGACAGTAAACTAATTGGTTCAGAATCCACCAATGATTGGTTCAGAATCAATCTAGGTAGAACAGAGAGAACATAGCAGTAAGTAGTAGAGCCCAAGGCTCTGCACATTAAGGATGTGTTCTCCTAACCAATGTTGGGGGAGTGTGAGAGAGTAGAGGAAGTGTTTGAATTTTGGGTTCTATTAATTGCACTGTTTTGCTTCAAAGTCCTGTTTACAATTGTCTGGACAGACACACAGACAGTCTTAAAATATTTTGTGCAGAGTAGGGCTATACTGCTGCAACCATTATAAGGGAATTACAGGACCTGAAGTTTATAGCAGAAGTGAATACTGGAGTTTATAAAGTGCCAGTGTTATAACGTAGAACCACTTTTTTAGCCCTGTTCTCTTTCTTCTCCATAAATGCATACACGCTCCTGAAATGTTCATACTCACATTTTCTGGAGCTATGTACATGGCACATGTGACATTCATCTGTATTTTAATTCGTTGCCTCTTATATTTTGTGCATTGCTCCATTTAAGAAGAAATATAACACGACAGAAGTTGGGCTCAAAGGAATTCATCATGTCTGTACTGTCACTGGAATGAAATGTCTCTTTCTCCAATCCCTTGTTTCCATTTTCATTCAAATTGGACGGAAGAAACAGTCCTAGCAGATTCAGCTTGTCAGCTATATTACTGGTAAAAATCTGTTTGGAAACCAGATTCCTCCACATGAAAATGTGTGTGTTAATTAGCCCCTTTTGTGTCAGCCTGTTTCTGAGCCAAGTCTGAAGAGTCATTTGAGGGCACCGAATGTCTGTTCTGAAGAGAGGCTTACGCGATTGAGAGTGTCATGACCACTTGAAAAACTTTCTTCAAGGATGAGAACTTTTCTGTTGGCAACGTGTTATCAGGAACATCTAGTCCAGCACCATCAAGGATTTTTCTGTTTATTTTAAAAACATGCAGACACTACAACTCCCTTTGGTTGTAGCGATACAGGGAATTGAGGGCAGAAGAAAAAATGCTCAGAGAGATTGATTTAATGAACTAAATGCAATTTATCATGAATAAGTGCCTGGATTTAAGTGCCACAAGTTTACCTATCCACTCCGGCTCCATCTGCAATGATTTTAAGCACAGACCAAAGCCAAGAAATACAGCTATGACTTACGAATTTCAGTCCCTATTAAGAAAACTGGCAAGGATAAACTGAGGGATGTTGGTCAACCTATTACCAGCAGAAAGAGTAAAGTGCAAGGGTATCTGCATGATGTGTGCCCATTTTTATTAAAAGGTTGTATTTATATACATTCTCTTTTTGGCTTTTGTGGCAAATAAGGACCAAACTCTCCTGACTTCACTGGCTGATGTAGAGTCCCAATCCTCCAGACTGAACTGGAGTGAACAAGGCAAAACTAACCAATTTCCTAACAAACCCAGAAGGTTTCTTCATTCCCTTCCCCCACATTAAGTCCATGTACTCACTTTATCTTTCCCACAACTCTTGTCTCAAAGAAGCACAAGGGTTATTTTTTCTCATAACCACCCTAAACTGCATTTCTGAGAGGACACTACTTCCTTCCATTCTCAGCAATTTCAGAGGCTGCCAGAGGCTGCCCCTCTTCCCAGAAGTCACTCACAAAGTCAACAAGCAGTTTACCCTCTAACTGTTTTGATGTTGGCCTGCCTTCCAGCAATTCTCAGTTGGCACATAGTCTCCTGCAGACTATAATCAGCTTGGCACATGTTAAAACACCCATGCCAGGGCTATGGCCAGAACGAGTCAAGTCAACTGCTGTGCTGCAGTTACAGTTTGCCTTGTTACAGTTTCAGCAACACACTCAAGACCAGATTCTCTGACTGCCCACATTGTCTAGCACTTCACATCTCCTTTATGTGAAACTGAGAGCATTGCAGTTTTAATGTCAAGAAATAAACCTTTAGAGAGTTCTCCTCCAGCAGGCTCTGAATTCCTTACACAGCTTAGATGATCTGCATTCCTGCCAGCCCACCCCAGTATTCCAAAACACCACGCCTAAAGCAGCACAGCCCATCCTGCCCCAATCTCATATCAGGCTGCTTAACCCCTGTAGTTCTACGTAAGATATGGCCTTTCCAAAACCCTGCTGAACAGACCAAACTCATTGGCAAGCATTTTTTTCCTTTGGAGACAAGGTGTGACTGTGATATTTGGGACAAGCAAGAGGAAGTGGACTACATCGGTCCCTGGCAGGGCAAATACAGTGAAGCAGATACCCACGTCTGCAGTCATGAGGGGGCAGTGGAATATCTCCTGTCTACATGGCCACTGTCCCCTTCACAGGACGTTCTGTTCACAGTCATATATAGAAAATGTGATAACAGACACTTCTAAATGAACACTTAGTGGAGAATTCAACAGTCTGCATGACAGAGGAGGTTAGTGGCGCTCACCCTTTGCCCATTGTACTTTCACAAACACATATGGCTGTTTGGAGGATGCTTTTTTTCTTAAATACTTTGGAAAAAAAACAACCTTGTCACTGCACGACTGGTATTTACATTTTCTGGTTTTCCCTAAACTGCAAAATTTGCTAACACTATAAAAACATCAAAATAAGGCAGCCCATCAAGGGCATAAACATGTCATAGTGCTTCTAAAAAAAGTCAGTGCTTAATCTGACTGTGATTAATATGGGTAGCCTTTTTATATAGATTCTGTCTGTATTGGCAAAAATAATTTTATGCATTTTCGGGAAGAGTGTTTGTGTTTAACAATTGAGAAAAAAAGGCCTGTCTTTCAGATTTGACTACATTTTACAACTCTTTTCCCCATGTAAGGCTAATAAAATCATCTTAAATTGTAAAACAGAAGTGAAATTGAGAAACAGAAGTGACTTTCACACTTGACCAAAAAAATGGTTTTGCTGTTTGCAAAGAGACTATTACTTTGGCCATATGCCCAATATATGTTGATACAGATGGTATATTTCCCTTACCTTGCAAGGGCAGTATCCACCAAGGTCAAGGTCTTCACTGTATTCATATAAACAGTGACAATCCATGCTCTCTCCACAGGCATTTTGAAGAGCTCTATAGTCCTGAGTGATCCTTATAGTGCTCTCCACACTGCCAGTCCACCTGCTTCATAGGCAATGCCTTTGTGCTTTGACTAAATTAGAGGAAATCTCAGCAGATAGGTGGCACCTGGACAGCTAAAATCCTTTGAGTCACCTCATTGGGTAGGGCTACTGACAAAGCATTCCCAGAATGACTAGTGCCAGGGCAGAATAATCCTGCTTTCTTTCTGGGCAGTAGGGTCAGCTCCTTCCTTGGAGACTCCTGTGTCCTTCCCCACTCCTCTTCAACATTGTTAGTCACACACAGCCACAGAAAGGCCAGTGGCAATGTTGAAGGGCAGCAGTGAGAAGGCTCACTTAGGAAAAGCAGCGTGATGCCTCACAGAGTGTTTATGGTATAGAGCAAAGAAAGGAGGAAGTATCCTTACAAGAGGTGACTTTATGCCAAGGACATCCTGTGAACGTGAATGATGTGGCTGGAAGTCATCTGGTCATCTCATGTGGTCATCTCATGTGGTCATCTATTAACTGTGGTCCTGTATATCTCTTCTGCCTGAGATATCTTTACTGGGGAGATCCCCAGGAGCAATGCAGAGAAGTACATAACTGTAGGAATCTAGAACCCATAATTAACTTCCTTCCTTTCTTTGTCCTAGTGCAGGAGAGTTTCTGGGCCATCATACCTCTTCCTATTTTATGCAGGAATGAAAAGTCCTAGAAAAAGGTATTTTTGGCAGTCCACTGTAATGACTGAAGATATTTTCCAGCTGTCCAGCAGCACAGATTTACATGCATAACGATTCCCCACCTCCAAAGTTCCAGAGTATTTTCTCTCCTGAAGATATATTCTTTAAAATCAATCTTTATTTAACATTAGTAACAAGCCTGGACATGTCTATTTATTATAAGTCTGGCAAAATGTACCCTTCTTATCGATGAGGCATTAAATGTCAAGTTTGTCTTGGATGACCCTTTGAAATGTAAGCAACTAATAAATAAATACTTCTTTTTTTGTTAATATAGGTCACTTAATAGTACAGTTTATCAAAAGTCAGTCATTTAATGGTATGCTTGAATCTGTGTGTGGTTTGCTTTCTTTTTTCTCTTTTGATACTTCTGGTATTAGCTCAATTTCAGAGTTCCTACAAATTTACTGTAAAAGATCTGTTTGACAATGAGAGAAGAAGTTGCCAGCCATGCCAATTATAGTGATTTTGTGGTGTGGGACTTTAGGCCACTGGGAACTAAAGATCCAAGCCAGAAAAAAAAATGCTTTTCTAGGCATCTATGTTTCTTTCTCAATTGTATTCACTTATCCAATTCAAGCTATGGCTCAGTAGTAAGTTATCTAAAGAAAGAGATTAGGTTCACATTAGGACTTTTCTGACTACTTGATATTAAGCAGGGATATAGAAGAAATTTTTTTTCCTTTTTTTTTTTGCCTGGAAAAGTAACATCTGGAACAAATAGAATCTTTAACTGATTATCATTAACACAATTGTGTTGTGTTCTCAAAAAGCTATTAAAAAGTGTTAACATGGTTACATCATGAACTTCAGCTGGTTCTTATAACACACAATCGACTCAAGCCAGACGTGTACACATAATGCATATTTAAAATACTGTATTGTAAGACATGATTCTGGAAACATTTTCATTAATATTAGGATTACTTACCAGTTCAAGCAGTTGTTTTGAGGACAGATTTCACTACCCATATAACACTGAACAGTATTTAAGTTGACATGTAAACGTGTTAACAGTTCTGTAGGTAGTAAGGCAGCCAGCAACCACTTTGGATGGAAGAGAATTTTTTTTTTTTTGTCAACCCATTCTGTCTCACCTGTTATTCAAACAATGCCCTTTAAAAAGAGGCACACATGACCAAAAAAAATCAAATACAGACTTCATTAGATTTGATTATGTCAGAATGTTAAAAATATCTCCTGGTATAAAGCCCAAGTGGAACATGACAGGCCTTTTTTGACTATGCACAGCATGATGTACCAGTGCAAGAACGGAAGGAAAATAAAAACCAGCCATCTGTAACTACAAGGATAGTATTGGGGACCTAGTACCTGTCATTAACACCTACTTTGGGCATCAGTGTATACCTTCATACCTCTAGGGAGAATAAAAATGGCGGTTAAGCCATTTTTTTTTTAGCAAACCTCCTTGACAGAGCTTCCCAGCTATATCATAAGAACATCCTGGTTAATTTGTCATATATAGTAGTGAGATAGCCAAAGGCCATGTGCTTGCTGAGCTACGAAAGCATTTCATGTGTTTGGAATGAAGATTGATCTAGATTTCTCAGCTCACCTGACAGCCAAGAAAACCCAGTAGTAGTTAGCAAATACAAGTAATTAGTACACCATGCATCTGGATCACATCAGATTTTTGGATATGCAAGGTCATGAAATGGTTTCCTCCAGGAAGACTGAGACACATAAAAATGATAGGAGGCTGTTTCTCAGGCAATTTTTAGTCAGTAAGGTTTCCTGTGACTCCATATGGACAGTGAAACTGAGAAGGACTTCTGAGTTCCCCAGCCGAGATGTGCATTTTGAGCCTCGAGTCAAGACCTGAGCACACTGTGAGACCTCCTCTGCTGCGATTTCCAAAGAAAGGTGGTGCCTGGGTTGTCTGCCCGATGAAGTGTGGGCACAGCCCCCAAATCCAACATTGCTGGTAAGTATGGCACTGAACACAGCAATACAGGGTGGTTTACCAGTCTTTGGGCACTATGTGCCCTGTGCATTCACAGAGAAGCAGTAATAATTTTACTAAATAGTAATGAGATACCATTTTCGTGGCAGGAGGAGTAAAGTAGGAAGAAAAAGAGGGAGTCTCATGCTCAAAGCCCAAGAAAGGATATGCTTGCTATTCAGATGGGTGTTTTGCAAGCCTGGAAAATGGTCTTGGAGTTGCCAAATACGTGCTCACTCAGGTCGCCTTGAGTCCATCCTTTTATTAACCTGTAATTACATAGCCACAGAGTATTTCCCAAAAAATACTCAATTTTCATTCAGGAAAGAAACTGAATTCACAGTGGGGGCTGATGAAAAGGTTCAGGTGCAACCGTATTTTATTCTTATCGTATCCTGTGCTTGGTTTTTCGACCATAAAATCCCATTATTTAGAGTGAAAGGGATGTTATTTTAATGCAGTAGCACTATTATGGATTCTTATGATGGAAGAAGTACTGGCAAAATAGACAAATATTTTTCCAGTAATGAACTGAACAGTAAGTTTACATGTATTGCAATATGACTAGAATCATATATAGCTATCACAATGAAAAGTAGACAGAAAAGCGCTGAGCATATCTTTTGATTCCATGTAAAAAATGTTTCTAGAATAAGAGTAGAAGAAAATTATAAAAATTTTCAGTAAATATTGGAATAGAAGAAACTTAAGGCACCTATCAAAGTACTGTAATCTTCTATAAAGAGAACCAAAGATAATTTTAGAATTTTAAAAACCCAACTGATTCTAAGCCAATATGTTCCAATATTGCTAGAGTCCATGGTTCAATTATTAGTACAGAATTTTAGGGCTTCTGATACTAGATAAAAATATTCCAGGCATACATGACACAAAGCTTCAAACAAGGCTCAGTGTGCCTGTTGAAATTTGCTGGAGTTTTGACAGGTTAATTCTGTACCTGCAGTCTTTATGCCAGCTCACATAACAATTGCCTTCACCCCTATAATGTTACGAAGAATGAAATTCCGTGCCTCCTTCTGCAACCAGCACAAAACCACATCAACACTGAATTCTGCTCTGCCTTATTAGCTGAAATGTGATCTTGTGTTCACAGCTGATCTGGCTCAGACTTGGGTTTCTGAATGACCTCGTCCCATACAGATCCACTATAATGACTATAGGCACATAAAAAAAGGTCTCTTAAAATATGAGTCATTCACCAAAAGACAGAAAAGTATAAAAAAAAAAAATCCCAAATAAATACCAGCATTGCAAAATATAGGTAGCTACTGTGCTGGCATGTACTCTTCCTTTAATGTAAAAAGGAAAAAGAATGGAAATAGAAAGTTATAAAGAATGAGAAACCTTTAAAATCAAATACTAAGGAAAGATTTTTGCTCCACTGATAAAATTTGCTGCACAGCCTGCTATGCTTTTCAAATGTCAGAGTGTTTTGAAACATTGATGATGTGTGATGATCTCAAAACGGCACCAATATTCAGTTCTTTACCATAATGCTGATGCTTTTGCCCATAAAAAAGAAAGCTTTCAACCAGTAACATTTTTTTAAAGAAGCAATAATAATCTTTGATGTAGAAAATATCCGATGTAACAAAAAAGCAAGAAAAATAAAGATTTAGGAAACCGAAATATGATAGCTGTAAAGTAGACATAGAAACAGGAAAGTCCTGTTTAAACAGATAACAGAGAACGTGAAGTAAATATGTTCTCCTCTTAATCTTTTGTGAGAAAAGCTAAAATTCCAAACAATAAAACAAAATAGTTAAAGATATATTTCTCTTCATCATTTAAGCTTCTAGTCCATGATATTCCTCACAGGACTTGCCCCTCTTTAACAAAGTTAAAACATGTTTTCTTACTTTCTTACTCCTTTTTTTTTCATATAAAAAAACCTTCATAATCATGATTTTTTCTTTGATTTTTTTTTTTTAAATTTAAAATTCTACATGTCACTGAAGGAAAAGAGATTGAACTATCACAGAAAGCGTACATAGGATTCAAAATGGTCTTGCCAAACTTAAAGGGTAGTTACCACCTATTAGCACCAAAAGGAGTCCAGTCAGCACTGCAGGTGCTCATTACCACTGGAAAGCACCCCAGCCAATAACCTCCCTGCCTGCAAGAGGTTTTTTTTCTGCACAGGAGCATGGCTCAACTCATAGGCAGGTTCAGAGACTGGAAAAAATGTCATGCTAATGAGTCTGTAGAATCAGGACCTTATTCTATAAACCAGTCATGTGTCCATATTTAGACTAAGGATTAAGTTATTAATTGTTCCCTTACATCTTAAGTAATACATTAGCTAGGCATTGGTGTCTGCCACTTCATGGGATGCAGCTCCCTTTCCAGTTACATTTCACTGTTTTTAGAGATGCTACTCCTCACTTACACAAGTTTAAAATCAACAGCCTTGATTTTTTAAGCAGCATAGTAATGAAGCATAAGCTTTTATCATACCTGATTGCACTTGTATCATACAAAAATCATTCCAGAAAAAGTTTTGTGAAGTAGGTCTTTGACAAGAACTCTTGTGAATGGTGTAATAGAAAAAAATAAGAAAATAAGTAAAAGGAAGCATCTGTTGGGAATTCTTCCAGCTATGCTTAACACATTTGGAAGATGACAGAGACATAATATGTGCAAGGTTAACATAGTAGCTTGTCACTTCCTATAAACATACAGAGGTGTTCTTTCAGCCATGATAACGTTTTCCAAAAAATACATAATATGCCTTGCTCTGCTTTTCCTCTATGAGTCTCAAAGTTCCTAAAGTAATTATTATTCCTATCTTACAGACAGAAAAACACAGAACTGATTGGAGAAATTATTCAAGTGGCTCAAGTAATTCAAAGGTAGAAATTATAATAAGAGCCAAGTTCAATGCAACCATATTTAAGGTCTGTTAGAGATCAAAGGTGCATTTTTGTTTGTTTTAATTCATTCACATACAGGATGCCCTGAAACCCAGAACCACAGGTTTGCAAAATCAGACTCAATGCCCTAAGCTGCCACCGCCTTTCAGAAAAACCTAAAACCACATCCAATGATGAAATAACATTATCAAAGCACAGCAGACAAAAATAAAGGGTGAAAAATACATCAAGCTTACTAAGCAGATATTGCTCAGAACCACAAAATCCATCTATGAGTTAAGATCATTCTGCTATCATTCAATGTACTTCATATTTTAAGATGAAAATAGGGAAAGGAAATCAGAATTGGTCATTTGATCAGACAATTCTGTTCAAAACAACACTTGAGGAGATGGTTCCTATATCCTAGGGCTACAGTATAAATTGAAGTCTGAGCTTGAAATGACACAGTGAAGTCTGTAATGAGAGAAGCACTCATGAATCAGAGTCAATATAGCTTTTATTTGGAGCAACTTTGTCATTCTGTGGGTTCTTTTTAGTACTTAAATTATTCAGTAGTTTCTTAATGAAAGCATAGTTGACCAAAATCTAAGAATCATAATGAGATGAGGTCGTTTATGGGTTTAGGTTCATTTTTTTTCCATTAGCTTTTAATGTTTTGTTCAAAATAAACCAAAGTATCATTGTATCAATAAGCCAAACTAGAGGTGACTGATTTATCTGTAACTTCTATTTGAAGAAAATATACGGAAAAATGTCCGTGAGGGAGCTTAGTGTTTGAAGGTGCAGAACGTATTGGCTTCAGTCCACAAAACACTGTATAAATTTAATGGGATAAGCCCCTTCTGAGTAGTAAATCACGAGAGTAAAGAGAAATGAACCCAGAAAAAATAGTCCTAAGACACAGAGTAAGAATCAGATTAATTGTAAATTAAGTAGATTTAAAATGGACGAAGCAGATGTTCTGGTTTTTTTTAGAGACATCTTATTTCATCTCCAAATAGAGTTTGCTTATAAGTACAATAAGGAGTAGTTTCTGAAGTCTCTAACTCATGCAAGTACTCTTCAGGCCAAGATGAAATAGATGGGTATTTTTGCCATGTACTTACACTGTTTGCTTTGTATGGACACACACAACCTGTTTGTCATGAAATTTACAGTGTTCAGTTCTCATTATGGTTTTTCCTAAGTCAGGAAATAAAAAAATCACACATGGGCATTGGCATTCTTGCGTCTAACTTACAGAAAAAGCAAAATACCATTAGACGTATGTGCTAGACCCTATTTTATAAAAATCTACGAGCACAGATTTAGCCTTGACGCTAATGATGACTCAGGAAAAAAATTAATATGTCTCTACATTTCACCTAAATGTGGAAGAAACAGTCTAGGAAATTAAGGGAATATCTAAGGTCATGCATTTTTCTTCCTGTGATAGAGGCACTTAAATGACTCATGGAAATTACCCTTCATACACATACATGTTAACAGTTGCCCATCCCAATTCCCACTTATTTTACCATCTTTCTATGCATGCAAGGATAGAGCTTATGCAGTCATATCTCCTAAATTTCTTTCCTTATTAATTCTGACTTTTTACTGCTTTTAGGAATAAGAAAGTAAGCAACTTTTTTGAGCAAAGATGACCTATTCAGGGTTTAACATTGGGAAAGTGAGAGCAAGACTACAAACAGCTAAAACTGGGAATTTCCAGTTTAATGGAAAATGCTGGTATTTTGATTATTCTGAATCAGAACAAACTATTTCAAAATTTCCCACAAAGCAGAAATTATAAAAAACCCTGAAAAAATGCTTTCAAAAATGTTGAAACACATTTTGTTTGAGCTTTTTAGTTTTGTTTATATAATATTACTTTTAATATCTTGTATTTTTGTTTTACAGTCATAACTATAGCTCCTCTCATGCCATTTAATTAATGTGTAATTTCCTTAATATATTATAATTTTTAAAAAATTAATTCTTCAAATTTTGAACAATTATATCCAATAGTTGATGTATATTTCATTTGCAAAGGAACTTAAGATCAATATTTGGCTTTGTATTACTCTCAGCACATTTGTTTCTAAAACCAGGGAAAACCCACATCAACATAAAGATATTCAAAACAGTAGCTACTTTAATTTATACTATACATTAAAATTATTAAGTAATTTCATTTTATTCATCACAGCATTCTCACCGTACACCTTCAGTTTACAAGTCCATGGATTACTTTTGAACTGTTACTAACATCGATTTTTTTACCACTGCTACCTCTAAGCCATCATTCTGGACTGAGTTTCTCACACATCCAACCTGCTTTGAAACACATTTTTCTTGATCAGCAAATACAAAGTATTTCAATTTATGTGATCCTCTCTAAAACTTAATCATGAAGTTTGCAATCTCCCTGTTTTGCCCAAATGAGAAACTGTTTTTCATGGCACTGCTCTCTCCTTGGTGTCTCTTCAACACTGACAATGTAAAGACAGCTCAGATTGCATGCCCTCATTCTTCCCATCATATTTTTTGTTTTCATTTCGTCTAGTGACGATGCTGCTTAGGTCACCTAAACGAAAGGTGTTTGAGGCTTTTTTTTAAAAAAATGTTCTTTGGCTCAACTCAATTAGCAAAATGATTTTTTTTCTTGACTTCCTGACTTTTAACTTGATGAAAGTAATTTTCCTTCATATACTTGACTAATCACTAACTTCAACACAGAATTCTATATTAATAAAATACTCCCCTTTATCTTTTCCTCCAAAGACAAACTTGTCTCTGTTATTTTATATAATGAAGAACAGCTGTTTTCCAGCCACTGTGTTTATTGTCTTCTTCCATCCTCTCCTAAACCTTGCTGTCTGCCCTATCACCCTCTCGGTGATATCTGTTATAGTGGTGATAGCTATTACAGTGGTTCTATCTATTAGAGTGGTTCTATCTTGGTTTTCTATCAGAAGACTTGTTATCCCAGTGTAAAAAAACTAAACAATAAGTAATTGCATATAGGTAAGAGTGATCGAACACAGAAGGATGTAAGGCAGAAGCACACTGGTTCAGGCTTTTTCAGGCATTGTGGCAATGTTCCTACCTTTTAAGAAAGGATTTAAGTAGGGGCAATATATTAATTAGGATAATTGCTTATTTGCATATTTGTTATCGTCTGTAAAACAGAGTTATCCCTGGAAAAACTGACACACAAGCTCTATGGCATTAGAGCATGTTAGTGAATTCATGGGAGTATTAAAGTATAAAAGATGAAGATCAGGACACGTAAATTCCTAAATACCTGATTACATCTTTCACACATTTCGTGTATCTTTGTGGCTACTATAGTACTGAAGGTTGTATTTAAGAAGCCAAACAAGGATATATACACTATTGCCTTCTAATGTAGACTAGCTACACACATACCAATTAACTTTTTCTGACCTGGACATCTTTTGTCAGTGCTTTGAAGACTACCATAAACTCTGGAGTTTACATGTGCATTTTATTCAAGGGAATGTATGCAACTGCATAAGCATGCAGTCATACAGTACTTTATTTTAAGCGGTTCAAAAAGTTATTACATTTAACAAGGGAGAAATGAACCAATCTCCAACAGTTAACTGACTGCTATACTGACTAGAATATTACCACCAGCATAGAAGTTATATTTTAGGAAACTAGTGATCCCCAGATCGGTATGACCTGAGGGATTTTTAATTTTCTGTAAAAAAAAATGGAGTAACTTCTTAGTGAAGACAAGCACTGCACTAAGTCTAAAAATCACTACTGGAAACCTTTCTTGAATCTCTTCTTTTTTTCTGCCTTTTCACAATACCACTTTAAAACAAGAACCAAAAGGGAGAAATGAAGTGGAGCAGAAGCTTAGGCTGGTCAGGTGCATTGAGGAAAGGTGTTGGGAATGGCTCTGTGGAAAGAACCAGAATTACCAGTTGTTTAGAGACGCTGTGATTCTCTGATTGCCCTGACACCCCAAAGCTGAATCTTCTGCTCAATGCTGCTCTCGTGACCAAGAGAGGCCTGGTGAAACCCAGGAGAAAGCAAGCAGTGAGGAGTGAGAAGAGTGTTTGAAGCTCAGGCAGCAGGGAGGTTATGAATGAGTGTATTCCTTCTCTTATTTAGGAAGAAAAAGGCAGAAGTATGTGCACCCATCTGTAGTACTGTGAAAGCAAAAAAAAAAGGATAAAGATTATCAGAGCTTTGCTAATTTGTCTCCCCACATTCTTCTCTAAGGCTAATGGAATAAGTGATGCACGTGCTACGAGTTGTAGCAGGCTTCATCAAGCTACGTGCAGAATGGTGCCACCATTCCGTGACCTCTGAAATGCAGAGGGGGGAATAAAACAGACCAGAATATTAAAATACAGCACCTGCAGTACAAATGTGTATTAGAATACTTGAAATATTAGTATCACCTGAACTAAGCATACTTACCTCAAAGCCCCCTGTGCTTCTGCCATTATGTTACGTTAGAAGAAATCCCTTCCAAAGATTAATCAGCTTAGCAAACCATACAGTGTTTAAAATTGCACGGAGCAGAGTATTAGCCATTCATAGAGGATACAAATAACCAAATATGTCCTTTCTGCCTGGCAAGAACCCTATAGTTCAAGGTGGATCTGAAAGCTGAGAACGGATCTGGGCCAACATGATCTCAAATGTTATTTTCAATAATAAAGTACAGCTAGCACCTCAGCATGCAACTCTCACTTAGTGGAAGCAGACAGGGACAAAATGCAATGTTCTGAAACAGCTTTTATGGAAATCATGCACTGTTTGTGACACGGTTTTGGTCTCTGGAGCTGCAGTCTTGTTTAGTCCTCTACTTTTAAATGCCATCTTCCAAACCCAAGGGGTAACAAGTATAAACCGTATCTATAAAACAACATCACAACTTTATTCTCAATAGCTAAGTATTGAAATGCAAGCATACATTATAAATAGAAAAACAGCTGGCTTGGAGCACATTGCAAGCCACTAACACAGTTGAGGGATTTGAATGACATCATAACCCGTGAGAGCATGTTGCTGGCCAGCTGGTGTTATTTATAATATACTCATAATTGAGGAAAAATAAAAAGGCAGAAGTTAGGTATTGCAGAACTAATAAAGCTGAATTCTCTCTTTCCCAGTGTCATTTAAATTGTCATCAGGAGAAATTTGAAGATTACTACTAAAAAGGGGGGGTAATCACTTTATAATTACAACAGCAGATTTAAGATAAACGTCATGGAAGCCCCCCCAAACTGGGCTACTTGTGTTACTGTATTCATAGTACTGTAAGTTCTAGGAAATTACATGATTTCTCCTGTGTGGTTGTTGAAAGATCACAAAGCTATTCTGCCCTATTTACAAGTAGTTCTCAACAATTCTGTTATTTTTAGCAAATTACAAACTGCTATTTTAGGGTTAATCGCACAGAGAGCTGGAGATTTTAATTGTTACTCAGCATACAGGCATGCCAAGTTTAATAACGTAAAGACACATTAAGGGAAAAGTAGATAACTGCCTGCCTGCCTTTCTGTACTATATAAATAAAATGCCTATGCTGCTAGGCATAAATAAAATCTGTATATACATATATATACAAAGGTATGAATATAGACAAACATTGCCCATGTGTTAGTTTTTACATATTTGAAATGCAGACACACACACAAATACAAATGCACACATAGCTACCTGAAAGTTAACCAGAATACATTTTCTTATTTTTCATGGCAGCACAAGCTCTTTTTGTCTGCTAACCCCTCAGCCACTAAATCACATTCTTTTAAAGGGAAAAAAATATGCTTCTGTGCTCTAGTTTTAAAATGCAAAGGTATGATGTTATTTGTCACCATGCCCAAAAAAGTCCTTACTCGGTAACTTTGCCAGAAGAGGGAGAGAGAGAGAGGCAAATGCTCCCCCAGCTGTTTCCTGTCTACAGTGTCTGTGTAATGTAGATAAATGTGAGGATTTTCTCTAAATCCCTCTTCTGTTTGCTAAATCTCACTGTCACTGCTAAAATCAGAGCAGATAGAGCCTGCGCAATGGAATAAAGTCCTCAATATTGAAATGTGACATTGCTCTCAACATCTCACATCTCTCTGGATTTCTTTTTTCTCATCATTACTGCTAACAAATTCATTTCCAGACTTTGCACTTTTAAGAAGCAATGGAAAAAATCAACAGTCTTTCAACACAATTAGTTAAGTGCTGCTTGTGTGATTTCTTGAAGGTAAATCTTTATTACTATTTCAAATATTTTTTTAGTTTTATTTTGCTGTGTATTGTCTGCTTCTGGCTTGAAGAGTATTGTGCACTTTTCAATAACATTATTTTAGAACTGAGAATTATTTATAAATTGCTGAACATGCAATTTTATGTGATCTGGAAAATGGCTGTATGTAATAGTTGCAATTACATAGATAACTGTAAGGGTAAACTATTGCAAATACATGTCTTAAATTTCACTTCTATTCAGAGAACTTTGTAATATTTCAGTTGTGTCATTATTAAAAGGTCCAATTACATCATTGTCTATATTGTTAATGAATGCTTCTGAAAACAAGAACTTTTAGCTATTTTCTGCAGGTGCAGGGTTTTATAGGAAAAAAGGTATTATTCACATGTTAAGTTTCTGCAGTTTTATTATACACAATTATAGAGAAAATGTTCATGCTTTCACAAGGAAACTTTTAAGGGATGTTGTCACTGCAGCAATTTTCTGGCAGCATCGTTGCATTTACTTGGTTTTTGCTTTCGTAAATTAAAAGTAAATGAGAAGTTCAGTTTGTTTTCTACATTAGAAACCAGCTGCGACTCTTGCTGACCTTGCATATTTGTACAGCTTAAGCAATTGTACATAAAGAAAATGGAAATTCCCTTACATGTTCATCTCCAAGTTTTCCCTTCTAGGGAGGGCTGCTTCAGGAAAGTTTGCATGTGAAGTTTGATGTTATGACCCTATAATTTCTGCACAATAATATAAACTGTCTTAAGGTATATTTGACTTCAGTAGATGCATTGACCTCTGTTTCTGTCAATTGGCTCCAGTCCAACTTTCCATTATCTGCAAATTTATATCCTTCAAGAACTTTTTTTCCTTAATATTTTGCAAGGACATTTATATAGTTGAAAGAATTATCCTATTTTAATTGTTTAGGGCCTAATTATTTTTTTTAGAGGGTCTTACACTTAAAACACACTTCTCTCATTCTTTAATGACCTAATTACAGGTCTGTAATTGCAAGGGATGAAATCATTCCCTTAATGTATAAATGGGCTTCCTTTCCAATATACTTGAAAGATGAAGGTTTTTTTTAAGTATTGAGCAAGGCACTAAGAGACATAAAAGTAATGTGCTAGTTCCTCAGCTGTGCATCCTGCCAAGCTTCCTTGGAATCAATGGAACATATTGATTTAGGTTAGCATGTAGCCCAGATTCTTTACTCAAAGTTAACAGTATTTAAACCTTGATCCGCTCTAGAGTATATATCCTTTATTTATATAAAAATTACTAGTGAATAGTGATATTTCATAATAATTACATATTTCTACTATGGCTTGACAATCAGGCCCAACCCCTCTGGAATAAAATGTAATTTTGAATATATAACTCTTGATTTCTTGCTGTAGCATATACTGTCCAAAAAAATGTTGCCTCCTTCAAGATCCTTATAATTATTGCAGATGTTCTTATATGTTACAAAAATGACCAAGCACGTGAAGAATTCTTATGCACAACTTGTGTCAAGTGATAGTTTGTTAAATGAAGGGGACTTACATAGAAGAATTAAGAAGTAAATGAGATGTAGGGTGTTCATATATGACATTCCTTTGTGGTGCTACTCTTCTGGACTACTAAAAGAGGAATGTAGCAAAAGCTGGCTATTTTACTGAAAAAAGAGGAAATTCCAGCTGTGAAAATATGGTCAGTCATTCTATGCAACTAAAAGAAGTGCTTAACCAGGCTCATCTTGAACCTGTATTCAATTTCCTAATGTAATTAGATGCTTCGATAAACCCCACCCACATGCCAATGCATTTTCTTTTAAGCTCTCAACTTTCTAGTCAAACTGAGGATAATGTAAGTACTCTCTGCTTGATTGTAGAGAAGCTGAAGCAATATTGGATTACAACTTTGTATTTTCTTAAGAATATTCCCCTCAGATATAACGGGGCATTTTGATTTTATCACAAGCATATTGAATCAATTAATGTTGTGTTTAATTAAAATGATGAAGTAAAGGTAAAGTTTTAAACTATGTTTTGGAATTTGCTTTGATGAAACAGTACTTAATTTATCAAATAATTGATTGAACCCTAGAAACATGTGAGCCTGTTTTCTTTTCTGCAAAGTTTTTACTTGTTTGAAAGTTCTTGACTGTTGTTAAATTTGGAGATAAAGTTAGAAATTCTCTGTGGTTTGTACTGTGCAGCCTTTTTTGGCTTCCACTAAAGGAAAAACAGTAGATAATCTGTTTTGTCATAGTTCAGTGCTGATATTTATCTGAAAATGCAAGCCAGCTGAGAAGTCTTGAAAAATAAAAAATTGTTAAATGTTTAAAATTTATATTCATTTCTGGACCAAATGTTATACGAGAACAAATTGTTAAATACATAATGTTCTTGTATTTGTAATGTCTTTCAGCTTTCTGAGGCAGTGTGCTAAACAGCTTTCTGCTTTACCTCCTCAGAACTGGGAACCATCTTAAACTGCAGGTGCATCACATTTATCTTATAAATTTAAAAATATGGCAAAGGAAAAAAGAAGTTGTTGTTAAGATATGGAATCATTACAGGAAATAGTTCCTCATGTTATCATCTTTCATTTATAATCTGATCTGTTTCCATCTGCCATTGAAGTCATGTCCATGCATTCAAGCTTGTTGGGTTTTGCATGGCAAAGTTGGCTAAAGACACTTGTGAATGGGAAAATAATTATTCTTTCTTTTTCTATGATATATCATGGGATTTAAAATTGTTCGTTATTTTCACAGTGGAAATAAGAGACTCATCCAGCAAGGCACTAAGATCTATTGCCAAGAAAATAAGAATTCTTAAAAATTATTGACTAAAAAAGGCTCAATACCCCACTGGATCAGATCCCAATTGATCAGAAAATAAATAATTTCATCTTTTTTTCAAAAGTTCAGTGAAGAAATATTAAAGATTAAATGGTCCCTGAAACCCTGAAAGAAACTTTAGGGAAGATTAATCATTTTACTCCAATTACTTTGCACTAGACTGCTAACACAGAGAAGTTTTAAGCCAAGTTTAACTGTATGTGGAAGACAGATTTGTAACTTCTTACCTGACTGCAATGCTAATGTTAACCTTGAAAGAGAATGAAACTAAATGCAGATTTACACCTTTCAAAACTATCCTTTTTGGCAAGGGATCTTAATAAGTTCAGAATATGCATTAAGCACATTACTCAGTGTCCTGCTACTATACATAAATACCTCTTCCTAGTATTAAAAGAAAAAGCTGTCTTTGCATGTTGGGTAAGAAATTAGGTGGACATAAAGTGATACGAAAAGAAGCGGATAAATGGATTGGTGCAATTTTACACCCATTGAGGATTGGCCTGTCTTCAGTCATAAGTATGGGAAAAAGATAGTTTGTAACCAAATGTAAATGAGAGAAGAATTATCACCTCTGTGTATGGCCACAGATGCCTAAGAGGGTATAATGAAGGTCAATGAAGTGTAGATGCTTGCAACAAGTAAAAATTCAAATCTTTAATGGTCCCACTCACGCTCCTGTTAATCCCTCAGATGTTCCCAAATGTTTGTCTGCTGGTAACAGGGGACCGTAAGAGTCACTGAACGTGATCCTCTGCCACAGAAGATCCCACACCAACTTTTGTAACTTTGGCAAGTTGAGCCTTACAACATTTTTGGTTTGTCCTGGTATTTTCCTTTTTAAGGTTGTTGGAGAACTGTGGAGTACCAATAATGAGATCTTTTCCTATTGGGCCAAATTTCCTTCCAGCAAATTTAGAGCCATTTATTCTTGTGACAATGTTGGGTTTAGGTTGAATAGCTTTTCTCCATCATATGCCACCCCCATTTCCCACAGTACATTGGCAGGCACCTGGCATATTCCCTCTTAGCTTATCTGGTCTGAGACAAACCAATTCAAGGTTGTTTTCCTTATTCCTGTTATTCCAGGCTTCCCTTTGTCTGTCTATTCCACTCTTCCATATCCTCCTTTTGCAAAAGCAAATATAAGCCATCGTTACTACAGGGTACCCTAATTAGATGTGATGGTGAATATTCACGAGAATAAATTATCAGTTTGCAAAATACATGGACTAGAACGTATAGGCAGTTGCAAAATCATGTTGAGACATTTCCTGATACCATGTTTATTGTCCAAGAAATCACAATACATATTCATTCTCATTCACAAGGGCTCAGGAGTCATTTTCTTTAAGACCCTTTGGGGAAATTCTGACACTGCTTTTGCTTCCTTGGCAGGTGAAGATGCACACTGTGTCCTACATGCATTTCTTCTACCTTGGCCTGTGTTTGCTTACCTTAACCAGTTCTGTTGCTGCTGGCCCAGAAACACTCTGTGGTGCTGAGCTGGTTGATGCTCTTCAGTTCGTGTGTGGAGACAGAGGCTTTTACTTCAGTAAGTCAACCCTTTCTTTCATTTAACTGCTAAAAACTTTCGTGTAATCCTCTGGAGTGTGCAACTGCTCTAGATGAGCTTAGCTATAATCATCGAGGCTGCCAACTAGGACTGGTATCCTGTACCTGGAAGATGCTCAAGCCATCAGTTACCATGAAGCCTCAGTAAAGAATAAAGTTGTGCCTGTGTTCAACCTCTCTGAGTTTCTGACAAATCCTCATTTTCAGACTTGTTATTGTTTTTCACCACTTTCCAGCTGTTGCTATTCCACCTGCTGTATTACTGCTTTCCACTGACCTGTCACTGAAATTAAATGAATGAGAGCACACACCAAACCCAAGACATTCATGAGGCAGAACTACATGTACCTGTTATGTCAGACTACTAGCAAACACTTTAAGTACACACTGTATCATATTAAAAACACACTAAGCTTCAACATCTGGTTTAAAAAAAAGAAGAGCTGGAAGGCAGCAAGCAGAAAGTTACCACATCCAAGTATCCACATGCTTCATCAGTTAAATACAGGTGGAGGAAAATTCATGCATGGTGAGATAATAAAGACTAACACCAGTACAGGCAACAGATAAAATTAATTCTGCAATAGTGAGGATCAAGAAATACTCTACTTTTAAGTAATAGAAATCTGTTTCTGATTTCCAGCTATTTTCTATTTAAACAACAAAGTTAATGAAGCTTTTAGCTAGGAATATATTCTTTCTGAATATATTTATTATTATAATTTTTCAAAACATGATAGAATTTGTGCTCTCATAGCCTCTGAAGCTAGAATTTACTTTTAGTAGCAATATGTGCTTCTCTGATATTCTTGATATTCCTTCATGGCCGAAGATTCTTATCTTCTAAGATAGCATTTTTGGTTTTCTGATCATACCCACCTTATTCCTATTTATTTCCATTCATGAAGTCATTGCTTTCAATATTTTCTCCTTGCTTGCAATAAAAACAGAAATTCACATTCTTACACTTCTAAATCACAGAATATCCTAATTTCCTCAACAGATAAATTGTAGAGATTTTCACTACCTTCTTGGCACATTCTGTTAAAGTTCACTTTTGAAACCTTAGTTTTGTATATGTAAAGTAATCCGCTATTCAGAAAAGAACCCTTCTTTTCTGTATTTAACACCTCAGCTATTGTTAATAAGCACCTACTCCAGGGTGTTGTTTAGCTTAGTATTCTGGTGTTAAACACAGTATTAAAACTACTGAAATCCCTCATGCAGGAATTTACATTTTTCTACCACCTCGTTCATTTGAACACCAAAGTCTGTTGCATTTATTAGCCGTGGAGTTTGGGGCTATTTGAGTTTCCTTCAAATATTTTATTGCTGGAGTGCATGTAAAGACTGTCATCTCCTCCTCCTGTTTCTGCACCAGAAAACAATGAGACAATACATCCTTAGAAGAGCAGAGCAATTTTTCTTTTGCAGTGTATGTATCTCAGGTGTTTCTCTCCCAGCAAAATGTTTGCTGCTGGTTTAGAGACCTCTCATGCTTGCTTTCCACAAGAGTAGCTGTTACTGCCAAGCAATCAGACCTACTGTTACGTGTACTTTGTGATCCTCAAGGTAAGAGGTCATGTCAAATGCTAATCATTAGCAATAACTCTCTTTGGTTTCAATCTCAGTTATTCTAAGGTTTCACAATCTGTTTCAAATCTCTCCCCTAAGCTAGGTCATCCTTAATTTAAAATACCAGCATGGGCTTCCAGTGTTTCAAAGGAGATCATTACCTTTTACCTTTGCAATCTTGACTTCTGTCTGTTGTCAATTTTAGACTTTCTCTCTAGTCTTTGTTTTCTGACGTTCTGAGTTTTCACTTGAAATAATGAAATGACACCATAAATGTTGACCTTGTTTTATACAGAAAAGGTTTTACTTATGAATGATCACCCTGTTTTAGGGAAGTCTTTCACAGTTGCAATCAACAGACTGCAGTTGCATCATTCAATAGGTATTTTATGAAGCTGATATGTATGTGGCCCCTTGGATGCTAAGTAATGTGTGTGCTCTACCTGACTACTTCTTATTAGTGAGGAAGAAATTTAATCCGTTTTAACCTTCTCCTTCTTATTTGTTAGAGCTCAATCTGAAACACAAAACTAGAGAAAAGTAAGCCCAGTAACACTGATAAAACAAACTGAGATCTCCATAGCAAATGTAGTACAGAATGCAGCATACTATTAGAAGTTAAAAATGTTGCTCGATTTCTTGGGACTTTTTAAGAATGCCACATCATTTGCAGAGGTAAAAAACCCAGTGAAATTTTTCATTCGTTATAAAGAGTATGTCAATAAAAGTAGTATTCTAAGCCTTCTGTTCTCATACTCTAGTTCCTTTAAATAAAGTATAATCAATGGTAATGTTTGCCTTCAACTTGCACAGGAAATAGCTGTGAGAAAAATTTTTTTCTTCCATCATTCTGTATTTCACTAGAGACTCCAAATATAAAGAATACCTTTTGGCTGAGGTGGAATTCCGGGTTTAGAGTCAAGGTCAAAGCTTCTGACTGTTCCTTGGGAGTTGTGGGTGGAAATGAAGATAGAAATAATTGTGTTACTTTCTGTTGAAACTCTACTTCCCAGCCACAAGGCTATATCTATGGCTAGGACTGGAAGACAAAAATCTCCTTTATATAGTCTACTCTGCCCAACTTTCTAGCTATAAAAGGAAACTCTTTACAGCTTCTGAGGAGATGCCCTAGCTGCTTATTACCACACACAAAGAAAAGTATTGACTTCAAGAGGAAGTCAAATGTGGTTTCTACCACTCTCTTTTGTCCCGAGATAGACTGACAAGGAGCATTTTTCAAAGTTTTTTAGGGGAAAACACAGCACAAAACCCCAAATTGAGCATCTACTTTTTTTTCTTTGGTCACATTTAACTCCAACCAGCACGGGCTACTCCTCAGACAGCTTTTTGTCTCCCATGATTTACCAGAGAAAAGCAGATTGTTGAGAGCTTTTATGTAGGGACATCATCTAGGAGAACTTCTACCCCCTCAAATGTGCTAGGTTTTGTTAGGAGAAGGTGACAGAGAAATTGGCCACAGCTACAGAAGTGGCTACAATTAAATACAGCTTTTCTTAAAGTTTCTCCACTCTCAAGACTTCTGGATCTGACAATTATGAAGCAAGGTGGGATGGCTTCAACATTCACTTGAATTTTAATGTCTAGAAAGGTCTACCGTGGTACACTTATTACAAAACAATGCTGCGAGCAGAGAATGTTGAAAAAACTAACAGGAGAAATTGCAGGAAACTTACAGAAGTGGTAGCCTAAGGTGGGGTGGGGGGTGGAATTTTCTTGAAGTAATCTAGTCTTATCACAGGAATTTACTTTGTAGATTAGTAAAAAAGAAAAAAGATATTTTTTTCATAAATATTGACTTTGCTGGACAATCATTCATTCTTGCTCATGCTATTTTCTGAGGACTATTAGTACCATAAGAAAGGAAAGATCAGGTAGCTTATTCTAAGGAGAGAATGCTATATTCTTTTTCATCTAGTTTCTTCTCCTTTGAAAATATACATTTTCCTTTTACAGTAAATACATAGCAGTCTGACTAACATTAAATGAGTGCCAATAAAGAAACAGATTTCTTATTTCCTTAGACATTTTCAGTCTTCTAATTTCTAGAGTCCAAGTTAGATGGCAATACTCATTCAAAATCATGGCAAGCAACTTCATGAATTAAAACTCTACCTTTTTTCCTGATAAAAACACTGCCTTAGTCTTATGGTGAATCTTCTGAATCACAACTTGCATAAAAAAGAAAGAGCTGAATTTAGGTACCTGAGACACTGGAGTTCCTCTGATATTCTTCAGAGAATGGAGAATGATCTAGCACATGCTTCCATGTGTAAAAGCAGTGCATCCCATAAAAGATGGGCTTTTCTGGTATCCAGCTCAATGTTTCCTGTGTCAACTGCTTTGTGGAGAATTACTGCAGATTTTTACTACGTTTTTTTTGTCCACTAAGACAATCAAAATTGTGTGTTGTTCTTGGGAAAATCCCCAGCTGTGCACAATGTAAGACTATTAGTTTATAATCATCAGAAAATCAGGATAAGCCCATGAACACAATTTTGGGTAATGAGAGCTGTCATGAGATCTCATTGCTTTGTAGAACGAAGGTACATGAGGAGGAATTGCTGCCTTAGAAAAGAGGAAACAAGCAGCATAGCAATAGGCAATTACATTTTGCTTCTTCCATTTCCCTCTAGTTAAGAGCTTCTTGTTTACTTCAGGAAGTCTGCTTTTAAGATGTTATTAAAGTTTCTAGGCCTGTCAAACCTATCAGCATAATTACAAGAGATGGCATGGCACTCAGTTCTTTAAGTACTCCATACCTGTAGGAGCTATGAGTCATTAGCTCCTCTCTGCATCCCTGATTGAAAGGAATGTTAACATTAGAAGCCCAGCAGAGGCATGCTGAAAAGCTGCCATGGACACACACAGACTCTGGTGTCACTGACAGTCTTACAAATCTTTGCAAACAAATGCTGGTCATCTTGGCTGTGTTCACACAGCAAGATCTGAGAGTGTTTTTAAGTTCCTCGGTCTGGCTACGTGCCCCATTCATGTCCAAATACTCTATCTATGGAAGATTTGAGTGTATTCCTCTATCTGTTCCTAGGTTCCTTACTTCTTACAGGAAAATTAACCTGGAAAGGAGCTCAGATGTGCTTTAGCCAGGTCTGCAGGGTCAGTGCTCAGGGAACCAGAACTATAGGCACAGCTACTGATTTCTCTCTGTGAGAAAGAAAACAGCTCTGACTTCTGGAATGATATCACTGTATAGTCAAACAGCTGACACAAGTTTGATGTGTGCTTTGTTGCCCCTGGTAGTAAACACTGAGGAAGTTCTCTGAAAATAAGCCAGTCTTTGAAAGAATTTTCCCATTTTTTACCACATTAAGAAAGGGTAAGGAGTATTCATAAAGGCTAACCTTAGTTTAGTGAGGTTAATCTTCTTAAGTTACCTCTTTAATAACGGAGAGAGGTTCTGTCTTCTTTCTTCATGGATTGCAGAGTGAGTCTAGGAGGATTTGGACTCTGATATATGCTAAATTTAGTCCCTGCAAACAGGTCTCCTCTACAGCTAGTTTCTCAGGTCACCAAGGATTTTATAGTTTTTCAACCTTTTCCTTAAGAGGGACTGCACTACTGATGATAATTTTAATGAAGTGACTGGAAACAAATAATTGATCAAAATTTCTACAAGAAACGTCTTTGAAAAAAGTGCCTACTACCAAAACCAAATAAGTACATTTTCTCCAGAAGTTCAATTTGTATATGTCCTTATTAGCTGATAGATGTTAGAGATGTTAATGCTTTTTATGATGTTTACTTTTTTTTATGCACTAGACCAAGCTGCAAATTTGGTCTCAAATAACAGAAAGCTGTTACTTGACATTTGATTCCCTAACTGCTATATGTGTATTTAATACATTGTTTAGTCTCATGTTGGATAAAGTCACTCAAAGAAGCGCTTGGCAAGATCAACATTAATTCTTGGCATAGCTGCCCGTCTTATTTTTCCACTGAATCTTAAATACCAAGAAAAACCCTTCACTGACTTCAGCTCCGGCACATGCTTTAAGCAATTGGCCAAAACCTTTGCATATGGACCTCTTTGTTTGTTCTGGTATCAAAAAAGCGCTTGCGATTCTTGATCAACAGCAGCAGGAGCCACAAAGCAAATGATTCAGTTTAGCAGAACCACACGCTCTGCTAATGAAAACCTTTTGCATTTACCACCTGGGCATGAAGGGCATTCTGTACAGAGAGCTCATTCAAAGGCAGGAGTTCACAGAGCCATTTCTCTAGGGCTTATTCAGCACTTTAGCTCTTATGCATCTTTCAAACCCTTTCACATCACTGAAAATCAAATAAAGACTTAAAGCCATTTTCATCTCAGAGCGTTGCTAAAAAGGATGGATCTGGACTTGTTTATTAAACCATACTCAAGTGTCAGTTTTTCCCTGTGACACAAGCTTAGTTGTTCAAAAACGTGACAACAAATGCAAGGGATAACCAACAGTTAAGTAATTTCTCAGTCTAGAAAGCAAGACAAAAGAAATACCACAAATGTGTACTTATTGAAGAATTTATGCTAAATTTATCTCTGGTAATAACCACAGGAACTCCAATGTCAAGAGGAAGAAAAAGCCATTAATTCATAGTTTCTATGTGGTACACTTACTGCAAAACCATTATGAGAGATAAAGCCCAAGTACTGGGTCTAACTTTTAGGAAATGACAGGCATATTTCATGTTTGCCTCAGTAAATGAGGTTCTAAAACTAAGAATTTTAGCACATCCATAGTCTTTTGAGGGGCATACCAGTGGGTGACTCCAGCTTGTGGAAAGTTACTTAAATTCCTACAAAAATCCAATTCAAGTCTGAGATACTTGCTCTGATTTCTGATTGAATCCCATATGCAGAGAAATTTTATGTTTTCAGTGTCCTTAGTCTTACAAGGCAGAGCAGAATGCACTTGCTTACCTCATGTTAAATCTTTTGCTAGTGAAAACTGGAACAGCTTCTTTTTATCAAAGAAACTTTCTAGGGCCCATGTTTCTCTTCTTCTTTTTTTTTTTTTTTTTTCCGGAGTCTACAGCATATTTAAATATTTCCCATCTTATTTTGAAATTCAGCTGTGATCCCAATCTTCCATTTATGTAATATAACTCTTCTAGAGTAAGAGGATGCTTCCAGACAGCAGGCCCTTCTGCTTCCTTATGTGCCCGTAGAAGTGTGGAAGTAGGGAAAGAGTGTCCTGTTAAAACACTCCCTTTGGGAAATTATGACTCACACAAACCTGAAATTATATGATGTTTTTTATACAGAACTATCTGTTTATATTGTTTGTTTCTTCGTGTGCTGGGCAGAAATTCGCACAAGGCTGAGTATGCAGAAAAAAGAAGGGGTTGGCTCAGGCCATTCTGATTCAATCCAGCTCAGTGAACTGTTTTCTTTCTGAAAATAAATATTCTAGGAATACTATTTCTATCTCCAAAAAAGTAAACACATAGTACCCCCAAATCCTATAAACAGCAGGTTCTAAGTAAAACAAATACTACTGAAAATTGGCTTGACTTCAAAAGAAGGTTCATTAACAGCCATATCCTTCTAAGGCAATGGATAAAATCTTAAATTACACACACAAACTCTGTATTTCACAAGTCTGTATTCTAAAGAAAATTTTAAAATGTATGGTTTATGCAAAGGTGTAAAAAGTCTAAGTGTTGTGGGGAATATCATAGAGAAGATGTCATTCTGCTTGTGGATCTGAAAAGATGAGTACATTCCTAATTATGTTTGATGGCTGCTCCAGACCATGTGTAATAAATCCAATTTACAAGAGGGATATTTTTTTTCAGACTTGCATTAACCATACTGAAGGTTTCTTTTAACTCAGCCCCATCAAAATGACTGGACATGAGCTTCTACTCTTGTAATGAAAGTTTTACAGCTTCTTTTTGTAAGTCTTCATTGATTACTTCAGATTACATGAAAGCTGATAAGGCTATCTGTTTTAGGTTAACATAGCAGGTTTAAATTGAATACGTTTCTTACCTTGAAACTTCTGTGGACAAACAATAATATTGTTGTAACAACTTGTTTCTACATCCCCCAGATTCCTGAATTACTAGTCAACAGGTCTTCCATGAAAAAAACTTAGTTTTTCCTACGTATTTGAAGTTTTATGTTTCTTTCCATTAAAGTTTCCAACCTTTCACAGGCATATTTAGTTTGGCAGGAAGAATCTGGTGACTCATAGACTGTAGAAATTTGAGAGCAAGCTACTGAAAATGTATCTAATTTCTTCTTGTGTAATTTGGGACCAAGCTACTGATAGTATGTCTAATTTTCCTAGTTTAATCAAATGTATTATTGGCAAATACATGTCCTGAATAAAAGCCATGTTTATTTCTGAAATATATAGCTAAGATTAAATGCAAAAATACCATATATATTTGCTTCTAGAACACTTCTGGGTTTTTTTCTAATTGTTTTTGGCATTTTACTCTAAATCAATGGACGCTGAATGAAAAACAGAGGCACTAGTTGAAACAATTTGCATTACAATCCTACTTATATTTTGGAATTCAGTAATATAAAAGTGTTCCTTATGATGTTTTTTGGTTGTGGTTTTTTTGGGATTTTTTGTTTTTTTCAAGAGAGGATAGAGGTGTAGGAAGAATAGGTGATGTTATTATATCTCCACAATTCATATAGAGGAAGGATAGACGTATTCAAAAGGCTCTCATTTGTATTTTATGTTATTGGCTATATTGTTCCTTTCATGCCTTTTCTGACAAAAGACTTTTAAATTCAGACCTTTCTAGACAGACATCATTTTCATTTATCCACATACAGAATGAACTTGCTGAATGAAAAACACTGAAGAGACTGTGACCTGAAATAAGGAGATTCTGGTTCAGGTTCAGTCCATCTACTGTTGGGCACTTAAATGAGGATTCTGAGCTAGGAGTCTACTCAAGCTCATCCTGCAGTCAGTGAGAGGACTAAAAAACTTTCAGAGCTCTCATTAATTTATGAATTTTCCCTAGGACATACTTTTCCTCCTCCACTAAATTAAGCAAGGAAGCTGTGGCAATTGTAACCTTATGCTCGTTAAGTCAGTTGAGTAAGGACCGCCCATTAAAAGCCTAAATTTTGGTGGAATGAATCTGTTTAAAACCACACTATGAACTCCCATGTAGAGGTAAGGATGCACTCATACAGATCACATTTTAGACCCAAGCAAATCCAAGCTTATCCTAGCTGCTATGGTATGATACAGTTAAGCAAAGACCCAGAAAGTGCCTTACGCAGGTAACACCATTTAGAGCTGCTCCTTTGGCTCTTAGAAACTCCCAGGCTTTAGTCTGACTAAGTGTGAATCCTGTTGGAGAAAGCACTCCAGTTTGACACAGTAAAAGTACAAGGGAAAAGCTTATCCATCTTTTCTTTCTTGATATAATAGGTAGAATATACTCTTACATGCCATAGCAAATAAAACTCCTTCATGTTTCATTCCTGCGAAATAAGGTGCACTTTTCCATGCATAAGTAATGAAGCAGTTTTTTTACACTGCTGTTCACATAAGATCGTTTCTATTCCTATGAATATTCATCTCCCAGCAGTTTTGCAAGAAATTGAGACAATAATAATATTTATAACCTAAAGTGACAGCTAAATATCAGATGTCATTAAAGAAGGGATTTTCTCTGTTAGAGCGCTGTGCCTTCTATCATGGTATCATCATGGAGAAAGGACACAGAATGACGCTCAAGCACAGTTTTGAGATACTCGGGCAATGAAACATTCAAAGTCATGTTGGATGGGGCTCTGATCTAGTTGAAGTTGTTCTTGCTTATTGCAGGGAGTTGGATCAGGTGATCTTTAAAGGGCTCTTCCAACCCAAACTATTCTATGAATTGGAAGATTTAAAAAATAGCTACTGCTGACCTAATGAGCACACATAGAAAAGCAGTAATCTGACTTGAGAGAGAATCCCACCTGAGGCTGTAAACTATTCAGTGAGTTGAAACAACACCACAAAGCATCTCTACCTTCCTCACTTCAGTATCGCTTTTCATCCAAGGCGATATAGAAAAGCACAGAACCACTTCAAAGACATTTGTGTTTCACGATCTTCTCTAAAGTGATCCCTTTGCAGGGAACACTAATCACAGTAGTTAAAATTTCCAAACCATCTATGGAGATAGGAACTCTCCTTTAGGTGATTTGGACATTGATAATCCTTTTTCAGTAAATGAATTGTTTTGAAGCAGAGTAAAAACAACCACTAAAACCAAGACAGAATTATTTACATTTGCTGTGAATAAATATGTATATAATTTAGCTAATTTCAAGGTGCTCTTACTATTGTGCACTGTACTATTCCCAGTTGATTTGGCTTGAGGAAAATGGGGTATAAATGAGGCTCCCACCTCACAGTTATATATTTGTTTCTGCATTTAAAAGACATAAAGGGTGTTCTCATAAGAGACACGAAAATGATTTTCAGACACTTGAGGAGTTCCACTGCTCTTTCAGGAATTACATACAGTAGATTTAATATAGCTATTCCAAGATATAAGCATTTTAAAAAGTGGAACAGTCAAGAAAATCTGTTCATTTAAAAAANAGAGGAAAAACAAAAAAAAATTGTTTTATTAAAAAAAAAAAAAAAAAAAAAAAAAGGAAGATATTTTGCAGAATTTCACCCTTCTCTCTATTTTTGCAAAAATGGAATGAAATTCTACAACTGCAGCTCTAATGGCGTTAAGTCAACTACCTTAATCTTTCTTTCCTACTCATTTTCTTTCAGTTTTTGAAAGCAGTAGGACTTGATGCAATAAAATACAACTATTTCCTGTTATCACTAAGATGAAGACTAATAAAATGAGCAGAATTCATAAGTGGTGATATTCTTACTGTCTGCTGTTCTTTTCAAATAGAAATTTATACTCTGATATGAAACAGATGAAATTCAGAGCTGTGAATAAAGAACAAAACTTTTTTAATAAATAAGGCTTTCCCTGCCCCCAAGAATCAAATAACCTGCAACAGATTTTGAATGCAAAATGATTATATTTGAATTATGAAACAGGTGGAAGTGCTTTGTTTTTTTTTTATTTTAGGATGTAATATTTTTAAGGTGTATCTCTACGCTTTCATGTGGCAAAGAGAAAATGTTAAGGAAAATCTGATACATAGTATAATAAAGAAGGGACAAAGCTGATGCCAGAGAAGGAGAAAATAGTGATGCTAATAATCCAGGCTGGCCCTGTCCAGGAGTTTCTTCATAATCCAAAATTATGAGTCCATGGATAATCACTCAGGATTATCTGTTATCTTCAAATGGCTTTTGCTCAGTTCACTGAGGATGGTGGGAGTTAGTCTGAGGAAGTCTATTTCATGAGTTCTCTGTGTTATGCTCACTAAAGAAAACATTGATCACTGATTTTCCTAGGTCTTTCGGCCATAAGTATCATTACACCACAAATATTTTCCCTTGACTGGATTCCCACTGCTTTCTTACTAGTCACCTGTTTTTCCTAAGAACTATCCGCTGAACTTCTGGTATTTTTCTGTGTATAAATACAGCAAATAAAGGCTCTTTTGAGCAATCAATTGATGCTATTTGTTCCTGATTTGAAAAGGGTATATGCACATCAAAAACTCCTCATTTTTAACATTATTCAGACCAACCCGGAAAGTTTGTAGTGTAATTTTAAAGTTAATCTACCATTCAGTTCTTCACAGAATCATAGAATGTGCTGGGTTGGAACAAACCCACCAGGATCATGGAATCCAACTCCTGACCCTGCAGAGGAGAGTCCAAGAATTACACCATGTGCCTGAGAGCACTGTCCAAATACTTCTTCAACTCTGTCAGGCTTGGTGCTGTGACCACTTCTCTGAGGAGAGCATTCCAGTGCCCAATCAAGCACTGGGTGAAGAACATTTCCCTGATATCCAACCTAAACCTCCCCTCACTCAGCTTCATGCTGTTTCCTCAAGTCCTGTCGCCACAGAGAAGAGATGAGTGTCTGCGCCTCCTCTTCCCCTCACAAGTTGTAGGCCACAATGAGGTCTCCTCTCGGTCTCCTCTCCTCCAGGCTAAACAAACCAAGTGCCCTCAGTTTCTCCTCACACGGCTTCCCCTCAAGGCCCTTCACCATCCCCATGGCCTCCTCTGGACACTCTCTAACAGCTTAACATCTGTTTTATATTGTGGTGTCCAAAGCTGCCCCCAGCACTCGAGGTGAGGCCACCCCAGAGCAGAGCAGAGGGGACAATNTTAAAATATCTTTTTAACATTGTGGCACCCAAAGCTGCCCCCAGCACTCGAGGTGAGGCCGCCCCAGAGCAGAGCAGAGGGGACAATCCCCTCCCTTGCTTGGCTGGCGATGCTGTGCCTGATGCCCCTCGGGACACTCTTGGCCCTCTTGGCTGCCAGGGCACTGCTGACCCGTGTTCAGCTTGCCATTGACCAGGACCCCCAGGGCCCTTTCTGCTCTCCAGCCTCTCGTTCCCCAGTCTACACACACAACCAGGGCTGCCCCACCCCAGGTAGAGTCCAGCACCTACCCTTGTCAAACTTCACGCAGTCGGGGATTGCCCATCTCTCTAATTTGTTGAAGTTCATACTTCAACTGTTTGCTAAAGTACCGAAATTATTCTTGATTTTGTGGCAAGTTGATAGCTACATCTAAAAGATTGAAGACTAACTCTTGAGAAGTGTTACTCTATTTTCAAAAATCAGCACGAGTCTCATGAATAGCTAGTGAGACCTTTGAAGCTCCTAAAGGCATATGTCAGATTTTCAGTAGTTTATAGTCACTAAAGAGGCAGTTGGACACTCAAGAGATTTTTCAAAAGCAGTCATGTATCTAATTTCTGCTAAAATCAATGATAGGTGATCCTAGGCAGGTTTTTTTTGTTTGTTTTGTTTTTCTAATCCTTCTAGGCATATGCCTGTGTTTTTAGTTGCCTCAGAATCTTTGGAAATACAAATCAGGGTCCTTAGCTACTTGTCTAAATTTTGCTTATGGACCTTATTGACTACTTGTGAAAAAGCTACCACTATTAAAAGCTCTTCAAAATAAGAATTGGCATAATGACTTGGCTTCCTCTCTGACGTTAAACACACTAATACGCTTAGTATGAAATCTTCTTATTTCTAGCATAAATATGTGAGGCATCAGATGAAAGCTAATAATTTCCCAAGCGAGCTAAAAATAATGATGGCTGAATTTGAATAAATATTCTAAGAGGCATTCTGGAACAGACAGTGGTTAATAAGTACAGTAAATGCTACCTTTCTACTAACCTCATTTGCAGGATGCCAAAGCCCAAAGATGCACCACAAACAATACTGGATGAAAATCAAACATGAGAAAAATTATAATCATTGCAGAAAGTTGGAGACAATGCATATCTTATCATTTTCTTTGTCTTCTAACCAGGAAAATTTAATTTAAATTCTCATAAACTTCTTTAGGATGTCTTGTACTTGTTTCACATAGTTTTACGTACTTGTGACTTAGTCTCCTCTGCAATGAGACTATCTGACAGCACCTGCATTTACTGCAATAATTCAAAATTCCTTGTAATATAAGGAATAAGTTTTATTAGAAAGTATTATCTGTGTAACAACAAATAATACAGGAATATGTAAATGAAACTCACTTTTAAGCATGCTGCAATACAAACAGAAGAGTTTAATGACAAAACCAGCGACTGAAGATGTGCCTTTAGGAATTCCTTAAAATCAGGGAATACTAGCCTTAGTTTTGGTCACAGGCCAATGAATTTTATGTTATGATACGTAGTCCATCACTAAATGACTAAAATTGTATCCATAGTTATGCAGAATACACACTTCTTGGGAGGAGGAGAAAAACCAGTGCCTTCGTTACGTAATGGATGGTCTCATGCCTTATTGACTTCCAAGATCCAAACACTGCAGACAATAAGAATTAATATTTTACTCATAAACTCCTCTAAAGTGCTCATCATAGAAGTATTTGACTGCAGCCTTCAGACAAATACATTATATGCTACAATATCCCAGGAAATCATCTATTCCTCTGAACATTTGTAAGTTTTTTGCCATAGTGATTTGCATATCCAACTGGATATGGCAAGAACTTTTATTTCCTAAAATAATTTTTATATTTCTGCTAGAACTTTGCATGTTCAAAATAGAATACAAATGTCAATGAATTTAACCTAGCGATACAGTGAAGTAGTACCTTCCCTTTATACAGGGAACAATGAAGGATAAAGACAAAACCATCTCCAAAGCATGCAGCTGCAAGTGTGCCCCTTTCTCAAAAGCAGCTTCAGCATACACCCTATCCTACCTGAACTAACAAAGCGCTTTTGACAAAAGAGCTGGAAACAAAAGCAATGTAATCCTCCTCTGTTTTTGTTCAAATCTACACACCTTTCTGAAGGATCGTTAGCTCCTTTCTACTTTCATCGGAGTGACAGAAATTGCCTTATTCATGTGAGCTGCAGAAATTCCAGAGCACCTCCCGTGCAGGACAGCAGCGAAGCTCTGACCAAGAACAGTGTTTGCTGCCAAGTGGCTGGTGATAAATAGAATTCAATGCAAAAACAATTAAAGCTTTAAATTATTGCAATCTCTTAGTCGAGAGATCTGATTTTAGATGAATGGGTTAAAAACAATTAAGAGAGAACATAAAATAATTAAATTTCCTTTTCAGCTAATGAAGGACCCTACAAAAGGCAGTACAGAAAACCCCTAAATCTGTTCACTAAAGGTTCATCAAGTACTGTAGTTGTGTTAACGCTTCTCAGAGTTCACAGAATCACAGAATTGTTAGGGTTGGAAGGGACCTCTGGAAATCATGTGGTCCAAGCCCCCTGCCAAGTCAAGGTCACTTAGAGCAGGTGACACAGGAACAAGTCCAGGTGGGTTTGGAATGTCTCCAAAGAGGGAGATTCCACGACCTCCCCGGGCAGCCTGCTCCAGTGCTCTGCCACCCTCAAAGGAAAGAAGTTCTTCCTCATGTTGAGGTGAAACCTCTTGTGTTTCAGTTTGTGGCCTTTGCATCTCATCCTGTCCCTGGGCACCACTGAAAAGAGTCTGGTACCATTCTCTTGGCATCCACCTCTGAGGTATTTACAGGCATTAATGAGATCCCCTCTCAGCCTTCTCTTGACTAAACAGACCCAGGTCCCACAGTCTCTCATAAGAGAGGCGCTCCAGACCCTGAATCATCTTTGTCACTCTCCACTGCACCCTCTCCAGTAGCTCCTTGTCTGTCTCGTCCTGAGGAGCCCAGAACTGGACACAGCACTCCAGATGTGCCTCACCAGGACAGAGTAGAGGGGGAGGATCTGCTCCCTCAACCTGCTGGCCACACTCTTCTCAAGGCATCCCAGGATACCACTGGCCCTCCTGGCTGCGAGGGCACACTGCCAGCTCAGAGCTGCCTTCTAAACCTTCAGCAATTTCCTGTCTTCTGTAGTGACATGAATTAGGCTTATCCACGTGGGCAGTCAGTTGAAACTACCAACTGGATGAGAATGCATTCAAGTGATTTTATGATGTGAGTGTTTAGCAGAGACCACCAGTGCATTTCTCAACAGTCATCATAAAAATTCAAAATTTTTCATACACGAAGCCTTGTTTGCAATGAACAGTAATCTACTAAATAAAAAGCCACTTTGTACGTCACCTGGTTTCCTTCCTCCTTCTTCCATTCTGCATCACTATGTTGTACACAACACTTGGAAACCTGGTGGTTCTGAATAACTCAAACAGATAAATACAAATTTTTTTGGTTTAGTCTGTCGTAACTGGCCTTGGCTTGTCTTTTTTTTTTTTCTGGACAAAGGAATTGATAAGCTATCATTGCCAAAATACCAGTATAGATTGATAATACTGTGCTAAAATTTTCATTTTGGTGTTTCCCTATAGTCTCAGGAGATGGAGAGATGGCTTGGAAAACAAAAACTTAATTTATATCAAAAGTAGATTGTTTTCTTGCTGAAACAACTACAATCACAGAAAACCGAAGCACATAGCTGAAATCTGAAAGTCTCATCATTTCTTATTTTGAGCCAATACTAAAAATCCACCTTTCCTTTGAACTGCCTCTGCCTCTTAAGTTTCTACTGCATCTTCATGCTAAGTTAAAAGCACAGTCATAATGCTGTTTTAAAGGACTGCTTTGAATTCTTTTTAGACACATTCAAGCTATAGTAATTTAGCTGATGGCTGCTTGATTTCAGTGCAGCCAGTGAGAAAGCAAACAATCCAATGACCCCAAGTTCACTGAGATTGCTGGAAAATGAAAACAAGGGTTTTGGAAGGCCAGTGCTTCAACACATAAAGAAATATATTGAATACTTCAAAAGATATAAAATTCTTAGAACTGTTGGACAGGCTTCTGTGTGTGAACTTTCCTGTCCAAGTGGCATTGCTAAATACCATGGCACCAATCAGAGGGCTGACATCATATTGTTGTGTAACTCATAACCATAGCAATGTCACTTCTTAAAATGCATTATATGTGCATTCAGCTGCTTAAAATCTCAGTTGTGTCAGCTGTTAAATAAAGTACAGTTCAGGAGATTTATTTTGAAATATGAGCTCTTTGTTTTTGTTTTTTTTTTTATAACGGAAACAGAAAATGTAAAGCTTGTTAAGCCAACGTTAACACTGGAAGTTTGGATTCAGACAACAGACACAGTAGGAACAGGTTTCATCACCAATCTAACTCACAATGATATAGTCTAGTAAGAGAGCTAATCGTGATCATTTTAATGGACAGCAATACACTTGGGCTTTTACATTACAAATGGGCTAAAATGTGCCAAAATGTATGCAGTCAATAAAAAAAAACAACATAGCACACCCGAATTGCTGAGTAAATGGTGCAGCTAACAGCCCAAGTGAACTTAATATAGGTTCAGCCCAATAACTACAATCAGTGGAGAACAACACGTAACAGAAATTGGGAATGTAATCCTCCTCTCCTTCTTTTCAACTCTACGTGCCCTTCCAGAGAATCATCAGCCTATTCCTGCTCTCACTGGCAGAACAGAAATTGCCTCGTTCTTGTGAGCTGCAGAAATTCCAGAGTAGCTGCTCTGCAGGGCAAGAGCAAAGCCCTGACCAAGAATAGTCCTTGTTGCCAAGTGGCTGCTGATAAACAGAGCTCAGCATTGCCAGGTACTAGTAAAGGGAATGACACGTACCCTTTGCCTCGGGTGACACGTGGTGCGGAGTAGCTGGTGTTATCTATTATCCGTCCTTTTGGAATATCAGCATGTTGGAGCTGTAATCCAGAGGAACTAATGTCGGCCTGGTTGTGCTTTCTGTGACCACAGTCAGCAGCAGTGGTGTACTGTAGCCTTTGCCCTCCTGATAATCCATCAAGGAGAACATTAGCACTGTCTTTGTGATGCATAAAAATACGAAATAAAAGCTCGCTGTGCCCCTTTGGCTGCCCTGTATTCAGTGAGTTTTGAGGCTATGCCTCAAAAGATAAGGGATGATATGCTCCATGCAACATCAGGAGACAGTATTACAGCTTCTCTGGCAAAGATAAGAATACCTGAATTCCTCTGGTAACAAGTAACAAGACCACCATCTTGCCTTTCAACACCAGGCAATTATAGATACTACTTAAAATGCATGAGACTTCTGGACACAGATTACTTACAGAATCAAACCCACAGTCACTTGATTGATATGCTGCATAAGATGATCTTGTTGCTAGCCAATTTCTCATATGTAAACAAAATTTAATTACAAATTTTGCAACCAGAAAAAGGAAATTATGAGATGTTGAAACATAGGGGTCCAGCAGTATGCAATTTTGACTAGCATAGTCACTTTCTGTGCATTCCAAGAAACCAGAAATTAGACTTTCTGATATGAGAAGCCTAATTGGTGTAAGCCACCTCCCATTTTCTGTATCTCAGAGGAAAGACAAAGTGTTTCTTTAGACAGACAACAGATAAAGAGTAAGCAGGTGGGGGGGCTAGGACTATTTCTGGCTATGGGACTAACTGGTTTACATAACCTTGAACCAACTAATTTTATCTGTATTTATCTTACTTTCACCATGTGTGAAAATGAGGCAATGATGTTTATTCACCTTTTAAAACTGCTTTTGAAATCCCCTGATTCAGGTAACAATTCAGATCCAAGAAAATACTACTTTTTAGAAGCTCACCCACATATAACCCACATACTGCAAGGGTTAAAGTTTTAAGCAAAGTGTTACGTTGCAGTACTGATGATAAATTATAGGTAACAGTCTATCAAACTTAGGAAGACAGTTCAGTAAATACAAAAAAAAAAAGATCTGTTTACATAAGGGATACAGATTGGCTACTACTTTCAGACTAGAAGTTAATATATGCCATATTACTGCAGAGAATCCTGCAAACCGTTTTTAAACAATGTTATAACAGTTTACATAAAACTTAATGGCAAGTTAAGTAGATCACCCCAGCAGGCCCTCTGCTTACTGCAAGAATATGGCACAGAGTTCATAGGTTACTTGAGACTCATTCTCCCAGCCAAACGAGTCAAACAATAACAATTTTAGGCACTGAAACACTTTTCCTTGGTTTTCAGCAGAAGCAGATGTGGGGCTGCCTGCACAATGAACTAAAAGAATACTTTGAAAAGAAAATGACAGCAAAAACATAAGCTCAGTTTGCAGTTTATCTGTAATCATCCTTGCCTTTCACCTTGACACTAGCTTTCTAATATTACCCTCTTCATCTGAAGATGGGTGCAAAGCTTCAGTAACTTGAAGGAAGCTCATTTTTTTACGTTTGCATCAGATTTCTCTGCTAAACAAATTGGTGGAGTGTTTCAATCTTCATTTTACTTTGGGGTGTAAGTTCTGAGTCATCATCATTTAATTTTCTCCAAGCCTCCAGCTCGTGTTTTCTGTTTTTCTTCCTGGATGTGTCATAACAACTGAATTGTACCACCCCAGTAAAATGGTGAAGCCTAGCACACATCTGCCAGCAACAAAATACTGTGCTCTCGCTCTATTTCCCCACACATTCCACTTTTCACACTTCCTTTGCATCCTCTCAATAAAGTGGTAGAGCCTAGTAAGCAATTTCTTTTATTTTCCACAACATTCTGCCAATAAATCAAAAGAACTACCTCAGAGAAGAGCACACTTGCCTTGCATGCTCTTTTCCCAGTCTCATTTCTATCAATAGTCCCACGAGGTTAATTTTCTGAAGTCAGTGACTTCCCTGTAGTTAGGATATCTGTCAGTTCTGGGTCAATACTGTGCTGATGAGCTGTGAAGGCATTATTTTTCAGAATTGCTAAGTCCTTTTGACTTGGAAAAATCAGTTGAGAAAAGTTTTACTCTTTCAAATTTAATAGAAACTCTGGTCAAAAGTTTCCAGTATTCTTAATGCAGAAACAATAGAAAAAAAAGTCTTAGTCTGAGCTTTAAGATATCCATCATGAATTTAAAGGAGTCAATACTCTAGTATATTTTTTTTTAAACATTCATTATACAACAGAACTGCATCAAGGAGAAAAGAAGGTGAGAATTAGCAGTAACAGAAAGGTGTTACAAGAAAGGCAGAAAAACCTCATCTAGAAAGAGGTGAAAACGATGAATCAGAAGAAAATATAATTTAAGACAGAGGAGCCTTTAAAAGTTGCTAACAAAGTTCTGTGTTTGGCAGCTACCTTACCTGAACTAGGACTTTGACTCCTTTGAGGGTGAATCATGTTTGAACCAGGTTTCAAGGACAGTTCTCCTCTCAAAAACGCGCAGCACATGCAACCTTGTCACATTTTTCTTACCAGATCTGGGTTGGGCAGTGAGTGCCCCATGCAGTAGCCATTGCATGTCAGGGGACAGATACATAAATATTGATTTTGCAGTCCTGGTTAGTGCAGACTCTGAAGCATCTCTACAGAAACACCCACACCAACCCACCTGACCACAAAGCAGCCACACCTTGTTTAACTTCAGTATCAGTAGATTCCAAGAAAAAATGTTTTTAAGAGAAACCTCACGTCAGTGTTCAGATGGGGAAACGTCAATATCAGACAGAAGGTTCACCCATGGCAGCAGAAACAAATGACAGCAGACACTCTAAACAGCAGGAAAGCTGCTGGATGACAACTCCTTGAAATTATCATGAGGGGAGTACAACAAGAAAATTATCTGAACCAAAGTAATCTCCAGGGGGTTTGGAACTAGATGATCTTTAATGTCCGTTCCAACCCAAACCACGATTCCTTTCTGCCTTTTCCCCAAATTCCACCTTCACATGATGGAAGCACAAAGGTTATTCAATAAAACGGGCCCACACTTCAGGGAAGAGGGGGTTACTTTTAACAGGGCCAAAAACATATAGCTTCCAATCTTACTGTCAGAAATGACTCGGTGGTTTTAGCTGCACCTTTTTCCTTCCAATGCCTCTACAAGAAGAAAACAAAACACCTCAAGAAACTACAGAATATGCATGATTCAAAAAACCTGAAACCCAGACAGTTAAGGTTTGGTTAGGTTACAACAGCGTTAAGGCAGAGATTAATATTAGAAAATGTCAGGCAATCTGAAGATTAGGTGTCATTACCTGCTCCAACAATTAGTGGCAATATTACTGTGCCAAACAATCAGAATTTATATGTAAGATTACCAAACTTTGTGTTCTCTTGCTCAGTTGATTATAGTGTTGCAGGATACGTAGTTTGCTTTTGCAGAAGTATTTAATTCTCAAACACTTATATGCACTTTATGCAATAAGTCAGAATGAATTGTTCTTTAGGGATTGGGCTGCCCCCCACTGATTCCAGTTTGAGCTATAGCAGATGCCATATAGCCCATCCACAAGAGCTAACTCTTCATTTTCTTCTTCTACACCCACTAAATACAACTTAATATAATTGTGCCAGAGCAATGAGACAATAATGACTGAATTGTCCATGAAGAACTCTGGAGAGTTTTCAGCAATTTCTGTAAGGAAGTGATTCGAAATGAATCTGAGCAAGATGGTACAATATGGTACAATAATATCTGTTTTCTTCTGATTAAAAGGAAAGAACAAATGTACTGTCACTGATACTTTCTCTTGATCCAGTATGGTGTGTAATGTGAAAGTTTAAAATGTGAAATAATAAATTAAAAATGTCTGTTCTATTAGGAAAAAAAATCAAGTACTCAATAACTACTACCAACTTCAACACTAAAAACTTAACAATATTTTGAATTTTTAAAGACTGCATTTTTAGCAATTTTACGGCGTATCACTTTGAAAGACCTTGTGGATACTTGCCAGATGTGATACCGTGGTAGAGGAACTCTACAGCAGAGAGCTTATTTATCCTTAGATCACCCCACTCTTTTCCTCTCAAACCAGAGAAATGATTTCTGAATTTCCTAACGATCTTGCAAGATAAACATTGAAAATTAGTAGAGCTAGAAATTACTATATTAAAGGGAGCATTATATTCTTTAAATCTAGTGCTAAGAACATAAACCTTTTCTAAGTCCTACTTATCAGTGCAGTGACGTCATCCTGGAGTAGAAGAAAGATAATCTTCCTTGTTGCTGCATTATTGAAGAGTGGCAAGGAGTCCTGACAAATACCCTGCCCATCGTGCACGGATGTTTAAATGCAACCAACACTGAACAGGCTTTTACATAGGATGGAACACATTGTGCATATTAAAAGCCATGTACTGTTTTCTTTATTTCTGGCATCCTTTCTCCCTACAACACAGGAATGTGTTCCAAAGCATTTTTTCAGTGCTTTGTCTCTGCTCTTTGCCTTTTTCAGTGCTTCTTCTCCGCTTTTTGCCTTCACTCCACCAGCTGTCACTCCAGTGACATTTCCCAAGCACGAAGCTGACAAAGAGCAGGGTAGAGCTTGAGTGCCGAAGCTGTGGAAAACAGTAGCAATGTTTTAAAATATCAACACAACTCAGTGTTTTGGGAACAATTTCCGATATTGTTGCTTGAATGGACGCTGTTTACTACACAGCCTCTCACACTGAGGAGAATTCAGTTATTTTAGAAAATTAAAAGGTTGCTGAACCATTGTACACAGCTATTTTGTCAGTAAATTTCAGGGTTTTCTGCCAGGATACTTCATTTAAATTAGACATTAAGAAAGCCCCAATCTGATAAACACTAAGAAATTTCTGTATGGAGAACTAAGAAAACTATTAATATTGTGAAAAAGAGGACAGATAACAGAGAACAGGACAGATACTTGAGAAGTGTTTTGCTTCCTGTTTCCACATCTTCTCTACTGACTTTGTTTTCAAATTTCAGAGCTGTATTTACAAGCCAAAATGACCTGAAATTCTAGTCTAAAAAAAAGTCAAGAGTAGTTATCACATGGGGGTGTCTTCTTCCAACAGTTAAGCTTTCTTCCAATCTTCTATTTCTTTTCTGTTATCTGAGCTACTGTGGTCCAAGATACAAACACTGACAGGAAAGACAACTGCAACATGCAGAGTTAGCACAAGCATTTTCTTCAACCTGTAAAAACACTGGTCCCCACTACTGAAATTAGATCAACCCAGCCACTCCAAAGGCAGAAAGACAGATCCACATGATTTTCAGTAGTCTCCAACAATCTTACCTAATTTTAGGAAACATTCAAGGTGAGATTTCCAGTTTATCAGCTGGCTTATGACATTTATTATTTTCATGACTACCTTTAAGCTTAACAGGGAGCAAATCTTGACTCCTCTTTGTTCAGAAATAGTACCGTAATATTTCTATTCTTCCCACATAATGTGGTAAGAAGGAGAGAAAATTATCACAGGCCGTTCTGACACTGCTCATGAGGTGACAGTGCTACAACATGCAGAAGCAATTTCTGTGAAGGGAAAACACAGGACCCTATTATGTCCTGAAATGCAGGCAAACCCTTGCACTGCAGTGTGTTTCCACTGCTCTGACTTGTAGGTGCTGCCACACTGCTAAGCAAGTGTGAAGGAGCCCTCTAGTGTGAATAAGAAATGGACCTACAGCCCATAATTTGCACACAAACGACACAGGGAAACAATGACTACGAACAATGTCACTGTCAGTTTCCAGGCATTTCAACAGCACACACTGCCCAGGAGATTCAACAATTACAAAGCCCCCTGGATCTCAACTGTGAACTCAAACAAACAAATATATATATGCCATAATGTGATTTCAGGGCTAATGTATGACTGACCATAAAGACAGTCTTAATTGAAAAAGGATCCAAAAATGTGAGAATAGAGATAAACTGCAGCCCTTGTCAGATAAATGTTTCGTTTGAATTTTTTCAACAGACCACAACCTCAAGAACAACTGATACGAACCAATTAAAGGACAGAAAGCCTTTTTTTAAACCTTATGTACACTAGGATAAAATTTTTCGGTCATCACAGAATCATTCAAATCCTCCAGAGACCTAGCCAGTTTGCACTATAATATAACCATACCCAAGAAATTCCAGTGCTCAGATCTATTTGCAAGTGGTAATATGGCAAAAGATAACAGCCATGCAAGTAGAAAGAGACAGACACATCAAGAGAGATGCAGCTATTTATGCATGAAAACCTTTTAGTTTATGCTTTGTATCACTAAGATCAGGAAAAAAAATAGCAAGGATGTTGTTTATTTTATTGTCACCAATCCTAAATGAGACATACTTTAAATTTATCTGGTTTAAAGCAATACTGTTGTGAAGTTGCATAGAGAAAACCATATGCAATAGTTTATGTTTTGTGGGTTTTGTCTTTAGAGTGATCACAGTTGATTGTATAGCAGTTTTATGATGCTGAATGGAAAGTCAAAACAACAATGAAGTTTAAATTGATAGCAATGTATTTAATGCCCTGCTGTCTGACTGCTAGAGGGATAAACAAAGAACACCTACAGGGCTGGAATGAGTTTAGGAAATTCACTAGAAAAGTTATGAAGTGGTATCAGGAGAAGTCAAGAAGGAACACATGAGAGGCGTAAGCAACTAACAGATGATGAGAAATTGCGAATAATTAACGAAAATCACAAGAGATGCAGTTTAGGTAATCATTTAGAAAAAAGAAGTGAAAACTCAGACCCATTTTAGACAAGAAGAATTGTGGAAGTGACTTCTTTGTACTTTTGTTTAGGATTTTATCCTGGATGCAGACATGAAACTTTTCTAAATTTCATGGATGGGGAAAATGAGTGAACAGCCACTCTCACTAAACTTAGTGAACTTCTCACTTCTGGAGAGGCTGCAGAGCCTCCTTGGGTTATTTTGGCACCTCCTTTTCTGGCAAGCAATGAGGAGTTTAGAGGAATTTAAAAGAAAAAACAAGGGAAAAAATTAATCCAACTTTCCCAAACCACAAAAAATTCAATTTAATTTGGGATACATTTTGCCCAAAGTTGCAGTGAGAGCAATGGTCATATTTTATCCAAAAAATCATTCTCGATGGAAAGAACTCTAAAAGGTTTTGCTGCAAAAGACCTAAGAGAAAGAAATATTTTACTGCTGGCATGCATATCCACATTAAAATTGTATGAATACTAATATTGCAGGCAGTTGCAAGTATTCTGTTTTAATTTTTTCAATGACATTTGAGTGGATATTGACAAAGTTAATTTGGGTATGCTATTAAACAAAAAACTCTTCAACTGAACATCTAAAATATCTGAAAATTACTTAGCCTCACCTGGACATTTGCCCACTCCTTTAGTTGTATCAAATCAGAAGAAGCAAAGAGGAGAAATTACAAGGAGAAATTTACAAGGATTTACAAGGTGTTTAGGTGGTTTTCTCGTGTGGAAGTATTGTTTTCTATCCTATTTGATTCAGTTTATGTACATCAGTACCAGATTTAATTGTAGGATTAACTACAATTAACTACTTAAGGATAGTTATTTGAAAATAATTTATGATCTTATTAAGTCAAATTCTAGGTACCAACAGGGTATGCCTGAATATAATTTTCCTTTGTACACCTTGACTCTTAATTTGAATACTGGATTCTAAATTTCAAATACAGCTAAGCAACTTGTTGCTACAGAACTAAATATCTAAAGACTCACAAGAAAGATATTCATACTGATGCCTATGTCCAAGACGAAACTCAGAATCTATGGTTTCAGGTGATCAAAAGATTTATTCAAAGTCCTCCAGGCTTTGAGATTTATTAGTATGTAAAGGAATAAAAAATGAATGATAGGTGTTGAAGACCTGAGAATTAAAAAGGGCTGTGATTTTTAATAACCAACGTGGGAATAAAAGATTCTTTGGGAATGCATTTCACAGGAATTACTTGGTTCTATTTTCTCGTTTGCTCTGATACCATGTAAGCCTTCCACTGGCCAGTGATGCCAAAGACAAGGTTTTTTTCCACAATACTTCTTCTTCTTCTTTTTTTTTTTTTATACCCACCATAGATCCTGAGCAAGGGTAGACTCAGACTGATGAAGTGGATGACATGATGTGAAAAACATTGGCCCAGCATTGGGAAGAATGATTTTGCAGACAAAGTGCATCTAAGTTAGGATTTACAGAGCCACCATTAAGCTTACAGATTATGGCACCTATAAGAAAAATGAAAAACTCTACCCCATTGGAAGAATACCTATTCATCCTACTGCTTTTCTGCTGAACTGGATTCACTAGCTTAAAGAATTGTGGATGTTGTGGCTCAAAAAAAGTCAATGAGTACCTAAAATTTAAAGGCCAGATCAATCTCAACATTGCCACAGCCCTTTTAAAGTTTGTAAATTTATAGTATTCCCATATGACCCAGAGAAGAAGCCTAGTGAAACAAAAGGACAGCAGGATTGCAAAATAAGAGAAGCCATTGAAAAAACATCTTTAACTGATGCAAATGTTTCAATCATTAATCAAACTTAAACAAGCTGGAAAGGAAATAGTAAAAGAAAGGGATAATTCTGGTTACTTAGAAAAACTTCTCTTGTAATGGAAATGAACTTTAAAAACCTTTGAACTTCCCTGAAAAGGCCACTGAAACTCAGCAAGTGAGAACCGAAAAAAAATCTACTCAGAAACTCCATTCCCTTTTGAACACCATGACTGCAGAGGGCACTGTCAGCCCCACAAAAGGATTGTGTCCTCCTTGTTTGATGAAACAGCTTTACTGCCTACAAGCACTTCCATTTTCAAGGATCCTACAGAAACTCTAGTTTTGGTATTTAAGGTGTAATACTGGAACTAATTTCTCCCTGCACTATACCAGTGTTCCCTTATAATCCCCCTGCATGTCTTCAGCAATAACAAGGTGAGCTGGAAGGACAAGGAGAGCAAGTGTAGTTTCATTTGTAATTCAGCACTGACTTCTTTTTCTTTATGTTCCTGTCACTAGAATAGATTCTTCTAGCTCCTACTGCAAAATTAAATCACTAAAGGATGGAGCTACCACTGGTAGAAAACCAGTGTGAGTGAAAGATGAATCAAATATAACTATATTTTAGCTAGGTTTAGTTCTGGTTTTGTTTCCAGCCACAATGCACTGTCCCTTTCTCATCCCAATGACCTCATCCTCACTCCCTAATGACTATGTACTCCTCTGGAAAGTTTCACTTTTCTTTTATCTCCTTTGACAAATTTAACCAGGAGCATCATGACCTCAAATGAATGTTTAATTTCAAGATTATATTTTTGCATGCTCAAAAGTAAGGTTAAAGAAAGACAGGTACATAGTTAAAGCATTGGCCTGGTGCTTATGTTGATGTAGGTTCAGCTCCTGGCACTGACACAGCCTTCTCCTGTGCAAATAATTGATAGTTAGATTCCATAAATATTACTCAAATTAAGTTCTTGTCTTTCTCTGCAAAGAGCTCTTGTAATTTAGGATACAGTACTGTTTAGCATCAGAGAAGATAAAAGAATCTGTCTCTTAATCTTTCTGCCTTAATTTCAGTTCTGAATGTAGTGGTTAATTTGTACTTTACAATCAGGAATCTTGCAAGTCAATCTTCACAAGTAAAAGCATCCCAATATGGCAAAAGTAGCAGACAATAAAAAATAATTTTTCTGGGAAATGATTCACATCTAAAGTGTTGGCTGTAAGAAAAACTACGTGCTGGACTTTCCCCAAAAACATTAGGTCATCTTACCATGCTTAAGTAACTTTTGAAGTAACTAATGTCATTCTGACTTGTACAGAAAGGTTCAATAACTGAAAGTCTAAAGATGATTCAGGACTTTGTAGGTACAAAACTGAATCGTGTTTATTCCTTATGCTCTGTAGCTGCATCACTGTACAAGGCTGGACACTTTTCCCTGGCAAAGCCCTTGGCAGTGATGTGAGATCTTTCTAAACAGAGCTTAGAGCACATTAGAGCAAATCCACTAAAGTTAATGGTGTCAGTGAGGAGTGAGCCAGACCCTTACTGGCCTTACCTTCTTTCCCCCTTCTATTTTTTCTTCTATTGCCACACTTAGAGAACCATTAGGGTTGGAGAAGATTTCCAAGATCATCTAGTCCAGCATTTGACTGAATACCACCTTGTCCACTAAACCATATCACAAAGTGCCTACATGTCTTTTGAACACTTCCAGGGGTGGTGACTTCACCACTACCCTGATCAGCCTGTTCCAATGCTTAACCACCCTTTTAGTGAAGAAATTTTTCCTGATGTCCAGCCTGAACCTCCCTTGGCACTACGTGAGGCCATTTCCCATTTTCCTACCACTTTTTACTTGGAAGAAGTAAAAATCAACCAACCCTTACCTCACCACAACCTCATTGCAGGTGGTTGTAGAGACTCATAAGGTCTCTGAGTCTCCTTTTCTCCAGGCTAAACATTCCCAGCTCCCTCAGCTGCTCCTCATCACACTGGTGCTCCAGACCCTTCACCAGTTCTGTTGTCCTTCTCTGGACATGCCCCAGCACCTCCAAGTCTTTCTGCTAGTGAGAAGCCCCAAACTTCACTCAAAGTATGACCTCACCGGTGTCCAGTACAAGGGGACCATCCCTGCCCTGGTCCTGCTGGCCACACTGTTGCTGACACAGGCCAGGATGCCATTGGCCTTCTTGGCCACCAGGGCCCACTGCTGGCTCACGTTCAGCTGCTGTCAAAGCAGCACTTGTTTCTAATAAGGGAATGAAAATTGTCTACCTCTCTGGTAGGTGACATTGGCCTGTGCCCACCTACTTATCCTCCTGTAAGGACTATTCCGTATAAATAAAAATTAAAATTGTAATGTGTGTCGATATGTGCACTTCTGGACAACGGGAAAGGTATTAGATGGGACTTGGAACAGCCATTCCCACCTTCTGCCTCTAATCAGATGATGATACCAAAATCCAAGAGCACCATGTTTGTCATTTGCTATTTGCTTTCATGTCTCAGAACACAGCTGAGAAAGAGTAACTATAGAGTTAAAAATTCTGATTACAAAGTGCAAAGCAATGTACTGCTTGTTATGTGGTCGGTGGCACTAAACACATATCAGTCATTCTGCTTCACACTGTACATCAGTGTCCTCTTCTTCTTACCTCCTTCAAGGAATCTCATTCCCTGCAATCTCTTTAGATACCACTAAGACAGTATTTACTTTTTGAACTGTAAGGTTGGAAGAAAAAGCAAGTGTTCAATACCAGCATGTCTAAAAGCCTACTAAGGACAATGGAAATATTTCCATTGATTTTAGTAGACCTTGGATCAGGTCCTTCTGACAGGAATCAGACCTTCTGGCATCTGACTCATCAACACATAATCCTGGCTGCGCTAAAAGATTTACCAGTGACTTCAGCAATGCTACAATTTCACCCAGTTATAGGCTTTCATTGTTATTAATTTGGTAATCCAAGTAAAATGCAGTTTTACATTGGGATAAGAAGGATATGAAAGTTTCTATCACAACTGTTCCTACTTCTACCACGCACAAGGGTAAGCAGTAATTATTTCCTGTGAGAGCATGTACAAGAAGGGCAGAGAATGTATTTTCATTATGGATGGATGTCTGTATTATCATTGCCCTCCTCAATGCACTTTAAGGGGCAATATTCAAATGTTACAATGACCAACTGGCTTCTAATTATCTTGTCCTAAGCCCTGATCAACCTGGCTATCCTTGCAATAGTGAATTTCTCTTCAGCAAAGCATTTCCCTTGCCAAAGTATATATTTTTTGGCAGCATCTGGCACTTTCCAGCCCTGGAATCTGATGTAGGCTTGTAAATTGTGCTAGGTCGGCAAGGTTTTCACCCTCCAGAGCACTGAATTGGTGTAAAATAAGACATTATATTGTTTCCCACTCTTTTTCCAATTTTTTTTTTTTTTCCTCAAAAGTATCTAAACTCCGAAATTCCTGCTTCACATCCCAGTACAACACTCAGAACTACAGCTCTTTCTCCTCACACATTGCAAATGGCTTGGGAATCACTGCGTGAAGCATAATGGCTCTATCACATGCTTAGCACACTTGATGGCCTCCAAGGCAGCTATTCCATAGCAAGGGCAGAGTACAGCACTCCTGTATGGGAGAGGAAATTGTTACAAGTGCTGGTCTTTGGAAATAAGTTTAGGAGAAGAGAAGAATTTCTTCCCAGTTCTATACACAACGGAGGAAAAAAAAAAGTTTCTGAAGGGATATTTCAAGAAGAAAAAAAAAATATTTAACTATGTGACAGGTTAAATAGATGTAGACATACAAATTACAAATTAAGACATCCTCTGGAATAAATCTACACTTGTCTGACCGACTTTAAAGAAGTGAAATAGTTATTTTACTCTGCATTTGAAACATCAAAGAATTATAATTTTTTTTCAAAAGGTGAAGCTTATAAATCTCACCTATTCAGGTAAAACACTGCGAAGTCCTGATAGATTTCTCCTATACATCAATACTGAGTGTCCATGTTTTCCCAGCTTTACTTGCCCAGGATTTCAGAGCAAAGAGCAAACATCTTCTTGCTTTGGACTCAGTAGGTAATACAATCTAGTATTGCACAAAGCAGTAGCTGTAGTGCAATATCTCAATATTAACAAATGCATATGCTTTCATAAAGATTTTACTTGTGCATACTGATAAAGCTTATCCTCTATTCTCATGCATATTAAATTAGATTTCAGAGCTAGGGCATCCATTCATTGAGCATTTATAAATGCTAATATATGCTCATTTTGATGAATACAAACAAAAATCAGTCTAAGCATAATAATTTTTTTGCATTAACAAAACATTGAAGGAAAATGGAAACTAAATATTAAATATTGTCACTTCAAAATGCATGCAATTTATTTACATGAAAATCAGATTGCCTACTTTGCACATTTAAACCTCGAGGTATTTCTGGTAAGAGACTTTACAACAATCCCCAAGATTTGTTATTTGCTTGTTTGTTTACTCGCTTGTTTGTTTGTTTTAACGCTTCACAGAAGTATCAAAACCCAGGCATTTCCTTCTGATTGAATATTGACTCATAATTTTTCAAATACAGATGAGAAATTCCAGAGCACCCTCAAGAAGTATTACCAGTATAACACTAATCCATTTGTTCAAGATTACAAGGAGATGAAAAGTGATATCAACAGTCTCTTATTTTGCATATATAGGCATTTATAATGTAAAAATAGACAGAAATACTAGACTAACACAGAATGTAGTCAAAGAGGTACAGAGATACATAATTAAACAGTACACTGGCTGGCATGTTCCTTAGAATAATTTGTCATTATATTTAATTGTTAAACTGGAAATGAAAGAGGATGGTTTTTACTCCACCAGGTGCATAAATTCTGTGATCTAGGACAAATAATTTTTAATTTAATTCATTTTCCTTGAGTTCCATTTCCTAGAAGAAACTGTGCATATATGCTAAGACTAGATCAATGAACTGTATCTGTAATTGATGAAAGAAGACCTTTTCTTTCAGAGGAGAATAGCATTCAATACAGGAATAATTCACTCTCCATACACACCTGCCTGACTTCACTATGTTAAACTAGATCCCTAATTTGCAGAGACCAGGGATGAGCAAGATGAATCTCAACCTCAGCATCTCCAGCCTTCTGTGCCACCATAAGGCAGACAGCACAAGCAACTCAAAACCTCTCCAACCACCAGCTCCCAGTCTGGATCTAGCACACAGGATGTGCTTGTTCAATTACTGTGCTGTAATCCAGCAGCACAAACTCTCAGCCTGTTGCTCAGGCCACAGGAAAATCCTGCCTGACCGACCTGCTGCCTTGCAGGATGCTCCCATACATCCTGACACTGCAAGATGCTTCCAATTTGTACCTCACCCTGATGTTTTGATGGAAACATTTTGGGTTTCTTGCTACGAGACTATAGCACTCTAACAGGTCAATGGCCTTCCACCATACTTTAAAAGCTGCAGTTGCAGCTGAAGATTGACTCTCATATTAGATTAGGATTAAATCCATTTTTTTTCAGATTTATGATGTATTTCTGAATTACAAGTCTACATGGCACTCTTGAGTTCTACTGCTTGGTTAAAAGAGACACAATACCAAATACAAAGAGCCACATAAAAGTTCCAGGACACATAACCCCAGTTCTTTCCTGGAGTCCTAGAGTAGGTAAACTTTGCATTTATCCTGGCCTAGTTCTCATGTAATTTCTAATTTTAGTACTGCAACAGTAGATTATGGTTCTACCCAGAATGCCTAGATAACTCAACATTTGAAACTTCTGTAGTCCAGCTACACCCAGTGCTTCTGACATTGAAACCATTGGTAGAGCAGAACCAGTGGCAGCAGCAGCAGGGTATTTTGGAGGGACGAGGAGGAACAGAGAAACCAAGTGTAAACAAGTCCTGCTGAATTACTCCACTGACTTTGCATCATTTAAAGGGAAGTGCTGTTAGTGCAGAAGCCAGCTGTTTAACTATTGGAATCCTATACCTTGGCCTGCTTTCAGGGGACTTCAGAGCAGTGTGATTAGACTTTGTAGCTGCTTGTCGCACACTGAAAGAAACATCCACAGATTTGATAAAGTAGATTAAACAAGAGCCAAATATTCTATTAAGTAAACTTTGACCTACATGATATGAAATTCTTTTGAGCTAGCAACTGGAAAAAAAGGAAAGAAACCTCCAAGGAAATCAGTGTACATCAGCAAAAAGGAACGCCTAGGACTGTTGTATGTCCACAGGCAGCACTTTGAAGGTTGAGTAAATATAAGGAACTTTTGATAACAGCTGGAAGGCAGCACTCAAATTATGTCAGAAAGATGAGAAAGAACTATATGGGTTCCCAGTATACTGACACAGAAGGTGCAATCCATACCGAAGGTAATATTTTTAAAACAATTTAGAAGGAGAAATTATATTAAAAATGCAGAACCAGCAGCCATTTATTTATCAATATGGATTTTTGTGTAGAAATTAATTGAAGTGCTTAGTTATATCAGTCCCTATGTAGGAGAGCACTCAGGCATGTGTTCACTGTTTAATATGTGATTTAGTCCAACACACCACGTAGGAGCTTGAACACTTGCCTAGATCTAAGTGCATACTTTGGTAACTTGATGAACTGGGACCATCTGATCCTGCAGTCCTGCCAGAACAGATGGGCCAAATAATGATAACATCTGTAGAAGTGGTGCTATCTCCTTGTAATTCTTTATCTCATCTTTCTCTGTGATAGCATCTTTGTATACTGCAGCACTTAAGAGGTCAGCAGCAATTTAAAATCTGTTGCTTTAAAATTACTTTAGTCATCAGATACTTCTCAGTCATGATTGTGGGTCATGATTACTGAAAAGGAATATTTTTTTCTGTTAATTTGCTCTCTCTGTTTTACAGCACTTTAGGCAATATCACTTTCTACATCACACAAACCTTAAGTATACTTGATTGCTTAGGGCTTTCAAAAGCCTTGGCAAAACATTTTTTGAAAGAAAAAATTCTGACTTCCCAATACTAATGTTATCTTTATAAAAAGGATGAGTGTTTCATATGCCTTACAATGTACAAATACTTAAGCCTACAAATAAGTTAATGTTGCATTTCATAGCTGACACCATCAGTGATGTGAGAGAGATTCCATTCCTATCTTGTTACATGTACCATACAGGCTTTTAAAAGAGCTATTAGACATCATATAATCCTTGATAAAATTATTATTCTGTAAGAAAGAAAAATAGCACATAGATGTCTTTGGTCTGACTACACTAAAAATGATTTTGAAGTACTCTGAGATTTTCACCAGAAAGATTCCAGGGTTCAGAATTTGTATTAAGTATTTATGCATTTGGTAGTGAGGAAGAATGTTGCTACTGATTACTAAATAAAGCAGGTAGCAGACGTAGGTTAGTATAGGTATTTTATCAACTTTATAAATTATTAAATTTGGACACTGAAAGGTAAAATAACTTGAACAAAAGCTTTTAGGGTATGCTTGCTTATGAAAAATTGAGAGACTGATAAAAGAAAGGGAAGCTCAACTAATCAGTTCTTGTAGCTATAGTTCAGCTGGAACTTTTAGGAAGAATTACACCTGCATATCCAGGAACACAATTTGCCCTTCCATGCTTTATATGGGAGCAAGACAAAACATGGCACAGCTGTGGGTATACTGCAAAGTAATGACACCCCACACTTTATCATGAGTGCTAAATTTTAAAAGTTTAGGCTAAAACAACCAGATTAACAGATTTCAGGCAAAATCTCCAGGGAAAAGCTTGTATTTCAGATTATAACTCAGTGAGGAAAAATAGTCTGGGGAAAAAAAAAAAAACAAACCAAACTCCACATCTTAGTATTTAGAATACTTTTCAGTGATACACATAAAACAACACACACACAGACAAACCAAAATATTACTGTAATCGACTCCTGGCTTGCTGTTCTGTTTAGTCTTATGAAACAAATAATTTAGCAGTCACTGTACAATATAGAGGCCCCCAGTGGATTGCAATATACTAAGTAAGCATGTTTTCCTTTTGTTTAATTTATAGTCCCTGGGAAAAGAAAAATAGACAATTTAAAAACCTGCTTTCTGGGTTTACAAAGCTTATAGGGATAGTTAGTTCTTAGCTGGCTGAATTGCTGGCTAAAATGTGAGATGTACTGTACCACTAGAGGTCTTTTCATTTGCTGATGTTCTAAGGCCTCAAGGGTTCTTCATCAGTGGATACATGTTTTAATCACAGGGAACAGTAAAATGTAGCGCTGTCTTTTCAAATTGACCACTGCAGGAAAAACACATGGATATCAATCTAAACTTTGCTGAATAAGCATTGGGGGTAATAATTTTCTGAAGAGAAACTGAATATTCCTCTTTTTTGATATCCTTATCCTTTCTCTAACTTGAGTAATTCTTAAAGCATAAACTCCTGCCAAACTCTGTGAATAACAGATTTTTGGTCTCAGTGATATAACTGAGAAGGAGAAAAGGAAAAAAAAAAAGGCAAGAAAAGAAATTGGTAGAGCTGACTGAATTGAGTTACTTCATTTTTTGGCTCTTGGCACACTTGGGGTTTTTTCCATATTTTTCAGTTCTTAACCAATGTGGATCATTAAATGGAAACATTTAATGCTGAAAATGTCAAAACAAAACACTTAATCTTTTCAGAATTCTACTGTCTGAAACCAAATTCTAACAGAAATTTAAAATAGATGTAGTAAGTAAGCAACTACTTATTTTTTGTGAATTTACTGTTCCTTCATTTCTAGTTAGTCATAACAGGGCAACTGCACATCTGACTGGGTTGTGTACAAACAATCCCAGGAAATAATGGGCCTTTAATCTCTGCGTAGGATAGCAGAGAATTCAGCAGTTGCTAAGGAAATCATAAACCACAGGGGGAAAAAAGACAACAATGTAAGTGTGTAAGGGTTGTATGAATGAAAATTTTGGCCTTTACTGGAGCTGAGTGAAAAATGCAAAGTATTTGCCAGTTAAGTAGTTTCCACAGATGCCTGGTACAAATGCAAAGCACAGGATAGCCATGCTGTGTCAGTCCCATTTCTTATCTTGGGCAAATCTATGAAATATAAAAATCTTACTCTTTTATCTGTTCCATCAACCTTCCTCTTTCATTGGTCACTTTATTACCTCGATTCCTGCTTCCCACTTTTGAGCTTGCAGACCTTACAGCCTGTGCAGTTGTACACAGTATTTATTTCCCCTTTGGAACACACTCTGACTTCACACAGTACCTTGGCGTGGCCCTTTTTATTAGGAAATACTTGTCTGCAACACAGTCATGATCTATGGTCCTTACACACCAGCTACCTCAGGTGGCTCAACAATCAGTTTTCATACAAAAGCTAAATGACAAACTTCCTTTGTAAGGTTTCTGAATGTCAGATTTCAGCTTCCTCCCTCTCCATTTTCGAGGCTCAGGCAGTTCAAGAAAATATTTTAATAATACTTTTCTAAGAAGGCACAGATTTGCTCAAATGCTTAAATAGCAACCACCCATGGACAGAGATCAAAGCTGTCCATTTCCAGGAATATCTTTCAAAGGTGTATCTGAGAACAGGGTCTTAGAATAGATACACACGGGCAAGCTCTACAATGGTCATTGGTGATTCAGTTAACATAATACAGCTTAATAATATGACTGTTCCTGAGATCTTTGCATTTCCTTTCTAACATGAAACCTTTCCCTTTGTGTTTTGAATAGGTAAGCCCACGGGGTATGGATCCAGCAGTAGACGCTTACACCACAAGGGAATAGTGGATGAATGCTGCTTCCAGAGTTGTGACCTGAGGAGGCTGGAGATGTATTGTGCTCCAATAAAGCCACCTAAATCCGCACGGTCCGTACGTGCTCAGCGCCACACCGACATGCCAAAAGCACAAAAGGTAGGCCAGGCTGGGAAAAATTCACAACGACCAACAAACAACCAAACCAAACCAAATTCACAACAACCAACCAAACCGAACCAAACCGAACCAAACCGAACCAAACCGAACCAAACCGAACCAAACCGAACCAACAAAAAACAAAACCCAACCAAAAAACCCCTATGTATTTTAGGGAAGGAAAGTTCTATCAAGGCCGGTAACATAGAAAACAACTGATGTGTTCTGCCTACTTGATCTGGTGGAACTTTGGAAATTAGTTTCCAAGGTGGGAAATAAGTAGGAAGTGGTGTGTTCCATCTCATGTCTTAGAACACTGAATAAAACATGGAATTGCTAAGCTAGTAGTTGTGAGGTTTTATCCTGCCATAGGGTAGTAAGTGACAAGTACCTGCATCATCCAATCATAAATATCACCTAAGACTTCTTTTGAAAGGGAAACTAAACACTGAATGTTTAACAACTCATCCATCCAGAATCTCTTCACTCATCCTCCACCCTTAGGGAGAGGTAGAGCAAGTGCTCAAGAAGGAAATCAGCCATTCTAGTATTCATTTTACAGTTAAATGAACAAATCTTTTTTCCTTCATTATGTTTGCCTTTTTTTTAATTTATCAAAACTAAATTAAATGGATAGTCACTGCAACCATTGCATACTCCATTTTTACTATTTAAAGTTTAATATGTATGTTCTCCAAGCACTTCCAATATTGATTGGCATTATTTATATGGTTGGGGGGTTCTGAGTATCCAGATTTTTGTTCCTCTGATACCAGATATACTGTATATATATGTATCAAGAGAGTCTATAGTTCAGAAAACCCATCTTAGACTAGGCTACAGTTAAGCTCGTGTCCAACTGTCTCTCCTTTTTGAGGTCTGAACATCTGTTTTACATATTATCTGTCTTCTGCTATAAGTCTCCTGTGATTTATTTTATTGCTGTTGACCCTGTCTGTCCTACACAGATGTTGGCACCACTCCTGCAGTTATCTGAAAATTTTTGCTTACAAGACATGGAACCTAAGATTTCATAGGAAGTCAGGAAACCAGTGCTGTATATTAAAATCTTTAATATCAACTTTATGAAAAGAACTATTGTAATCATTCCAGCATCCATTCTTTTCCATAAATCAATCCATAGAACGGAATCCTTTCCCCTCTTCCTCAAGAGTTTTCAAAAAAATCAGTGTCTGCATGATCCTTCCTGGGAAGTATCACCTCAGCCCTTTAGACCTCAAAGGGCACACAGGGCAACAAGTGAAGACTTCTTCAGGTAGAGCTCAACTCTAGACAAGAAACTCCTGGTTTAGGTTTATTCCCATCTGGGTACACATAAACCTTGGGCTGGCAGGAAAAGAAGAAAACAGACTTGGCCAGGAATCTGTGTGCTCCTTCCCGTGCTTGTTCCTAAGGCAATGGATAAAACATTGGAGTAAAGGAGACAAGATACCTGCCAGCTCTTTGATGGATCTCCACACCACTTTCCTTGGAGGATTAAGGAATGATGTCATCTTTAGGCAACTGTCCTCTTCCCAGTTCGAAACACAGGCAGGAGAGCACTGTTTTTTACAGACAGGAAAGACCTTGTATCTTTCTGCAGCATCAGGGGAGGTAGCACTCAGGAGGGGCACTGGAAGAAGGAAAAAAATAGATGGAGTATGTAATTGAGAGAGTCTAGCTGCAGAAGAAATCATCCCGGAAATTAAAAAGGGAAAAAATCAAGAGGTGAAAAGGGCGGTAGAGGGACAACGAAGAGCACAACAAAAAAAAAAAATAAAAGGGGGGGAGGGAATTAGATCAAAGAGGAGAAGATGTAAAATATCATAGAACTGAAGGAACCAACGTGCATCAAAATAAAGGATGGAATTTTGAGAAAATGGGAGAGAAAATGAAATTAGAGACAAATTAATATTAAAGAAAACAACACCTTTGAAGAAACTGTACTCAAAAAGGAGCATGTTGAACAGAATAAAAGAAACAATAATTGCTTCTTGATAGAAACTTGGCAACAAAAAACCAAATCTAATGGGAAATACAAACAAATTTTCTTTTTTATCTGCAGATGGAGAAAATTAGATTGAGGAAACAGAAAGAGAGAAAGGGGAGGAGAAACTATTATTCAGATTTATGATAGATAAAAGGAAAATACTTTGGAGGGAAGAGAAGCTGGATTCATTAGGAAAAACTGGTACATATTCTCATTTAATTTTTTTTCTTTCTCTTTTCTTTTTGCAGTCAGTTGTATAGGGCACCATTAAGGAAGGCAACTATGTTCAAACTTTTTGGACAGACTCTCCCAAGACAAATGTATTTAGCTAGTTCATAGTGTTGATATGCCCCTGATTTTAACTAAAAAAATAGATAGGCTTAACTCAAATTATTTTTCAATTAAACAATTTGTTTCTCTCTCAATGTTATATGTTATATATGAGATCTATATCTTATTCGTAGAAAATGAAGACATATATACCTATGATAATACATATATGACCTCTTCAAAATTTTCTTTTTCGGATCTAAGATGTAAGGTAGGACTAGGTACAATATATAAGATGTTGTACAGTTCCTCTTAGATTTCATAGAGAATCAGTTTCTTATGCGTTTCATACATCTGATAGAGTCTTTGTTCAGCATCTCCTCATAATCTTTTTAAGTTTTAAATTACAAATCCAGTATTTGGGTTTTTGTTTAAGTGTTTCTAGTGCTTACCTAGGGCTATTTCCCCAGTTCCTTGGGCAGATCGTTCCTGCCAGGCACAATTTGGAAAATCTTAGTTCAGTGGAGTAGGGGTCTTCTCGTCTTTACAGTTTCAGTATTTCTGCTTGAAAGCAAAGTAATGGTTTCTCCTAGTTTTACACTATATTTAGAGTTTTAAAGTGCAAAACAAGAGCAAGAAGGGGAGTTAAAGTCCTGTCTTCATTGTCATGGTATCACCTACCTTTTCTTTCATTTGTTTCTTTCTCTTCTAAAAAATGCTAAAAGTTTAGTCAATTACCCTTAAGCAAACTAAATTTTAACAGCAATTTGGAAAGCTAGTGAGTAGCACTTTGAAAAACAATTGCCCTACCAAAGGAAATAACTGAGCAATTTCCACAACTGCACACGTGAGAGAAGACTGCAGTATTTTGAAATGAAGCAGTGTCAGAAACAATGTCCTAAAGTTCTTATCAGTTTACAAGGTACCTTGAAAACTACTACTGAATGTGAAGGCTGGTAAGGCTGATTTTAAAATCCAGTAAAAAAAGAATCATACAATCATTTAGGTTGGAAAAGAACTCTAACAACACTGAGTTCAGCCATTAACTCAGCACTGCCAAGTCCACCAGTAAATCCTGTCCATAAGTGCCACATCTACACATATTTTAAATAACTCCAGGATAATGACTCCACAACTTCCTTAGGCAGCCTGTTCCAGCACTTGACAATGTTTTCTGTGAAAAAAGTTTTCCTACCATCCAATTTAAACCACCTCTGGCACAACTTGAACTTGTTCATGAACATAGTGCCATCTCCTTACAACTTGAGCAAAATGGCAAAAGAGGTGCATGTCTAGCTATAATTCTGCTCTTCCTCAGTCCTTATTCTTCTTTAGGCCTAATATGTGAAAAATACGCAGAAATATATATACACCAACAGAGTATGAATAGGAAATGGATTCTGTCAAAAACACTTTTGAGATTTTTTCTAATCTTCAAAATTTAAATAACACTGAGTGGGACTAAGAGAGAAAGGGAAAAGATGTAACTATTTTTAGTTTAAGAAAATGCCATTAAGAAAACAGAAAAAGTATTGCATTATTTCTCATTAACTTTTCTAAGACATGCAGATTCTTTTGTAATTGGCTCAGTATCAACTCACAGATACATTTACAGGCCAAAATATGCACTATGGCACCACTCTTAATTTCTGTTGAAGCCACGCCACGTTACCAAGCCAATGAATGAACTTTTAGGTGTAACAGATAGAAGGACTTGGCCTTTTCAGAGAATTGTTTTCTCCCATTGCTTACTTTGCAGCCCTGTTTTTATGTGAGTGATCACACTGCCCACAGAACTAGAAAGCTTTCAAAGAGACCCCAGAGAGTTCATAGCTAAGGTATCATGCTTGTTACTACAAACATTAGAATTTCCATTTATTACCAGTAAAGCAAGGGAACTTTTAATGCCAATATGAGGTTTGAATGTCTGCCCTAATAGGATAAGAATGCTGCTGCATGCTTCCCAGTGCCTTTCCAGCTCAGCCAAATGACCATTACCATCACAGAGGTAGTTGTTATCCTACTGTTAATGATGCCTTATCTCCAAAGATCCATGCTGAAGGTGATGGGCTACAAATCTGCTTCCCTGTTCCTGAGCTGACTTATATCCAGCTCACATTTTGCATCTCTCATCTTAAAATTATGATTGTTTTTGTCTGGGTCTGAATATCAGCTCAGAGCAATTTTATTTCTAGTTACCTTCTTCTTGAAGACTTGAGAAATGAACCAAACTTTTCTATACCAGTACAAATGTAGGATGACCTAATTCAGGCACTCACACCTGGTTTTTGGTTTTGGGTTTTTTTCCCCCAGTTGTCTCAGCAACACATATTTGAAAAAAAATGTGTTATGTGGGTCAAAGCGTTTTCTGGCTTTCATGCTACTACCAGTACACTTATTGGTAGTTATTAATCAAAATGCTGATTCTGGAGAAGGAAGTGTTCTAAAAGCCACCTGCCATCTTCCCTCAATTTCAAAGCTAGTCTGTAGCATGACAGCTCTTTTTCCACCTCTATGACAGCATTAAAAGCTTCAAGTGAAACCATCCTGCACCTTAGTATCTGCTTTATTTGGGTGATAAAGCCATTTTAAAGTCAAAAAACAACAGTAGTGGAGAGAATTTATACTTTCATTTGGGAAACATACAGTTAATTTTCAACCTAAATATACTTTGGGAGTCACTGCAATACAAAATGGCTGTTGTTTCATTATAAGGCTCTCACTGTCCATTTTATAGATCAAGACTTTGTGGTCTTTAAGGATATATGACTCTTGGCAAATAAAATGTAGCATATAGCTTTTCCTATATGCTGGTAAACTCGCTTCAAGGAAGAGCACCTAGGGTCAGCACTGAGGAGAATACTTTGTTTTGTTGCTGTGTAGAAAAAAAACCTGGGCAGATGAGTAAAGAAATTCCTGTTTTCTTAGCTCACTGTAAGCAATATAAGTATTTGTAGAATAAGGCAAGATCCTTAGTGTTGGCAGACTCCAGTCAAATGCTGCAATGATGATGTTAATGAAAATCAGTGAAAATTTAAGGGTTTACCCAGAATGAGCTCTTCAGGGTGAAAACCAAGGTATAACTTAGAAAGAAGTAAAGACAAAGAAAAGGTAGTTTTGGAAAAGCTGGAAAAGAAACAGGCAGTGAAAAGCAAAATGTATATTTTAATTTGAGGATAAGCAGAATTCTGTTGACATTTCTGATTCTGTATTTGATTGATGCTATTCTACAGCAACATTAGCAGAACTGAATGAGGACAAGCCAGTATCCTGAACTGTTCAGAGGAATAGTGACTAGATAATTAATCTAGTCCATAATGGCAGATTCCTAACAAAAACATTTCTTCATTGTGACTACTTTGCTGTTAACAACTTTAGCTTGTCAGTGATGATGAATCCTAGTTTGGCTCAGTGTTTTATACTTGGTGGTGGTGGTATAATTAATTTAACCATTACTAGTACTGCCTAATTGTTTTTGTATATACTTTAAATAATAATTCCACTCATATCCATCAGAAGCCAATTCAAATCCAGTGAAAATTAATAAGCTCTATGTGAGCTCACGTTTTGTGATCCTTTGAAAGTTTCTGATTTATTTTATATTTAATAGATACTGAAGGGAAATGGAAAGGTTATACATAGAATAGTATTTTCTATGGGAAATCACTAAAAACCCCCACAAAACTAATGCATCAAACTAGCTTCCATTTTATTTCTGCCCATTAGAAAAGCAAGAAAATGTTATTACTTTTTAAATTTTAGAGGCTCCTTATTTTTAGGGCTTACATAACAGCTAATGCATTGGTAGAGCTGTATACACGTCTTCATCTGTCACAGAGATTTTTTTTATTATTATTTTTGGCTTTTCTTGAAAAAAACCCAATAATTTCACTTAATTAAGAATTTGACTTCCGATGAGGATTATAAATAAAATTCTGCCTTTAGTCTGATACAGAATATGCAAAGTCTTGGGCCTGGCTAATATTTACTAGTGTGGTAAACAAGGAAATCGAATTGAAATGCATCTACCATCCCCCATCACTGCTGCTGAAGACTGGCCTGTGCATGGCACGACAGGCAACTGAGGGCATTATTCATTCCAAAGTTCTCTTGATTTGCCTAGCACATCACCTTGTCTGCTTGGAAAATACAATTTATACGGCTGCAGCTCCTACAGCAAACCCACAATTTTTTTCCTCCTCAAGGCCTTATCCAACAAAATCCAACACATTTAATATGCCATGTATGCAATATGTAGTTAGCAGAGCATTTTTGAAAACACCTGGTACCAAAGCCCAAGAGATTCCACAAATCCTGCAGTTACAACTCTAAAGTTCCCTGGCTCCTATACATCCTGCTTTTGCAAACATCTTTGGGAAAGAAAGGAAATCTTTGGTACCCACCGTATCCCATAGCCCATCCAGGTTCCAGTATGAAGATGTCTCCTCTGCCAAGATCAAGAATGACGACAGTTGAAGTGTTCATGTCTAGGAGAACAGGGGATTTAGGGTAAAGAAGTTCTGCACAGTTAAGTTCTTTGTAGATAACTGAATTACTGATTGAAACACAATTGTCTAACAGTTCCAGCACTCTGGACAACTGTTTTCCTGCTATTGTAAGTTTTGTGATCATACAACGTATTTAGACCTGCCTGTAAAAATTTTTTCTTTCTGAACTTTCAGGAAGTGCATTTGAAGAATACAAGTAGAGGGAACACAGGAAACAGAAACTACAGAATGTAAGAACATGCCATCCACAAGAATGAAGAATGAATGTGCCATCTGCAGGATACTTTGCTGTAAATAAATTATTTGTTAAACATTGGAAGACTTAAAAAAACCTTTGTTTTAAAAAGCTTGATGCAATTTCAACCAATGGGCATTCTCCCAGTGAACAATGCAACTAAACATTCCAATATTAAGTCTTTAGAGAACAGAACATTTTAACCAGCCCAGAGCTAAAAAATTCTGTGGTTGATATATTGCTGTTTGTTAACCTGTTTTAAATGTCCTGCACGAAAACTCTTAAAGTCCTGTGCCCCTCAAAAGCCTACAAATTTATGGGCCTTTGATGGATCCAATTGCACTAAATTAACCTACGAACACTGGCTGCTGGAGTCATTCATCAGCCTTGTCTAAGTGGTGGTTTTTTTATTTGCACTTCTTTACAAGCAACAGGCTGTTTGTTTTACAGTGTCTGAAAACATTGTTTGTCTACCCCTTCATATTTGCACAGTTTGACATCCCCAGTAACAGCAGCAGTAAGGTAACATATACAGTTTTAAACATCCATTAATTCCATCCGTGGCATTTCGACAAAATATGGGTTATAGATGCATTTGTTTTAAGACAGTTTTATTCTTCCTTCTCTTGCAAACATGCATTTTTTTTGCAATTTGTGAGACAAAAGATTTTTAAAAGCAGTTAAAGCATACATAGGCTCTCAAACCAGTAATGATTCTTCCAGGTAATTATTTTGCAACAGTATAGGTAACTTCTTTCTTCCTCCATATAATGCAGTATGTAAAATTTAGCATATCAATAATACACATATATCAAACAGTATGTAAAAATCTCTGTTTTATAGTACAACGGTGCTATTTTATAGTTTGTTACATGAAAGGGTCTGGCCAAAACGGTAATAGGTAAAAGCAAATATGGAAAGACCAAGCCAAAGATTAAATAACAAAATACTTTCCAAAATATTCAGCTTAAATCAACTCAAATGGCTTCAGATTTCAACATGAAAATAATTTTACCATCTTCAAAAGAAAATTCAGATACTTGTTTCCTTTTAGATATTTGAAGGGTGGTGTTTTGACATCTTATTATGTGGAATGCAAACCCATAGATGTCTAGGCCCAGAGAAGACAATTTGAAAAACAGCCCTCAAGTGGCATTAAAGGGTAGTCCACCAGGGCCTAAATCCTCCTGAAATCTCAGCATTCAATTCAGTCATAAAGGGGCACTCACGTTCCCCTCCATTTCAATTCTTCCCACAATCAGATGTAGCTTACCTGACTGTAAGTTGGGCTGCTGCATCTCTCTGTAAATCAGAAAAGTTACTCTAATCACCAAATTACCAGTGTAGAATGAGTTCTCGAGGAGAGATTGACCATAACTTCCTTACACCCTTACTTACACCTGCCATTCACGAGCTCTTGTTGGTGACAGAGTTTCCCAGATAATCTCTGCTACATAACTTTGATGGGCCCTGCACTGGCTCTACCTTGAATAACACCGTGTCCTCTGCTGAATTTTTGTACATCAGCTCAGTGTAGGTTGGCCATGCAGCGAAGGGGGACAAGCAGCCAGCAGTGTCCCAAGGTGAGCATTAAACTTGTCTGTGAGAGAAGGGAAGGCAGAGGAGAATGCACTGTTCCACCCTGCCCAAGAGCTCCAGTGTTGTCCCATTCAACTTTTCCCCCCAACCATGCTGCATGTGGTAAGCTCAGGCAAGGCATGAAGCACCTTCTGGTCAGCTCCAGAGGGGGACTGGAGAACAGAGTATGAAAGGAGCAGTTAGGGAGGTGGTAGATCAGATCTATAAAGGAAGTATCTCTTTTTGAGGGCAGCTCAAATCTGCCTTACTTTCTACTGCAACCAAGGGAGTCAGTAACTATTGACTCAAACACAAGAGAAAGCTCTCTCTAGACTGCCTATGTACAGCTCCTCAACAGTCCCTTGTGAAACAAGAAGGAAAGGTCACAAAAGTCTAACAAATTAATGTAGTTCCTTTTTTAATCCCATAGAAAATTTGCGGTTTGTATTTTTAACAAGTGCAATGTATTCCTATGCAATTCTTTAAACCCTCTGCTTTCTGTGAGATGGATGTCTATATGCACAATAAGCTGCCACAGCAATGTAAAAGTAGAACAGTAAATGAATAAAAAGAATATGTCACAGCTCTCACTGACTGAGATAGTTATGTTGAAAAAGGAAGAAAGTAAAGAGAAACAGATGTGGAAACTAACCTAAATTATTTACCACCAAATCAATAAACAGAGTTAGCAATTCTGATATCTGTCACAGCTCCAATAGGCCTTTTTTTTCGGCAGGGGGGATGGAGAGGGAAGGACTTTAATGGCTGTAAGATTCTGAAATGCAATCTAAGTATAAGCCATTATTTTGATGTCACAGACATAACTCATATTTCCATTTCATGCCCCATGACCCTTTCTGTCCCCTATCTCTTCTGAAGTTCTAAGGGGAAGAGGGAAGAAAGGTGTGAGTGTAAAAAGCAATTTGCAAATATCTGTGGCAGCAAGTTTCTTTGTAGATAACTCTTTTACTGATGCGCTGTTAACTTAAGCGAATAACTATACATCATTTTGCATTAATTCCTGTAAATTAATTCAAATTTTTTGGTCTTATCTTGGGATTCACACACACACATTCATGCCACCATATTTCTCCTGTTGAGAAACCATAATGAGAAAACGTCTCTCAGAGACAGCAGTATTTATCACAATTTGACAACTGTCTAAACAACTAAGAACAATTCTTGAAAGCAGCTAAAGTAATGAATAGCTGCAAACTTCAAAGGCAACACTTTGCTTTACTAGAGGATAAATAGTATCAAAAAATGGAAAGTAGCTCCAGGCCCACAGAGGTGAGAAATGCATGGGTGGGAAATGCATTTTGTATAAGAAATCTCCAGTAATAAGACAAGGAGCACATGATAAACCAGTTAGTGTGAAAGATAAAGGGCTGCATTAGCTTAATAATCTCAATAAATCTTCTACTTTAAAAAGTTGAAGCGCGATCCAAAGCATCTCCCTCCCAAAAGTACAAGGCAGTCGGTTTAGAAAAACTTCTAATTAGAGAAATTGAAAGGGTCAGCTGGATTTTTAAAAGCACTCCAGATATTTAGGAACAGGGGTCCCACTGGATGCCATTGATTCTCATAAATCACTTAAATGGTTAAGAAAAGTCTATTTCCCATCCTTCCCTATCGTGTCAGTCACATGACAGAGATCACAGATTTTTGCTTTCTAGAAGAGACTTAAAATTCCAATTATTACACAGAATGTCACTGAAATGCACAAGTAAAAAAGTTAATTAAGCCTCATTTTCAGTCAGTCCAAAAAGCACTGCAGATCTAAACCCACTGAAGTTAGTACCTCTCTTTAATCATGGTAGCAAAATTTGAGTCTCATCTCCATAGCAAACATAATTAGTCATTAGGAGTTTAGATGGAAAAATCCATAAATTCTTTATTCTGCTCAAAATGTAGTTATAAACCCACACTTCCATTTCTGTGAAAGACTTGTATGAGCTCATTTGCACCATTCAGCCAAGAGAGACAAGAAAAATCAAGCCCTGGGATATTGCACCCAGTCCTGGTAGATACATTAAAATAAGGCCTGTTTTGTCCCAAGGCAGGTTACAGAGTTGATTCCCTTTGGTAAGATTAAAGGGTGAATTAGTGGTAGGCTTTCCTTACAGAAGAGAATTCCACACACAACTGGGAGCCACTCTCAGCTGCCCTGTGAGCTCCTTGCTCTCTCAGTATCAATGGTTAAAGCTGATTAACGAAGACTTTAGGCCAAGCACTGTCTCTTCTTCGCTCTCCATTCAACAAGAAAGTGTGTGATATGACAAGATCAGAAAAGTGTATTTTCATATTTGCTTTACCTGTTACTGATTTGGCCAACAATGCCAAAGTGGTGCTATTGTTTTGTTTAAGAAAGTACTTGACTAAAATATAAAAGAAAGCATAAATATTTTTTTAATGTATGAAAATGACAATTACATAGGCATGGTTATTGAAATAGAAATAAAACTAGCCATAACTTTTCAACTTTTTGTCACTCAGAAAACAACAAAATAATCTTATATCGACGCAGATGGGGAAGGAATAAGAGTCAAAATGCCACAAAAATTCATAGACTTAAATGAAATTCTGAATCTTTACTCCAAGTCCGAAATTCAGACGAAGAAAAGTGTTAGAAGCCAGAGAACAATGGATATGGACTGAAAGCCTTTCAGATTATGTGAGTCCTAGATCGTAGCAGAGATTTTTAAACCACACTCTAGCCTGGAATCTGTGTATTGTTTGGCTTGTTCAGTGGCATGATCTGATTGAGATTTTCACTGAGTGCACATTTTTAGTTTTACCCGATTACTTTCTCACTCATGGCACATAATCCAAAATTTAACGTTCTTAAAACCCACAAAAGATGCAAGCACATCTGAATTTAACAAGGAATGAAAAAAAAAAAGTATTCCTAACAGGAAATTGATGGTTTTTTAAATTCTCACCAGTTCCAAATTGTGAGAAAAAGTTGAAATATATGGCTAAGAGTCTGTGAACTATTTTTTTTTATTACTTTATGTGGTTACTATGAATATCCTTACGTGCAAAATTTCACATTTCGTTTTTTTGTTCTGAAATTATGCTAAGTTAAGCCCAAAAAGAGATTCTTGGAACATATAGGCCAGATAGAATACTTATGTTGTTCTGATGAAGGTATAATCAATATATTTAAAATGTTTTATTTTTAGTCTGAAAAGGAATAGTAATAATTTATTTGGGGGGTCTGCTTATACTGGCCCCTCTTTTTAGGGTACTGGTCAGTGGAAATAAGTCTTCCAAACACCCCACTTCTAATCAAAACCAACGTTTGTTCCTCCCTCTTGCTCTGCCCAGCAGATCTAGTTAAAACACTATTGCAACATAATTTTATTGTTTGACTGTTTGTTTGGGAGGGTTGTTTTTCTTTCATTCACTTTGTTTTGATTCTGGGGGCGAGGGATAAGGACGAGGAGATGAGGCTTTCGAGTGACTTTTTTTCTCTTGGGTACAATCCACATAAAATAAAGAACTTTTCTTAATGAGATTACTAATTATCCAATTCATGTGTGGAAGTAGCATTCAGCAAAGCAACTAGATTAAATTTGTCTTGAAAGAAGGAAAAAAAGATTTTAACACAGAGTTTTTACCCATTCTACTCCTACACTAAACATTTTGCTTCTGACAGCACTGGAATATTCTACTGGACTACAAATGCCCAAACACACCGTATCTGATATATAGAAATCTTCCTTTTTTTAACACCAAGGGTGTTATGGGAATGTCTGAAATTTGATTACACGTCATGCAGTATAGAAACATCATTGTAGCAGAGACCAAAATGAGAAGGACCTCCCTGATGCTTACATGAGGAAATCTTATACTAGTTGCATAAAGGGTGTGTGTATATATACACATATATAGACACATGTAGGTATATATGTGTATATATAGACAATGTTTCAGTGTGTGCATGTCTATGTGCATGTGTGTGTGCACGTGTATATTATGCTTTTCTTTTTCCTGTCAAGTAAAATTTGAAATGCTTGCTTTTTTCTCTTAAATCTTATGGATTATATTCAGTAATCCAAGCGGAATCTAATTTTAGAAGAACACTGTATAATTTGGATGTCACAATTTAGATCCTGTCTTTGTTTTTCATACCTAAAGAAATGACCAGATATTTAAACCATAAGACACCTCTTCGTTGTCATCAGGCAAATATATTTATCTGTTTAGATACAGATATAAAATACTAACTCTGAGGGCCATATTATGAAGTCCTTTATTAAAATTTTATCTTTTATTTCATTTTTCCTCCATAAAACTTCTATTAAGTGTGATTTTTTTAAGAGTAAGTATCTCTTCAAAGTAAGAATAATGGGTAATATAAACAGAGCAGAATGAAAATTTCTGTCATCACCTCAACTATTAATTTTTCTTTTTTTTTTTATAAGAGTAATTCATCCCTCTCTACAGCACCCTTAACTATATCAGAAGTGGAAGAGCCATAGCAAAGCCCTATATCCCAAATTATTTATAATAATTCTTGATTTTTTTGTGTTCTTCAGTAACTTTTTATTTTGCCAGCTTGGCTAACAAAAGTCATAAAAAGCGCCAATGTGATACTTCTGCTGCTAAACATTCTTTCCCACAAGTATTTAACATACACCCACCTCAAATATATACATATTCACACTTTATTGAAGTTCTTAAGAAACAAAACAAATACCACTGAAAGACATTTTTTCCCACCATTGTTTAACTAAATCAAAGGCATTGCATTTTATTGTATTTTCCATTCATTAGTATAATTTCATTCCTCTAAAGCAGCAACAAAATACCTGCAGAACAAAAAGGACTCTATCACGACAAATAGGATCATGCTTCATGTACTCATGCTAAAGAAAAAGGTTTAGCCAGACAACTATATACACAAGTGATTAAATGAAACTCATATTTTGTAGTGAAGTATTTAACTTCACAAATTTAAAAATCAAATGAACATTCCACTCTTTCTGGTTTACTGGCATTAACCTGACCTATGGTGTGAAAAAACCCTCACTTTAACAATGATCAAAGACCAAGGATCCAAAACCAACAGACTAAAGTGTTATCAATAAAGAGGTAAAATGTCCTTATTTTGTGCACAGTGATGAATTCTATCCTAATTTTTTTCCATCAGAATTTCAAATGAAATTGATATAAATACTGCATAAGAATTATGGTTCTCTTCATTATTTCCACTTAGAGACAAGTTCGAATATAATAAAGCACATGCAAGTGACAGTGCATGATACAGTATATAAATCATATCTTTCCATTTATTACTATTTCTAAGGAATTAGTCCAACAGAATTCTATAGAAATCCTGTGCAAGGTGAAAAAAATAATTGTCAGAAGTGTATAACGATAATAGTTGCCTGATTAAACTAAGTCTCATCAGACATGAGTCATAAAACGCTCCACTGAAAGCACACTGGTACTTCATAATGTTCTGAACAGCTTCACCTGTAGTCTGACACCTCACGTTGCTTTTATCAGAGTGTGATGGTTCTGTTTCACAGTTTCTTAATCCTTGGAGCCTTTTGGTTGAATATTAAACATGTTTATCAAGACTAAGGGTTTTAGGAAACAAAGTGAAAGTAGAAGAAGCAGCACCACCTGCTGCTGATAATCAAATCATGTATAAGCTTTCTTTTCTCCCAAATTACTGCAAAGCCACCCAGAATGCTAAATGAAGAGATTAATAGCACTTGGTTTTCAGGACAGCCTTTCCATAAGGAGTAACTGTCCTCCCTTTCTTCAGTGTTGGACCTCAATTGGTATCCTGACTAAAACTGGGGTTTCCATGATGCAAAGCATGAATGTGGATACATGAATTTCTGATTTCACTACTGAATAATCCTACTATTAACATTTCAAGTCATTATAACCAAACAGTGACAAGTGTTAAGTGTTCATTTACTAGAAACCATTTAAATATCTATTAGAGTTCTAACTGGATTTATTCTTTCTTTTTTATTTTCTTGTGCTTACTCATAATACAATGTCACTACTTGATGACAAATAATATTTCATACTGTGTATGTAACATCATTGTGTTGCAGAATCCCCCAAATACCTCAACAATGTCTTTGTTGCGCTATTCTCCCCATTTAGCACTTATAAGCTTTTCTAGTAACAACCAATAAATCAAAAAAATGGAGCTCTTGATATGTACAAATATAAAAAAATTCAAGAAGTTTTGCTAGTTTGCAGTTCATGTAATGCCATCTTGACCATTCTCTTCCCCTCTCTCTATGAGCTGTCTAGAACAGTAAACTTTGCTCCATAAATAATAGTGTATTCATGCTTTTAAAGGCTTTTATATGCATTTATGGTAGGTAAAGGTTGGAAGAGGTAGTTGACTGATTTTCACTTTTATCTACTTTGATTTCAGTAAAGGGCTTTGTCACTCTGTATACATAAAGGCTAATGCACCCTTTGGTTTGTAGAATGTACTGAAATGTTTGCAACCCTCTTGTTATCAGGTCCAAAATGTGAAGCATTACTGTTAAGAGGGTATCTTTCTAATGTATTTGTATGTATAGTTTACACCTCTGTGAGGTCTAATAAAGGATTATGGTTAATAAAAAATGCGTTGAAAATTCATCATCCATGCAGATTTTGCAGCAACTTGCATTCTTCCTTTTTCTTCCCTGGCATACGCATTTCAATTTTCTCAGAATACACCAAAAATCAGGACATACCTTAGCAGGAAGAGCAGGCTTCATTCATGCTAAAATAGAACTGGCATGGAAAGTGGCTCAAGAGCCTCGATGAAAGGAAGTGTCAGCAGATGAAATTATGGAACCTATAGATAAAATTGAGAGGAGTGAATGACCAGGAACTGACTGCATTTCATGCACTGAGGAACTTGACTGAAACCTGGTATACAGAGGTCTTCCAAAAGCTCCTCACTATGACAGAACTAAGTGGGAGCCAGAGGATATGGACTATTTAAAAAATATCCAAGGGACATTTAAGGAACTACAAAATACTGTGCCTTGTATCTCCATCACTTCTGTTTTAAAGAACAGAATCCGTGGGTGGGTGAATTAGTACTGTATGATAAATATGGTGTTTTTCAGGGAAAGGAATATGGTTGTTGTGAAGTTAAGCCTCAGAAATCTATTGGGAATTCTTTGAAAAAAAAAGGACCTAGTCAAGGAAGATCAGGGTGATCCTGTATTTCCTAAATGTTTGTAAATTAGGTCCCTCATCCAAAGTTTTATAAAACAGTAAACTGTCTGGAAAAAGAGGCAAGTTCTTCACACCTGCACAGTGCTGATTAAAAAGCAGAGAGACATCAGCAAGAATGGCCAGTTGATAGGTGGAGTGGCACCATCTGTGAAACCTTGCTGCAGTCTGTCCCACTGTCCAACCTTTCCCTAAATGGGCAGGAGGAGGGGTGGACAGTAAGAACACAGAGTTTATTGGTGGTATTAAGGCAATCAGACTCATCAGGAACGATGAAGATAAATCTATGCAGGCTGTTCCCAGTTGCCAATTTGTCCTTCATGTGCTTCAAAACAGCTTTCAGGAAAATATTTTTCTATCATTTTCCAGCTATTGAGGCCAACTTGCATCTCCACAGATCGTGGCCCTCTTGGGTGGGTGCAGTATTTGCCTTTTTCAGTCACTAAGCTCACAGACTTTCCTTAATCTTTCTAAAGTGATAGAGAACACATAGATAGATGATAGATAGATAG
>VZRV01002293.1:0-10157 GCA_013398115.1 Falcunculus frontatus | reverse complement strand
CCTGGCCCGTTTGGGGCAAATCAGGGGACATTGCCACAGTTTAGCTCACGACCCTGGGTCTACTCATCTCCACTGTTCCAGTCCACTGCTCCTGGAATATTGCTACCGTTTAGTTTGCCGCCTGGAGCGGTACCCAGACCAGCTGCTCCCTGTGAGTTTTGCAAAGAGAGCCATCTCCTATCTTTCCCCGTGCCTGAGCTCCCACCACCACCTCAGAAGGCTCCCAAGCCCACATCAGAGCACCCCTGAGGCCATGGGGGAACCATCACAGCTCCTCTGCCTCACTGGGAGCCAACAGCAGCTCCTGGAGCTGTGGGGGAGTCACTGCAGCCACTCTGCCTCACCAGGAGCCAACAGCGCACCCTGCCAGTTGTAACTACACCAAAGGGGGAAAAATTCACTTAACGGGTGGGAGGAATCCTGTTATTGGTTTTTTGTTTTGTTGTTTGCTGTTTGATCTATTTATATATATACATACAAATATATTTCTTACTAAACAACTGTTATTCCTTTTGGAAGGAATAATTTTGTTATTCCTTTTAGGCAAATATCTTTGCCTGAAAGCCCCATAATTTCAAAGTTATAATAATTTGGAGGGAGGAGTAATCTTTTCCATTCCAGGAAGGTTCCTGCCTTTCTTGGAAGACACCTGTCTTTTAAACCAGGACAGGTGCCCACCAGTACCCTCAAGCAAGAGCTGGCTGAATGGACTGCACATCAGGAGCTGGCAGATGGGCATGAGGCAATGCCTGATCCAGGCAGCTCACTGCAATGATACTAGAAAGCTACTCAGCTCACCAGTCTCCCATAATTTTGGGCAGATGGCAGTGTTCGGGAAGAAAACACAGCCTTCAAACGTCTTGCAAGTGGTCTGGATTTTAAGATAGACGTTAAATCACCTTATCTCAAGTGAGTTCACTGTCACCAAACTGCCCACATCATCTCTGCAGAGACCACCTGGGAAGTTCCTAACCTGCCCAGGGTATCAGTCATTAGTTACACTAGGAGAATACACAGGCAGAGCCCTGACAGAATTGCAATTTTAGTAGAGGCTTGAATTTCATCCTGATATCAAAATTATAATGTAAAGAGCATAGATTTTGCCACACTAGAAATGCTAGGCTTCTTATAGAATGGTGACAAGGCATAGAAGAAGACACTCAAACTTTGGTAGAGAAAAGTTTACCACATGCACTAACCACTTCACATACTCATGATAAAACCAGAATAGCCAATAGAAGAAGATGTATCTAGAACAAGATTACAAATAGACCTCATTAATTCATTCCCTACAGACAAGAAGAGGAACAAATATTTTAAGATGACCGTAGATCTTTCCTAAAGGCATTTGCTGTCAAAAACAGTTCTACAGAGATGAAAACTTGTCCAGAGTTCAGTAGTGCATCCTTCTGCTGTGAAAACCTGATATTAAAGAGGTCTCCTCCTATAAGAAGTATATTTAAGAAATAACTTTAGGAATTAAAAAATTATTTTACACACCTGGACCCTCCATAAGCTCATAGCAACTACAGAGGGTTAATCAGATACAAGAGTTAACAAAACACAAGAAGAATGGGATGAAAAATTCTCTATCATTGTAATGATTCAGTGCTTTCTTCCTGCTCCACCTGTATAGTTTTTTCATGTAGCAATGACCACTCAACCTCAACAGTGATGGGTTGACACTGAAATACCAATTAATGGCAGCCAGTGGAATATAAACAAGGCTGGTGTTTGCATACATGATACTACTGTGTTTAGATTTGAGTGCTGCCATTAAGACTCCAAGCCCTGCTGCAGCTCACTAGACAAAGATGTAAGTGAAGATTCAACTTGATGCCTGACTCTAATGGGGTCAATGGCATTAATGATCTAAAGAAATTAAACCATCAAAGAGGAGAACTGTAGCTCATAGTCCAGTCTTTTGAGGCTCATTTGACTGTGGCCTGAGACTTGTCTTGACCTTGTCAAGTCCTTGGAAGGACCTTAGCAAATCCAAGAGACCTTGACTTTACTTTGGTAAAAAAAAATTCTTGTAAATGGAGGATAAAATATAGTCAGCAAAGTAAGCAAATGGGGAAAAAAATCAAAGCGAGGAATTGTGTGATCAGAAATAGTCACTCAAGGACTCAAAAATAACAAGAAAAGTTATAAAACCTTCAGAGAAAAGAAGAGAGTCAGAAGAGGGACACCTAGTAAGATCAAGAATTGTCCCTGTCTAAGGGACAATGGTGAGCTGCACCTTCCTGCCAGACTAACAACTGCCTGGCCAGCATGGACTCACCTCACACCTGCACTGAGCTGGTGAGCACATTAACGTTTAGCCCAGCAGCAGGTTACTCTCATCTGTCCACTCTGTAGCTTATCCTGTACAAAGTTAATAGTCACATGATCATATACTGTGTACACTCCTGCTGTAGGGTGTTTACACACGGTTAAAAATGTCCATTAAAATGACCTGAAGAGCTGAGGTTTCCTGTTGCAGATAAGCAAAACGTTACCAAATGAGGGCCTTGTTACCCTTGTAAAATCATGGCTCACTCCTGTTACTTTGGCTAAGTAGAAAAAGATTCTGGGAATGACTCAGCTGAATTAGAGGTAGAAAACAAGTTACATAACAGTAGAAAAAAGTTATATAACCATCGCATGTTCACATTGTGGTTTATGGTGGTTGGTTGAATTATGTTTGTTGTGCTTCACAAGAATGTAACTGATAAAGGGCCAATTGCTTTAAAAGGCATGAGTTTTTCAATAAAGCGATTCCTCTTTGCACCTGCCTGGGGAGTCCATGTCATTTCGCATCGTTGCAGTTTCCAGCCACAAAGTACTCACACTTTCACAGGTCTTTCCTACCTCTGTCAGGGTCATGGTTCTCATCTATTTTTCTGGGAGGACCAGCGTACAGAATAGGGAAGCAAACCAACAGCAGTAACCACTGGTTAGACTTTAGAATATGGTCACTTCTTCTATCAGTCTGTAAGATGTGACCACAAAAGTCTATCTGTTCTGGACTCCTTCTCCTACAGGCAGCAGTGGAAGTAGTGGTATACTACACTGAAATCACAATTCAGTTTGTGAGCAGAAGTTTATAACCTTTCCTATAATGCTTTCCTTAATTTCTCCTTCAATCCCGACATTCTGCTGAAGGCATTCTAAAGTCAGTCAGCAAAATTTTATATTTTAGAGAGGGTGATCATGAAATATTTAAGGGTAGAGTTACAAATCTTCAAATTCATTTGCTGTTTGCTTTGCTGTTTCTTCCAGCAAAAGGGCATAGTGTTTTAAAGCTGGCAAAGAAACTTTTATACTTCAGCTGCAGGCTCTAACAGTCTACAGCACACCAAAAAAGGGTGAGTGGCAGGGCTGTGTGTGGCACGGAAGAGAAAGAAATAAAATTTTCAGGACTACTTCAGGGACTTCTGGGACCTACTCATTCAAATGCAACCCATTTTGATGGACAATAGGTTTGCAAAAATTAATTACTATATGTAAAAGGAGTGAAGCGTCCAGTTCCCATTTTCCAGGACTTGAACACTTATCTGTTCTGCCCATCATTGAGCATCTACCCCAAATACCTAACAGTTGGAGGAGGTTTTGTTTGTTGTTTGTTGGTGGGTTTTGGTTTTGATTTGGGGAAGAGGGTTGTGGGGTTTTTTTAATAAGTGCCTCAGCTTCTCTACTCCCTAAAAACTCAAACTAATTTTCCATAGTGTCCAAACAAGGAGCACATATTTAATTGTTTATACAAGTAGTTCTAAGCTTTAAGCTTACCCAACAAGGTTTGTAAGACAAAATGTCCAGAGCAGCATTTCTTTCCTTCTCCGTAAACTGCTCTCATTATAAGAAAGTGAACACTGAGCTTGACAAAATCTGTTACATAAGTTGTCTTATATATATAATAAATATAAATACCCAGTATTACTTTAATAATACTTTAAGTAAATACACACTTTAATTTAGGTAAATACCCAATACTACTTTAACATATGCAATCCTAAAGGGGTTCTGCTGTTCTATACATTCACTGTCAGTATTAATTTGCACTTCAGAGTTCGAACACTCTTCAAGCCCTGTCTCTAGAATCATGTGAACAGATGAAAAACACATCTCACTGCAACATGATCTAGCCTTTTTGTCCTACAAGCGTATAACATAACAACAGCATCCACAAGCACTTGCACAACACAGATATTGTTAAGGCATAAGAGCCTTGGGAAACCACAACAAGCAAATAAGATAAAGTTGAATAAAAGGTTAAAAGTGATTTTTTTAAAAAACACAGAAGAGTAAGAGACACTGGCATTTTATTTTACCTTCACACACAAAGAAAGGATTATCTGAAATCATAAAAAACTAAGTTACTTTATTTTCTTTGTTTGGCACGTGGTTTTCACCCTGCAGATGAAATGGTAAATTAAAAAGGAAAAGAAACTATGCATTACTCACCTCTCTTTGAAACCTCGATTTCATAAGTTCTTCCAGTTCCATTTAAAAGCCCACACTACATCCTAACATTTTTCCAAAGATGGATCTACGTCCAGCTTTTATCAAACTGACATATGTCAAAGTATTTTCTGAAGAAGAAGAGGGAAAAAAGAGGGAGGAATTAAGGGGGGGGGGGGGGGGAGACAAAAACTGAATGATGTCCCTCTTCTTAAAATTTGTCTCTTGAAAAAAATATACCCTGGGAACTATATCTGCTTCAACTAGTCTTTTCCATCTTAAATTCTGCTTTTATTTTAAGATTGTGCAGGAGCTGCCTATGTCTACCAAATATTTGAGCTGGATTTTGCTGTGGAAAAGATATAAAAAAAAATTGTAGCTATTTACGACAGGGCAGATGGCTGGACTGTTTTGGCAGCTATGGAGTCCAGAGCTTGCCTGGCAAACAGGCTGCACAGGGATGTAGGGAATGGCCTTGAAATCATCGTAGTAAATAAGTACCATAAGTAAGTAATGGCCACTATTTTATTACAGAACAGGCATGGTGGCCACTTAATTTTAAAAACCACTATTCTCAAAAGAGAAAAAAATAGGTGTTAGGGGAATAAACTGGAGGAATACGACCAACTAACTTGATGCAGGGAATAAGAAGCAATAATATGCAAGATTTTAAATACTTTCATTGTTTAAACCACTTCTAGGACAAAGGTTCAGCCTTGGACATACTTCAGTCCAAACTCTACGTTGTCAATGCTGGGCTTAAGACCCTATTCCTTGTCCAGGCTTCTCTGCATCAAACTAATATCCCAGCTTTAAATAGTGCTAATGCAGCTGTATCACTGGCCAAGCTTTACCGTCAACTTCCATGAACATATATGGCAACCACTTTAGCATAGACCGATGCACAGACTTCCTCACTGTTTATTTTGCTCATAACAAAGTAGCTTTCAAGAGATCTGTCAAGACTTCAACTCCCTCTAAAGAGAACAGGTGAACCTGTTTGATTCAGTGAATCAGCAAACAGGAAAAATAACCACTCGTGCAGTAGCAAAGCATAAGCAACTGTCAGTGGTTTGGTGTATTTTATATAATGTATGTTCATCTAGCAGAGTTTTCTGGTCCTTCCTTCTGTCCTCAATAGTCATCTTAATGCCACAACACAGCAACTATTATAGAAGTATTATTCAGTCCTCAGTGCACAAAAAAAAATCACATTTGTGTATATTGTAGACAACAAAATCCTTATCTATGATAACTACCTGGAATGAGGCAGCTTGTGGTAACTTCTGAGTCTGTCCCTGGTTTTAGTGCCTGCAGAGTTGTACCCACTAACCAGTGGCTTGCCTTTCCTCACTCCCACCACACTGGGGAGGATCACAATGCCTTCTTTCTTCCTACACTCCCTCATTTTGTCTGTTTTCCATGATTTCAAGAGCACTGTTGCATGCTACCCTCTTATTAGCTTCTTTCACGCCTTCATCCTATGCAATCTTGTCCTCACATTTCTTTCTGCTTGGGATAGAAATCACTGGGGTACCAAAATCAGGGCCCTATGAAGAGTTTATTTTCAGCTGTTTTGTCCCATGTCTCCCCCTAACTAATTTGCTTCCTTCAATGAACAGTACTAGTCTCTGGACTGCAAGAATTCAGTTGCTTATCAAATAACAAAAGAAAAGAGAAAAAGCAAGAAGATTACCTGGCTTTTATTTCAGGCCATTTCACAGACAGAAATCCCTAACATCCAAATTTCAAGTTTTCAGTAGCTTTCTGCCCCTTGGTCAAAGTACTTACTAGCAGAGAAATGTTAGTATCTAGTTATATGCTTTCTCCATATCACAGACCTTCAGCATAAAGTACCATTTACCGTTCACCGTTTTACACAGTAACCTCTAGTTCTGACAATTTTTGTATATATGCTACCATTGCCCCCCAACCCCAATAAGTCAGTCCTTCACTGTAGTAGTTTAAAGTATCTTTACAGCTAATCTTTAGCATCTGGAAGAGACACACACTTGTTTTTTCTAAATTCCCTTTCTTTTCACCAATCTCCACTTTTGGAGATTTGCCGTGGTGCAGAATGGAAACAGATCCACTGTCTGAGTATCTTACACTGGGTCTCAAACTCCATCAGCAACAGCCAGTCTGGACAAAAGTTTGAAAAATAAACTCCAAAAGCTAAGATACAAGTCGGACAAGAGGAGCCATTGGGTTTTGAATCTCATCTCTAAACCAGCCTTGTTATTTTGGGTACTGCTTTCTAGCTATTGACTGAAGCTGAAGTTGATGTCAAGTGGTAGCAGCAGGAACCAGCAGCATGGCCATTTTGCAGTGCTTCAAGAGACAATCCTGATGCTGTGCAACACCAACAGCACATCAGATCTATGGTGCAAGACATACGACTACGGATAGAACAATCCTAAAATGGCTAGCTTGCAATACACTAGGTAAAGATTGATCACATGCTATTTTCCATCACATAATAAATAACTGGGGAAGAGCCTACACTGACAAACATCTGAGCTTTATCAGTCAAGTCTACTGGACCCTAGGCCATTGACATGAACTATGTTTTAGCTGTTGTAAAGCAGCTGAGCATTTGGAGGAAATACGGAAGAACTGGTTCAGTTTTCTGTTTCTTCTGAACTATGATGTTAGTGTTATGAAAAACAGAACAAAACAAAAACACAGCCCAAAGAAAAACATGAGAAAGTCTCCAAAATCAAGAACTTTTTTAAACAGAGAGAGAACAAAGAGAGGATGATATAGATGTGTAGGTTGCCTTGTTCATTTTTTCTTTTTCACTATTTTAGTTGCTGTAGTTTGAGTCCCTGTCTCAGCTACAGTATACTCAAATGCAGTTTGGGTTCCTGCCTCAACTGCAATCCTCTTAGAGTGCTGAATTGTGGCCCAAAAGGCACTGTGGCCAGGCCCCAGTACAGGGTGAGAAGCTGTGGATTTTCACATTGCGGTTCGCTAGGCATCTTTCTATCTGTTTGCCAGGGTTAATCACCTGTTCAGGTGTAAAGTCACAGATAAAAGGAGGGCCTTTCACTTTTTGTCCAATATTTAAACAGTTTTGGATAACTTAATAGTTTAGCATAATAGAGGTAAATTAAATCTTAGAGTATAAGAACAAGAAAGTATTCTCCAGTTAAATAAAATCCAGAAAGGAGAGACAAAAGAAATATGCATTTAAAAGTCTATCAAATAGTGTAAGAGTTCAGCAACATCCTTCTACTGAAAAAGACCTTCTAATCAAATAGACAAATTACCTGATCATTGAAGAAAGAAGTAGTAATATAAAGACTTATTTTAAGTTAGTAAGCAAACAGTAAAACTCCATAAACATTTATTTATATAACCCATAGTGTGACACATTTATTCCATTTGTATTCATCAACACACAATCATCAATCGAGATTTTGCCTTTTTAAGAAGAACAGACTACAGCAAACCATACCTAGACATATTTAACCATAATTTAACAAAATACATTGTTCTTAGATGCCCTGAGAGAGTTCAGTACTCAAACACCTCATTGCTATTGCTGCCTTGGATACAAGAACTGCTTTGAATCAATTTGTTTATTAAGGATTTGAACTTGGAAGGCTCTTTGCATTCTGGCTTCAATCCAGCAAAGCACTTAATGCACCTGTGCTCTTTAAGCACTAAAATGGTTTCAATAAAGTAGGACAACTTATGACTTTAGAGTTCAATTGCATGCCTAAGTCTTGCTGAATTACAGCCAGAGCATTCAATACCTTGCAAGAACAGACTCCAAGCAAAAATTTTCATTACAAAAGTAAGTAGGATAAATGCGATACCATTTTTTGCTAAGTTTTTGTAACAGAAAAAAAGCATAAAGTGTTTGCTTCCTAATTTACGGAAGATTTTTACCTGATTAGAAACTTTAATCTGTTCATCTAATGCATAAAATCAGCTTTATGGGGTCCAACAGCATATGATGTAAATAAACTAAGCTAACCATATATGTTATTGCCCCATGACCCACATAAAAGCATACAGCATTAACAGAAACACACACTGCCTGGGTTCTGCAGAGTAAATATGCAGTCTTCAGATTCACAGTATATTAAAGGACTATTGAGTTTCCCAACAAATTTTATAAATTTTATAAATTAAAAGATTAATTGCAAATTAACTGCAGATTTTAATGTGAAACAGAACCTTTCTCCAATACCATTGTCTTCAGATTGTTTGACCCTTATCCCTTACAGTTGAAGCTGAACAACAATGATCCATTGTTAACAACGTAGAAGATCAAGTGTAATTATGGGGGTTTTTTTGCTAAACAGAATTACAGTCAAACCTTGGCAATGAGGGAAGAAAAAACTCACAGTAAGAGAACTATAATTAGAAGCTCTTAGACCACTTTGCAGAGGAGCAACCAGGTTGGGTTCTACAGTGCTCACACTCCCCATTTCTTTGAACCCAGGGCTGATGTTGCCTTCCCTTCCCAGGAGACATGGCCTCACTCTGCCCAGGGGCTTTCACTGGCACAAAAGATAATGAGTAACCAGCTGGAGGAGTTTGGGCCAGTACTGAGAATGAAACTCAGGTATGTCACCTGCTGAATTTTCCACTATGAACACAGTCAATCCACCCTTCATGTGCAATAGGCCTTGCTTTCTTGCCTAGGGTGGAGCATTATGATATAAAGATGGAGTGTTCAGGCTCCTGAGTTTTCTCCTCAGTTGAGCTGGACACACAGTCTAAAAGCAGAGTCAGTGGAAGAAGGAATTAGGATTTCATCGCATTTGTCACATCAACGTAGCAAATCCCCCTACCACACTCCATGCTCACGGCCAGATGAAGAATATCCTCTGCCCAGCCTCTTTTCTTCCTCACTCCTTTAAATAATGATTGAATTAGCCAGACAAGGTTTTTGCTTCCAATTATACTCTGCCTTGAACCATGTAACTGACTTTCTGAAAGTGTTGCTGTTCTGCATGAAAGCATTCCAAATGAAGTGGCACAATGTATTGGTTTGAAAACAAACCAGTGGGAGATCACAAGTCAGGATTAAAATCTAATAGGAAAAATTAAAACTAAGTGAAATAATACAAGGAAAAGCACTGACAAAGTCAGATACAACCTGGCACCCTGTCGGTCAGGGTGTTGGTAACAGTCCAGATGAAGTGGTCCTGTTGAAGCAGTGATCCTGTAGAAAAGAGTCTGGTCTTCACCTGAAGGTCCAGTGGTGTAGCTCTAGTCCTCCAGGAGTCCCGTAGGTAAGGGCTGTCTGTGCTATTCCAAACCTCTGATTATATACAGATGGGAACTCTCAGCTCCTCCTCCTGGGCAGAGCCTCTCACAGTGGGATGGTGAGTCACGAGGCAAGGTATTGATGGGCCCATTAACAGGAGATAACCCCCGGAGGGAGTTATCAAGGGTGAGTCATGGTAGCAGATAACGAACACTGCCCCACCTGTTTTAACAGCTTATGCAGATGGTGATAGAATACATGCTTTTGGTTACATCTTGCATTGCAACCTAGGACACACAAGTTAAAGTGCTCTGTAGCCCTCAGGAGAGCAAAAATTCAAGCCTGGATAGCAGAGACTTGGAGAGTCTATTCTGACATCTAGCCTTTACCTATACAACAGAGATAGCAATGCTTTCCTAGTGAGGAGGGATGCTATGGGTATTTGGAATACAATCCAAGATCCCAGCTGCAGCGCGGTCGCTGTTGC
>VZRV01002291.1:0-17335 GCA_013398115.1 Falcunculus frontatus | reverse complement strand
TTCCCTATCACTCCCAAAATCCCTGCCCACGTGAGTGAACAGGGATCACATCACTCAAGGGAGTCGCTCCCAGTCCTCCCAGCATGTGGATTTGCTGTACATCCAAATAATCCCATTTCAGGTGATTTCTGCTGCTTGGATGAAACGAATTCCATCCACAGTGGCCCTAAATCAGGATAAATCCATGAAAACACTGGATGACTCCAGCTGTAAGAATAAAAAAGGATGGATCACAAAACCAACCCAGCTGCCAGCAAAGTTGGCAGAGTCCAAAATGGAAGTGCTGCTGCTTAATTTATACTTTAAGCTATTTCCTAAATTAAACTTGAGAAAGGAGATTAAAAATCAGGGCAATTTTCAACATTTAAGAGGGAAAAAAATTAAAATTATGATCCCTTTTTTTTTTCTAAAATAAAACTTCAAGGAGTAAGAAGCAAATTGGTTACAAATCAGGTGCCAAAACCACAGGAGAGCCCAGTAACTGTGAGAAATAAATAAAATCCTCATGGAATTTTTGCTTTTTTCCACTCAGGCAAAAGTGGGAACACACAGAGGGAAAAACTGAGCCCTCATGTAAAACTTTGTCACTCCTCCAAAGTGTCACCACAGAGATCTGACAAAATCAACACTCATTGAAGGGAGGATGAACCTCTGAGTCAAAGCTTCAGAGCCAGGACATGGGGAGTGTCTGCCAGGATCAAATCCCTGTCCCTGGAGTCTGGAAAAGAAGGGAAAAAATGGTGAATATGCTGGAATCACTCTTCCCTTCTAAATTGGGATTCACAGGGACTTCAACATTTAAAAGGGGAGTATAGGATGAATCCACCTCTTTCCTGGAGATGCTGCTTCTCCCCATGGAATGGTTTAGTTTGTCATTATGAGGTCTAGGAAAACTCAGGGAATTTTGTCTCAGCCCCTGTGGAGCCGAAAGAACAAGGTGAGATCCATGGATGAATTGCTAAGCCAGGGTTTGGGATTCTTGGCCATTTCCATGGGTGCCCACAGAGCCTTAATTCCAAGGAAATCTCATTTTCAGCACCTCTAAAATTGTGCCTAAACCCTGTGGCAAATCTGGAAGTCAAATGGAGTGGTTGGAGCCAATTCTAGCATAAATCCCAGGTTTTTTCTGGGATCTGTTCCTGGGTTTGCTCCTCGCCCAAGGTCACACCAGCCCAAATTAATTCGGTTGAAACCTCCAGAAATCATCGGATCTCCTGTTTTTTTCCGTCTGAAAACAGCATCCAAAATCATGGACGTAGAATTGTTAAGGTTTTGGCATCATCAAGTCCAACCATCGACCCAAATAAATCTGGATCAAACAGAACCATCCCTACATCCCTGAGAAATCCAACCTTTGCTTTGTTACCTCGTCTGGTCTTTCAGAATGGTTGATTTATCCCAAAAAATTCCCATCGTTTCAGAACGGTTCTACAGCAAAAAGAGGATGATGTCCTAAAGGAGAGATGGAATTTTCCATTTACCTGGAAATATCCCACAGGATTATGCAAACAATCCCATCAAAAAACACGCACAGCTCTTCCCACATCCAGCGCTGCCGTTATCCATCTTTTTTCCTGGACGTGTTTTCAGACCGGAGCCTCTGAAGAACCCAACCTGTGCCGACCTCCAGGGATTACTCATGGAGCTGTCACAATTCCAAGGAAACAAACACAACTTAAAACCAGCTCAGAGACCAGATCAACCCTTGATCTTAAGGATCACATCCATAAATTTCAGCCTATCGTGGACATCTGGAACTTTGTTGCATCCTCGCCTGTTATTTTTTTTGTATTTGTGGAATGTACAGGGTTTATTTTTCCTTTGGAGGGTGACCACAGCACATTTTCTCTCTTTCAAGATCAAGATCTCAGCTGGAGACGCTGCAGGCAGGAGAAGACCTTTGCCTGTTGGGTTTGTGAGCATTCCCTGAAGTTTTCCATCCCCAGATATCTCATTCCACACAGGATTTCACCAGAAAGGAGAGTTTAGGTAGCACTGGCAATCAATAATCTTTCAAATCAAGGTCAATTCCCAGAAGCTCCTTATCTGAAATTCCATAAACCACTGGAAAAAAAGGGGCTGTTTATCAACTTTAAAGCAGGACCTCAGCGCTAAAGGACCTACATTTAAAATTTACATTTATTGACCTGGCTAATTAATCTTGTGTTTGTTAATTAAATAAACACGAGCCTTGCTCCAGAGTCATCTGAAAATTTTAGGAGTCTTCCCACTGATTTCAGAAGGATTTGGATGCTGCTTTAGAACAGCTGTGTATCCAGTGAAATTATGATGGTATTTAATGAATATTGAATATTATTTAATGAATCTGATTAAAATTGAATACATTTTGTCATCATGGTCTGCATTATTCTCTAGTTCTTATTGCCATCATTAAGGGGATTTTATAACAATAATAAATCTGAGTTTTACTGATGAATTTCTGAGCTCAGGTAGCTCCTTTCCTTGTAAATCCACAGTCCTTTCCTGTATTTTTTTTGATCCTCAATCCTTGGCCCAAAGTGATGATTTTTTGTGGTTTCTTCTGTTTATTTTCTGGCTCTTCACTCCTCCCATTTCTTTCTCCAGGAGCGACTTGATCTAAAATTTAATTTAGTCATTAATTATTCGTTAATTTAGTCCTTAATTTTCTCTTTCAGTCAAGTGTTTATTTTTATTACACCAGGCTGTAAATAAGGATCAAAAAGGGAACACTTTCATAATTAGGCTTTTCTTAGACCTAACATAAAGGGAATTTTCGGGAATTAGGCGCAGCTCTTGGTGGTGTTGCTGTGGCAAATCTGGGAATTTTGTGAAGGGATCACAGCAAAACTTTTAGGAAAAAAACCTCAAATTTTATTCTGAAAGTGATGGTGGGAGAAGGAACATTTATCAGATTAAAAGGATTATCCCATCCTTGTTTTACCAGGACACTGATTTTGACCAATCCCATGTTTTGATTTGGGTTGAGCCACCAAAAAAAAAAAAAATTTGAGTGCTGATATTTGTCTGATAGCACCTCAACCAATTCTCTGATGTTCATCCATCCTCATTCCAGAGGGTGTGGAAACCTTCAGTGAGCCCTAATTTAAGTCCTGTCCAGAGCTATTTCCATCAGCTGGAATTCTACTCTGGAATATCCTCTTTTTTATTCTTTTTTTTTGGATGTGTCTGCATCAAACGGACTAAAACAAGGAAACCCAGGAGTGTGCCGGGTAGCGGAGAAGCAGGAGAGAGCCTGAGCATGGATGGAAGCAAATCCCTCAGAAAAGCAGAATCAGGATTCTGGCAGAAGAGGAAAACCTCTCAGAGCTCCTGAAAAAGACAGGTTTTGGCATCCAGAACCATCCCTTTTCCCATTTTTCTGGGACACGAAGAGTTGCCCCAAGGAAAATACCTGCATCCATCAAAAAATTCCGGCTCCTACCTGGCTCAACCTGCAAAAATCTCTTTTTTTTGTTTGTTTTTTTTTTTTGTTTTCCCTCATCTCTTGGCTTCCCGTGGGACAACCCCTGGGAACGAATCGCTGCCGCTCTCAGCAATCCCAACGTTGTTCCTGGAATTGTTTCCCGGTGCCTGTCATTTGACACCGATGATATCAGGCTGTAATTATCGGCAGCTGAGGGCAGGAGGGAGCGATGCAATCCCAACAGAGCTTTCCAGCTCCTTAAAGGAAAAAAAAAACCAACCCAAACAAGCAAGAATCAGAACTTTCCCAGAGTTATTAGTGGGTGTTATTACCTTTTATTAATGAAGCGATTAATAATGGCATCATACCACAGACGGAGTGAGAGTTTAACTCTCAATCTCATGGAAAAAAAGCAGGGAAAATGTTATTCACAGGCAAAAAAAGGGGGAATGTTGGTTGAGGTCACACAGTAACAAGATAAGAAAAGTGATAACACCGAGATTGTGGGATTGATCCCTGTCTGGGCCATTCATTAAATTTGGACTTGATGATCCTTCTGGATTCCTTCCAACTCTGAATATTCTGATGCGATTCATCCCAGCATATTCTGATATTTCAGATATCCTGATGTGATTTCTGTAGCCGAATTTACAGTGGGACACTCTTGGATTCATTTTTTAACCCTTAAAACCCTCACTCAGTTTCTGTTTGACCTTTGTGGTTTTTCGGGTTTTTTTTAAGATTTGGTTTTAAACACTGAAGAGTGTGGGCTTGACTTACATTGCCCAGAGCCCTTCCAGGTGCTCCGTGGGACATCAGGCATCTCCAAAAACCAGGCTGAAAAATTGGGATCTCCCACTTTGCATCTGCTGATCCCCAGGGAATTCTTCGGCTTTCATTCCATTTCAGTAATGCCTTTAAAAATAGACCTTGTGGGAAGCATGGAAGTATTTGTGGAGGTAAAGCCGAGCTTTGGGAGCGGTGACAGAGGCCAGGCAGAGGTGACCAAGGCAGCCCAGCAGGAAGTCTCAGCTAAGCCAGCCCCAATTCCCACCTGTTCCCTGCAGTCCTTTCACAGCCGCTAATAATAAAGGGTTTGCGTTTCCTTCATCCCTCGTGATCCCAAAGCACTCCGCAAATGACACCTCCAAAGGTCACATCCACGGGGGCTGGAATCCAGCCTGGCCCGGCCACAACAATGGGAAGGGAGGAGAGGCACGTCCAAGGACAGCAGGGTGAGTTCCCATTTATGTGAGATGTGCTTTTCAAGGTCCATCCGGAGCAAGAGGGAGTTGGGATTGTAAAGCAGCCCGGGGTGTTACAGGGTGCTAATTATCCTTGGGTTTAACCCTTGGAAGAAGGAAAAGAGATGGAAAAAGTTGGAGAAAACTGGAAAGAGGGCAAATGACAGCACTTCAATTCAATGCTGTGGTTCCAGAGAGGCTGCACAGTTTCAATCTGGTGCTCAGCCTGTTAATCCATCCCCTCCAGTGCCCTTTCCCTGGATTAGTTGTGCTGTTTATCCATTGTTTCAAGGCAATTAAATGACTCACACCCAGCCTGTTCCCAGGAAATCTCGCCAGGTGAGGGAGGTGACATTTACTGGGGGACCTGTTAATTGGAATCCACCCTAATAACACAAACGAAACAGAAAACCCGAGTTGTGCCTGGCCCAAGTTTTATCGTTCCATCTCTGGGAAGCACCGTGTGCCTGTTCCACTGGGCAGCCCCGAACAATCCCCTCTCACAGCTCCCTAAATCACCACAAGGAAAGGCCAAAGGGTTCCTGAAATGGAATATTCAATGGCTCTGGGAGGGGTTAGGGACAGGGAAATTCATTTTCCCAGGAGACGAAGCCAAGTGTTTGTCCCTTAAGGAGCAGTTGCACCTTTGCAGGTTGGGAACGACTCCATGGGAAGCCAGGGAGGGGATGCACAAATCCTGCTGCTCATTTCCTCTGTCTCCCGTCCCAGGATTCATCCACAGGGTGACATCAGGTGGTGGCAGCTGGAGATCCATCAAATACGGCCCCAAGATGCAGAGGTGCCCTTTGTTCTGCTGCCTCTCCTCCCTTTTCTCACTCCATGAGAATTTATTCCCCAGGATTTACAGCTGAAAGCAGTGGGAAAACGAGGCAGTTGCTGCTCTGTGCCTGAATTAAAGCAGATCCAAGGAATATTCTTTTGGAGGTGATTCTTTTACTTCAATATAAATATTCAGTGTTACACATCCATCCCCAAGTGTTGGAGAGTCTTTGTTGTTTCCTGTTTCTCCTTTCAGACAGGGATGCAGGGACTTGGAAGCTGGTCCAGAGGGGGATCAGAGGGATGGAACACCTCTCCTTTGGGGAAAGGCTGAGGAAGTTGAGATTGTTCAGCCTGGAGGAGTTTCCAGGGAGACCTCATTGCTGCCTTTCAGTGTTTAAAGGGAGCCCAAAGAAAGATGGGACAAATTTTTAACCAGGATCTGTTGCAGTGGGATGAGGAGTGATGGCTTTAAACTAAAAAAAGGTGGGTTTAAATTAACTTGAAACGAGATTTTTTTTATGATGAGGGTGGTAAAACCTCAGGTTGCCCAGAGAGGTGGCAGGTGCCTAATCCTGGGAACATTCAAGGTCCCTTCCAAGGCAAAGTATTCCACGATTCTGTGATCCATCATTCTGTGAGTTCTGTGCTCATCCTTGTTTGACTCAGGAATTTGCAGTTCTCACTGTTCTTCCTGCCTTATTTTCCTGTGTACCTATTGAGGGCTTCTGCCCAGATTTTAGGTTTTCCTACACCAGGAGCAGATGCAACTTCATTATCATGTGTTAAATTATTTATATATAATAGGGAACACCGTGAATGGAGCGAATCTTAATAACTACAGGCTAAAATAGCTCAGGGCATGGAAGGCTGGGATGGAAGAATCCATAAATCCAATCACCTGCTGCTGTACATAGGATACAGGGCCTCTCTTTAGGGTTCTCAGGTTCAGGATTTTGTGCCTTAGTTTAAGTGTTTTTGGGGTAAAGATTTTCAGGGCAAGAATTTGATTTTAAAGTGTATAATTTTCTACCTCGTACGATGGAATCTTTGGGATTTCACTTCTTTTTTTAAAGCCAAGTAACATTTGAGTCATAGATTCTCAACAAGAAATTGAGTCTTGGTTCAGAAGTGCAGAGGGAAAAGCACAGAGCCTCTTCCAGGGGATAATTCTTCTCCCTGTGCATCTAATTTTTATCTTCTTCCAAGAAGGAAATATAAATCATAGAATCAGAATGATTTTATAATCACAGAACCTCAGAATGGTTTGGGTTGGAAGGGACCTTAAATCTCATCCCATTCCACCCCCTGCCATGGGCAGGCACACCTTCCACCATCCCAGGGTCCTCCAAGCTCCATCCACCCAGAAAAGATCAGGAATTACAAATATCCTAATTCTGGCCCTTTGACCAACTCCATTTAAATTTTCACCTTAGTCTATGCTGAAGATCAGCTAGAGATTAATCATAATTAAAAAAATCAGGGCAGCAGAAGGGCCAAACTTTTTTTTTTTTAATCAATTGAAATATTTGGGTTGTCCCAGATGCCACCAAAACACAGAATTGGAAGCAAATGGAATGTGGCTGACAAGGAATGTGGCTGTACAGAATTATGCAGAGCCTGATAGAGGGGGAGAGCCAAAAATTAAAGCAGGGAGGGAGCTCCCAGAGTGTTGCAGAAGGCTTCTAACAATAACTTCTGCCACTGTGGGGGAAAAGAAATAGAAAATAAAGGAATAATAATTTTAAAAATCCCCCTTTGCCATCTGGTAGGGAATTACAAAACATATCAATGCTAAAAGCCAACTTCCATCTCCAATTCCACTTCTCTTCGCAGCCAAAACCACAGGGGAACAAATAAAATCCTGCTCCCAAAGCCAAAAGCTTCTTTTACGGATCCATCAGAATTTTGGGAATTATCTGTGTCCTACCTGCTGTAACGTGCTGCTGTCCCTGCTCCATCCCTGTGTCCTCACCTGATTCCTGAGCTCCAAATGCACCTTAGGAGAGACAGACGAGGGAAAATGAGGGAATTCGTCCCAGACAGGAGCAGGCAGGGGATAAGAATCTTTCTGGAATGAAAATGAGACATTTTCTGTGGTCAGCAAAACCTCCGCCATGGCTGGGACGTCTCTGAATCTATCACGGCCCAGCAGGGGGGGAAAAAGGAGGTAAATCTTTACAATGAAGGGAAGTTGGGATGTCAGACACAACTTCCCATCAGATCCCATCAGATCCCATCAGTTGGGATGCCTCAGATGTGGATTGCACAGGAATAATCTTTCACTTTTTTCTGTTCTCCACAGGAAGCATCAGACTTTGCATGGTTTTATCCACAAAAGGATGAACCTTTATGGATAAAACCCCTTCCTTTCAAGCAGTGGTTCCCAAAGTGCCAGAGGTGCTTCCCTAAACTTCCTGAAGGAGCAGCCCAGGGATTGTGGAGGGCACGGGTCTGTTCCGGGAGGTGTGGGGGTCATGGCAGCCACAAGGCTGGAGAAAAGATCCATGAGATCTGCTGGATTCCACCGGAAGGAAGGGACAACTCTGCTCCTGGGAAACTCAAATGTGGATCTCTGGAGCTGGGGATTCCCCCAGGAATCTCTTTGCATACAGATATTTGGGAAGGGCTCAATCATTCAAACCCCTTGGTTTGTGCCAATTTGGGTACATCCCTGCCTCAGCCTGGAGGGTCTGCTCCAGGAAAGGCCCGGATCTCCTCGGTGTCCTCCATCTCCAGATGTCCTGCAGCCCCAGGGGATCTCCAGGAATGCTGGATGTTTATGCAGGTGAATCATCCCTTTGGAGAGCAGCTCATCTTCCTCCAGCAGAAGTACCCAGGGGTTCCTCCAGCTGTCTAAGCACCAGTGTCTGCTGGAATTTGAGCTGTCTGGAATGATCCTGTTTTGCCTCCAGCTGCAGCTCCAGCAAGGCACAGGCCCCTTGCAGTTGTGGTGTCACATCTGGCAGAGCTGTGCAGATGTTTCAGAGACCTCAAACATCTCACTTGGCTCGAGGTGCCTGGAGGTGGGCAGATAAATCGAGCTTAAAATTCCTTCTTTGAGAATGTTTAATCTGCCCTCAGCTCAGAGGCTGGAGCTGGAGGTGTGAGGGTCTAAATCAAACCCTCTGCTGGTACCTGGGCTCAGCCTCCAAGGAAGAGGATTTATCTCTCAGGATTTCAGGGTAGAGTTCAGTTCATTGAGTCTCCTAAATTTAGGTTCAAGGTGTAAGAATCTCCTCATGGCAGCCAGAGCCAGTGCAGCTCTAATTGCCTGAAATTTGGGATCTGGTTCAGAGCAAAATCAACTCCAAGGCACCCAAATGAGACTGAATGTGACACGGGAGCTTTGGGAGACACGGAGGAGAGAAGGATCCAGGGAGAGCTCAGAGCCACTTCCAGGGCCTAAAGGGGCTCCAGGAGAGCTGGAGAGGGACTGGGGACAAGGGATGGAGGGACAGGACACAGGGAATGGCTTCCCAGTGCCAGAGGGCAGGGATGGATGGGATATTGGGAAGGAATTCCTGGCTGGGAGGGTGGGGAGAGGCTGGGATGGAATTCCCAGAGCAGCTGTGGCTGCCCCTGGATCCCGGGAAGTGTCCAAGGCCAGGTTGGATGGGGCTTGGAGCGCCCTGGGATAGTGGGATGTGTCCCTACTCATGGCAGGAGTGGAACTAAATGGCCCCTAAGTCCCTCCCAACCCAAATCATTCCATGATTCCATGAAAGCTCTGAAGGCTCCTGCCATCAGGTAGGATTTATCAGAACTGATACAATTCCAAAGTCATTCCAAGATGGCTTGGACAGCCCTGAGAAATGATTCCTTCTCCCTCTTCACTGGAAAGGGCTGGAGGAGTCCAGATGGACCCTTTGGCAGAGCTGACATCAGATGGATCCCACGTGGTGACCGGGTTTGGGATGTGAATGTGGGGGCCTGGAAAAAGCTGTGAGACCATGGAAAAGGGAATTTGAGATCCAGCTGGTCGAGGTCACGCCAGGCTGGCCATTCCCTAAAAGCCATGGATGGAGTGGCCAGGGCTTGGCATTTGGGTAACAAAGAGAAGGAATCGGTTCCTCCACACCTGAAAGGCAAACGGAACAAATCCATTGTGTGAGGAACTTCACGGGCAATTTGCCAAAACAAATAAAGGCAAAGTTGTGGCTTTTTTTTTCTCCCTGCTCCTCAATGCTGTAGGAAGCAAGCCAGGGATAAATTCCATTTGCTATTTAGCAAGCAAATTCGTAGACTTTTATTTCTGGGAGCTGTTTCAAGCCAGGGAACACCAGTTTGGAATATCCTAAGCCACATCAGTCCTCTAAATAAAATAATTTAATTTTTGTCATTTTGCTTGGTCATAAGAAGGAATTTATTTCCATAGGTTCTGTACAAATCCTGAGATCTACTGCTGCTCTTCCTTCTGAGCTCCAAGGCCAATGATGATTTATTGGGATATAAATTTAGGTGTCTGAGTGTGATTTCTGTTCCTACCCCTCAATCCCTTAAAGATCAAGAGAAAAAGCTCCAGTGAACCTTCCACATGCACAGTCATGTCGGGACTTGGCTTTGTGCCTCAACAGAAGATTTTTTCCAGAATATTCCTTTCCAATAGACTCAGGCAGAGAACTCCAATCCCAGAACTGCCAGCACTGCATCCTACAAGTTTTCCTTGGAGGCTTCCCAGTCTCGACCAAACAAATTTCTCACTGTGTGAGAACTGATGAAACTGCAGCCAAATGTGGGAAGCTCCACCAGAATCCCTGGATTAAAAGGAGCTGGTTTTTAGGGATGCACTGATGAACAAACGTCTTCAAAGGCTCATGAGGTTGTGAAGTCAAACATCACTCACCCTCTTGGTTTTGGCCAAAAAACCCCCTTCTTTGATGGAGAGGCACCCACAGCTCTGTGCCATGGGCACATTCTGGTGCCAGTAACACGAGTTAGGGAGCTGGCATCCCTTTCCCACATCCCAGGGATTCATTTGGCTGCTGCCAGAGGGAAAGCAGCCTCACAGACGTGAAAGGAGGAATTAGGAGCTCTGTGCCATGTGCTGAAGGAGAAAAATCACTGATGTGACAAGGGAAGAAGTTCTGCAGAGCTTTCCCTGAGGGAGAAAGAAGCTCTGGCTTTTTTCTCCCAGATTCTGACAGAAAGGGAAGGTTTGGAGAAAATGAAGGTCTTGAGAAAGAGAAGGCCTGGAGAAAGAGAATGTCTATCAGCAGTGACAAATTCTGAGTGGAGTAAAAGGTGTCCAAGCAACTCTTTTCGTCCCAGAATAAATAAGGAGTTTTAAAATCATCAAATCCCAGAATGGTTTGGATTGGAAGGGACCTTGAAGCTCATCCATGGGCAGGGACACGTTCCACTGTCTCAGGTTGCTCCAAGCCCCATCCAACCTGGCCTTGGACACTTCCAGGGATGGGGAATCCACAGCTTTCTATTTGCACAGAGATTCCAGAATCCATGTGGGTGTCTGTGTTTTTGTGTCACGAAGGAGGAAAAGTGATCAGGACAGAGGGCAAGGGACGAAGAAGGAGATGGGGGGGAGATGGAATAACTTTGGCCCACGGAAAATCTAAAGGATCCCTTGCCCACGCTGCAGGATTCCTTCCCAAAATGTGGCCAAGCAGCCCAGGAGGGTGGGATAATTGAAAAGCAGGAGTGGGATGGTCTTTAGATGGGGTTTTAATCTTTCCACAAAAACTCATAAAGCCTGAATGGCCCTCCTGAGGCCCCATTTTATTGCCACAAATTCCCATTACGTCCCTGGGAGAAGTAGCTCACACATTAAAGCTCCTTGTAAGTCCAAGGGAAAACAAATTCCTTCAGCCACCTCCTCACAGCTGCCAGAAACCCCCATTTCCCCAGCAATTCCCACTTTTTCTTCTCCAGGCCAGGGCACTGCATTTGCCAGGAGAGGCAGTGGCTCTGCCAAAATTGAGAGTGGGATTTGTGACCTGCTTCCTGCTGCCTTTATGGCTGATAATGATACATAACTTGTTATTCCTTAGGTAAATTCCCATTTTCTGAAGTTTTCAAGTTCTTTGGATGCAAACCTTCACAAAGTGATTTGATTTTCCTCCTAAAATAGAATTATAAGGTTGGAAAAGACCCCCAAGATCATCCAGTCCAAGCTCCAACTAAATTCCACCGTGCCCAACAAACCACATCTCAAAGTGAAATGCTGATATTTCAGCCCCCTGCCCACTCCTCTTTCCTCCAGGATGAAGAAATTGTGGGTATCTGAACCCTTGGGATTAAGTTTTATATTTCTTCCTCTCATTCCTTTTTTTAAAGGACTGGAAAGGATGATTTGATTAACGTGACCTCTAATTAAGTGAACATCCAGCTGGGGCCAGGATCTCTCCTACATGAAAAAGAACTAAAGAAAGTTGGGATAAATTTTCCCTCAGTTCTTCTTGTACCCTGTTAAACAATCCTGTCTTCTTCTTGTAGTAGTAGTAGTAATAATAATAATAATAATAATAATAATAATAATAATAATAATAATAAAATGGCTGTAAAGGTATGACTTGAATACAAAAAATCCCTTTCCAAATACACTTAAGAAGGGTCTGGCAGCTTGGTGGGTCTCTGAGCTCTTTTCTCACTATAAAATCCATCTTTGCTGCTCATCTGCAGATCCCAGGGATATCCTCTTGCATAATCGTGGACCACTGGGAATATTTAGGATTCTCTTCATTCTCACTCACTCCATACAGGTGAAATTATCAGTGAATGAACAGGAATTTCGCCAGAAGATTTTTTTGATGACTGGAAGTCCAGGTAGAAATTTAAGTGGTTGTTCCTTTAATAGATAAGATCCGCATTATCAATGTGAATGTTGGTGTTAATGTCCATGGAATCACGGAATTCCAGACTGGATTGGGTTGGAAGAGACCTTCAGTCATCTCATTCCACCCCCTGCCATGAGCAGGGACACTTTCCACTGTCCCAGGCTGCTCCAAGCCTCATCCAAACTGGCCTTGGACACTTCCAGGGATCCAGGGGCAGCCACAACTTCTCTGGGAATTCCATCCCAGCTCATCCCCACCCTCCCAGCCAGGAATTCCTTCCCGATATCCCATCCAACCCTGTTCTCCTACAGCTTGAGGACCATTCCCATTGCCTTGTCCCTCCATGCCCTTGGGAAAAGTCCCTCTCCAGCTGCCCTGTAAAGTGACAGCACAAATCAGCTGCATTTGGGCCACTGAGTCAAAGCCGCGATTTTCTCGGAGCTCTAATCCAAGCCTGGATTCCCTGGGCTGCTGTAGATCCCAAGAGCCAGTGAGAAGCACTGAGGGATCCCAAGTAGATCCCAAGTAGATCCACTACAGTGGGATCCCAAGTAAATCCCAAGTAGATCCACTTGGGATCCCACTGTAGGTCCCAAGTGCCAGTGAGAAGCCTGAGGGATTCCCAGATATCCATGGGACTTACACAACTAAGGACTTCCAGGAGAAGGGGATTCCCAGACATCTGCGGGACTTACGCAGAAAAGGATTTTTTGGGAAAAGGGGATTCCCAGACATCCATGGGTCTCACAGAACAAAGGACCCTTGGGAGAACAGGGATTCCCAGATATCCATGAATCTCACAGAACAAAGGACCCTTGGGAGAACAGGGATTCCCAGATATCCATGGGACTTGACAAAGGAATTTTGGGCAGATTGGAGCAGCAGCTGAAGGCCAGGTGAAATCCCCGAGGCCATCCACGTGCAAATCCCAAAATTCACCTCTCTTTACCTCTGAGCTGAATTCCTGGCTTTAGCTGGAGCTAATCCTACCCCATATGAAGCATAAAAAATCCAATCCTTCCAAGTATTCCTGATCCAATCAGACCCAGGATCTATTCTTAGCCTGGCCTTTGAGCAAATTGCTCTGGTTTTATTCGGGTTTATTGATATCTGGGCCCCCTGTGAGTGAAACAAATTCGACTCAAAGACACCTGCATTTTGCAAAGGTCATCTTTAATTTGGACTTGATAAATCCATATTTCAGAGTAGGCACATTCCTAATATTATAAGGAAAGGAAGGAGAAAAAAGGATAAAAAGGGGAAATGACCCAGTAGAGCTCAGGGAAACAGGTGGAGGGAGGCCAAATCCATTTGCATGGGAATGTCAGGCAAAGAGCCAAGGGTAGAAGGAAAGGAAGGGCAGCCTGGAGAAGTGAAGAGATGATCCGTGGTACAGGGACAACATTCCACTGGGATATGAGGAAATCAGCTCCCTGCCAGCCCGGGGAATGTGGGCAAAAGATTTATAAAATTGAGAGTGGGATTTGTGACCTGCTTCCTGCAGCCTTTATGGTTAATAATGATACATAACTCGTTATTCCTTAGGTAAATTCCCATTTTCTGAAGTTTTAAAGATCTTTGGATGCAAATCTTCACAAAGTGATTTGATTTTCCTACTAAAATAGAATTATAAGGAGGAAAAGCCCTCTAAGATCATCCATTCCAAGCTCCAACCAGGTTTTATTCAGGTTTATTGATAATCGGGGCCCCCTGTGAGCGAAACAAATTTGACTCAAAGACATCTGCAATTTGCAAAGGTCATCTTTAATCTGCACTCGATAAATCCATATTTCAGAGTAGGCACATTCCTAATATTATAAGGAAAGGAAGGAGAAAACGGGATAAGAAGTAGANTAAGGGAAGGAAGGAGAAAACTGGATAAGAAGGAGAAATGACCCAGTAGAGCTCAGGGAAACAGGTGGAGGGAGGCCAAATCCATTTGCATGGGAATGTCAGGCAAAGAGCCAAGGGTAGAAGGAAAGGAAGGGCAGCCTGGAGAAGTGAAGAGATGATCCGTGGTACAGGGACAACATTCCACTGGGATATGAGGAAATCAGCTCCCTGCCAGCCCAGGGAATGTGGGCAAAAGTCTTTCAAAGCTGCTGATTCGGAACAAGGAAGAGCAGGAAGAAGAGAGGAATCATATGAGGGTTAAATCATATTGGGGATTTTTGGGGTTAAAAAATAATGTTCAGAGTTATTGCATACTCCCCCCACAAAAATGGACATGGATTGGTGAAATCAAGTTTGGTTGCACAGCAATAAATTATCCCAAAAATCAATTAAAATGGTTAAATAATTCAAAGCAGCTTCTGTTCTCTTTCATTTTCATGTCAAAATTATCAATTCCATGCCCAGTCCCTTTGGAATACATTTCATTATTCATTTTTCAATCCAAGGAAACTGAGGGAAAGAACGTGCCTGGGATTGGGGAATCTGATTTGATGGCCACAACCTCAGATCAACGAAACCCAGTTTTATTCATTGAGGAAATTTCGGATTTGATGAAAAAGCCCTTTGACTTCGGGCTTCATCATCTGTTTATTTTTTGAGGAATGAGATCTCAGTAGGAGGAAAAGCGCAAGTGTTTTCCCTCTAGGATTGATGCCTTTCCCTTCCAGCCACCAGACTTTTTTTTTTTTTTCAAGCCCAGGGAAAAATAAACAGAAGGGAAACCTGATACCACTTCACTAATCTGGAGACAGTAGCACTGAAAGAAAATAAACCAAGCTCCCTGCCCACTGAGGATGGGATAAGGGACCTCAGCCTTCAACTTCAGTCAGGGAAAGTCTGTTTGGAAATTGGGAGTGGGGGATGGAATTTTCTAATGGAATTTTTTAATGATAAAAGCAAGGAAAGAGTGGAGTCAGGAGATGGTCAGGAGTTGTCTGTGGGTATTTATTGACTGCCAGTTTTAATTTAGCTGTTCCCTTCTCAGGAAACAAAGGAAATCTCGAGATTCCCCCTGATCCAAATTTTCTGGGGTATTTTAATTTGGGTTTTATCCCAGGAGAAGATCAGGAGAGCAAACTCTGCCTCAAGCTCATCTCTTGCTGGAGGCCACAAAAAGCAGCTGTCAAAGAGCCATCACCAAATAAAGATCTTTGCTGCTGGAATTCCTGGGAAACTTTTGGAGCTCAGGAGCTTGGAAGGCTTTCTAAAGGTATTTGGAAGTGACCTGGATAGGAACTGCCCCTTAATTTAGGAGGATGACATCATTAATGACAAAAAATGTAACAAAAGGTAGGAGGAAGCAGTTGAAAAATCTCTTGGCCTGAAACAGAGTAGATATGTTGGAAATGATATAATTTTTCTCATTAATTGTTAATTATTTTTTAATTAACCATAACCACGATATTAATTAGAAGCAGCGTGTTAGTGTTAAATCACTTTTAGTCATGCAGCTGAGTATTTTTACACAGATTTTATTGGGAAAATCACTGAAAATTTAAGTTTTGCTAAAATAACCCTGAGGTGCTTCAATGAGCAAGGCCTGGGAGAGAGAAAGGGATTGTTGGAATTGGATACAAGGAGTACGGGATTTATGGACCACAAGAACATTTTGCAGGAAGCAGAACATAAAGGAGAAGGTAAAAAACCTCAATATATTTGTGTCCCTGCCAGAGGAAAAAGATACAAAAATGATTAAAATTATTCATGAATTAGCACAAACAGCAAGAAATCAATAACCAATAAAGGCCAGGATACTAATTAATTAATTAAAGAGAATTATGTAAATTAGAACCAATGAACATGAATTTCTTTGCTAAAAATGCAGAAATGGGTGAAAAATTTTTGTATCAGTGTCCATGTGGAGGCTGGAATTTTGTTGGCCACACAAAGGCGATTTCACAACTCATGGAAAGGAATTTTGTCCTGTCCCTGTCCTGCTGTGCCCACAAACAGCTTCAGCTCAGGACAAACATAAACACCTCGGGTGACATCACATCCTCTGAAACTGGAGAGATCCACGGAAAACAGGAGCTGAAGGGGAAAAAGAAAAAGGCTGCAATAACAAGGAAAAAATGGGAAGGACAATCTCCAAGGGGATGCTGGGGTGTAAAATGAGGCAACTGAAAATCAGAGCTGGGCCTGATGTGAGTGAGGAAAAAGGAGGAAAAGAGTGGGAGCAGGAGCAGACACGGCCTGGTGAAGATGGGAAGGGCTTTGGGGACAGGGAATGTGTGACTGGGANCCTGGCTGTCCTTGAAGGCAAAGCCTGGAGAGGCTTTGTTCTGTCTGCCCAGTACGAGAGAGCAGGAATTCCAGGCTCCAAGGAACTTCAGAGTTACACTCTGAGCAGTACAGGATTTAAAAATATAAGAGTTAAAACCTAAGGCATCAGGAAGGGACACAGAGTGATGAGAACATGGCTCACACCTCCAGGAGGACGCACTGAGCCATTCCAACCCTGGAATGCCCACGGAATCCTCCAAATGGGAACACAGAGCTGAGCCAGGCTGGGGGGGTGTTAAAAAAAGGGGCTCCAAAACATCAACGTTCCAAATCCTCTAAAAGATCATTCAATCAGAGGAGGATTTGGGTTGGGAGGACCTTTAAAGGTCACCAAGTCCAACTCCTCTGCAGAGAGCAGGGACATCTTTGATGGATCAGGTGGCTCAGTCCTCAGTTCATCCCGTGAATATTCCCAGGGATGGGGCATGGACCCTGAAAGGCCGAAAGGTCACTCTGGGGTCACTTCCAAAATGTTCTTCACCCTCTTCTGGGGGATATCAAGATAAGTCAGGTGTCCTGCTGTCAATCAAAGCCCGTTGATGGAGGTGATTTGGATCAGATTTGGGCATCTTGAGGAATGGATGAGATGAGTCTGGGCCTGTGTTTTATGATATTTTTCTATGTTTCTTTGCAGGCACCAAAGGATATGGAATTTCCTCTGGCTGGTTTGGGGCCTCTGTCCCAGCTGTGCCATCTATCCCAGCTGTGCCATCCCCCAGCTGNTCCCCGCTGTCCCATCGACCCCAGCTGTGCCATCCCCCAGCTGTGCCATCCATCCCAGCTGTGCCATCCATCCCCCAGCTGTGCCATCTATCCCAGATGTGCCATCCATCCAGCTATGCCATCGTCCACCTGTGCCATCCCCCAGCTGTGCC
>VZRV01002280.1:0-21323 GCA_013398115.1 Falcunculus frontatus | reverse complement strand
TCCTGCTGGTCGTACCAGGGCTCATCCTCGCGGATCTCGAACTCCTCCACCAGGCTGTCGGCCAGCATCGCGCCCCTTCCCCTCACGGGCGGCTGAGCCGGCGGCGCCCACCCCACGATCCCCCTCGCACCGAGCGGGGCAGAGCGAGCCGGCAGCCGCTCCCCGCCTCAGCAGCCGCCTCCGGCCATTGCCGAGCGGTTCCGGACTTTGCCGAACCTCTCCCCCTTCTGGCCGGGCTGCGCCGGCGGCAACGTGGCAGCTGCTGCCGCCGCCCGCCCCCCGCCTCCCGCGATTCAAACACAGTACCCTCGCCTCGCCTCGCCGGCGGGCAGCCAATGGGGGGCCGCCCGCCGCTCAGATCGAAAGGACGCTACACCAATTACAAGGTGAATTCGTATCGAGTGGCCAATAAGAGCAAAGAGAGGGTGGGCCCGGGGTAGCCGCCCCCCGCCCAGCCGCGCGGTGCGCAGCCTCCCCTCAGAAGAGGTGGGTCGGTGCCTGTGGAAGGGGTGGTGGTCGGCGGCGCTCAAGGGGCGTTGATGGCGGGGAGCGGCTACCGAGGAGTGTGTGCTGCGGCTTGCGGCGGAGCCGGACTGGCACGGCCCGGGATGAGACAGTGCGACTTGGCGTAGGGAAAGCCGGGGCTCGTAGTTGCCCCGCGTTGGGAGCGCTGAGGGAAGAACCCGTGAGGAGGGAGCCGGCGTGGCGCCCAGGTGCGGGCCGCCTCCCCGCCGGAGTGCGGGAGGGGAGGGCGGAGCGGGGAGCGTGCAGGGTCAGTCCGAAAAGGGCTGGCTCCATCCGCGCACCTCTCTCGGGCGGCCGCCACTCGCTCTCGCCTTTTCTCCGCACAAAGCGGAAGGAGCCGTGTTTCCTGTCCGGGGACCTGCTGAGAAAAACGAGCGTAACTTCCCCATTGTTAACAGAGGAGCCCTTCCAAAGGTGCAGTCGTGCGAGCTCCCGGAGCTCCGCGCGTGGCAGGAGCGCAGCGCCGGGGCAGCTCCCGGGCAGCTCCCGCAGCGCGGGCTCGGCGGAGCGGGCACCGGCCGCTGCCACAGCCCGGCTGCCTCTGTGAGCACCCCCTGAGCATTTCCCCCTCCGTGCTACCCCTCGGGACTAGCAGCGCGTTTATTCTGACTTCAGTCTTAATGTGGTGCGAGTCACGTCAGAAGGATGAGGAAGATACGTGTGTCCAACCAGTCTGTCAGGGCTGTGAGCATTGCACGGCGGTTTGGGAGCCAGAACGGCAGGGCAGGATGTCAGCTAGTGCGCCTCAGGCAATATTTGCTATTATCTCTTGGAATCCACTTTTGTTCTTTAGACTCGTGCTCTAGTTTCTTTTAGCAATTGTCATCCCGCTCTGGGAGAAACGCAGGTAATGTCACACTGCATCTCACTGGCCCGAACAGCTTGTTCTTTTGGCCTCTGTGTATTAGCACAGTTGTAACCACTAGAAATTTCTGAAACCGATTTGCCTTCTGTGAGTCACAAAATGTGCACCTGTGCTTGAACGTGCTCAATATAAAGGCTGACTATTAAGAAGAGGGAGGGGATGTTCATCCATGATTTCATTGTAGTGCTATTAAAGGGAACATCCGGGAAAGGAAGTGTGGTACCTCAACTTCTAATTGAACCTATTCCATAAACAAGGTGCAGGACCAGATGTACCAATTAGGGTAGAGTTGTGTCAGACCCTGCATATTACAATTAGTCATGGTACTAGAGGCCGGTTTGTGCATTGTTAGAAGATTTTTGTTGAAGAAATTTCAAATACCTTCTTTAAGATTTTCTGAACCGAGGGGACCATTTTTATTTGTGTCAGAAGGAATCGAGTCAAACGTGATTTGAGAAGTGACTGCTGGTAATAAAAGTGTGAAACACTTTTATTCTTGGTGCTTGTGGAATTTGAAGGGAAGGAAAGTCTCCCAGTTCTCCATTTTGAAGACATGTGGAGAGTGCTTCAGGTAGAAATAGAGGTGAAATGTCTACATTTCCAAAAGCCCTAATATCCACTATATAAATAATTTCATTAAGTGTATTTGTGAAAGCTTGAAAAAGCAAACGTGACACTTGCCAATAACATACTGTAATGACTTTTATATTAATATCAAACATTTTTAAAAATAAATATTTCAATTGGATATCTTTTCAATAACCTTTTTCTTCATGTTAGATTTCTCGGTAAAAGATTGTGAAACCAAACTTGCTACAAGAATGCAAAATTTCGTCCCCTGAAGATGGAATTGTCTCTATGGCTGTAGAAAAATAAGTTTGAAGGTATACATCATGGTTATTCTCAAATATTTTAAAAATCAGTCATATTCTTAGAAATAAATTGGCTCTAATAAAACGAATCCTAGGGTTCCAGTTGTTTGTCAGCTTGATCTTTTTCTTAGCTGTAGAATGAAGTTACCTACTCTTTGTATCGCATTTTGTATCACAGCATCTTACATACATATGCAAAAATGCATCCACACTTTATTTGCTCTTCAAGATTTCATTTTCCATGCTGGGGGATGGAAAAGCTGCCCGTTCCATCTTCCCCGGTCCCTACCTGATTCGTGGTTTTTGCGTGATCCTCGCCTGGTGATTCGGAAGTTCCTCCCTTCCTGCACAGCAGCCTCTCTTCAGCTGCCTTGTAAACCACAGGAAGGCTGGAAACAGCCTTGGCTTTCATTTCCTGTTTCTTCCATGGTTATTTTTATGAGGAGTTCAGGGAGCTGCTTATAGAGCTGCTGATCAAGCAGATAGGTATTTTGATGGATATGTGAAAATTGCATTTAGGGTAAAATTGTTAATATGCAGAGGAGCGAAGTGTGAGCTATTGACATAAAGCAGGTTGTAAAGCTCTGCGTAGTAAGACTGAAATTTGAACTTCAAGTATCCAAATTAATGTGAGACAGCTTCTTCAACAGATGTAAAAATGAATAAAGTCTCAGATACCTGGGAGTATTTTTGTATTGGGCTTATAGAATCAAGTATGATCAAGGACTACTTTTAGGTAGCTCTTAAACAGCTTTAAAAAGTAGAGGTTTCCTGGAGCTGGCTCTTTTCACGGCATAGTTTACACCAAACATGCTAAGGTAATTGATGGAAAAGATAAGCATCTTAAAAATTTGTTGATTGAATTGATTGATAAAGAAATCTGTGTTCTTAGGCTGAATCTCTCTTATTTGGGCATACGTAAAATGCTGTGTGTGTGTTACTTGCTACGTTTTATTGACATGCAGTCTTCCATACCATGAAAATGTTAATTAAAAGGTGTTTTGTCTTGATTGTTTCACAGTTTATTAGGTGAAAATATTGCTTCCATGTCTTCTTAACAATTAGTATTTTAAAACAGAAGGGCAAAACTTGATATTTGTTTTGAAAGAAATATTCCCCTATGTGCACATTGCATTTGACATTTATAGCAATGGAATACGTAAGGATATGAGTTGAGTCACTTCATGCCAACACAGTCCATAATTTTAAGAATATAGAGCTAGCAAGAAAGATCTAAAATGTGTGCAATTACTTTGAACTCTGCACCAAGATGAGTGTTTGCAGTAGCAGATTTTTAAGTGGAGTCTATTCATCAGTTAGGAAGGGTTTCTTTTAAATTTTTGTCTCCTTGTTCCATTGACTTTTAAGCACCGATTATACTTAGAAATGTCACCTAATAACTTCATATTATTTTGGGCTCAGTGACTTATAACTCAGTAAAATGTGTTTCTGATATTAAAAAAAAAGGAAGAACGGGAAAATTTTTCTCTAAGAATCCATTTCTGTACCTCTGAAACAAGCAAATCCCCCGTGTTATTTTAATTTGGAAAATTATTCTACTAATTGTTGTAATTCTCTTTTGTAACTTGAGGAAGAAGAGAGCTGTACTCTTGGAAGATGAAGATTCTCTGGGGAATCCATGCTAATGCGCTGGCATATTCCATGACTACCTTAGGTGCTGGAATGATGAACAGTATTTTTAATTTCTACTACGTTAAGCTTTTCCTAAACCGATACAAAATTTCAGAAGCAGCATTTCATGAAGCACAGGTACTGTACAATGCAATAATTTGATTACCACGTTGTGCTGTGCGACAGTGTTACTACGACAAAGTGATTCTTTTAATGCCAGATTAATTTTGGAATCATTGCAATTAATTAACAGTAAATTATCTTTGAATTTAGGTAGTCCATAAGCAACGGAACGTACACGTAAAGCACATCATTTGTACATTCTATAGAGTAAAAATTTCCAGACTTAATTGCTGAAAAGATCTTTACCTTTGATAGCTTGAAGTAATTTTCTAAACTGATCTTACACCTCAGCTCCATAGATAAGTTTGACATTACTGCTTTCCTATGGACTGTTTAAGTACTTAAATACTGCATTTATCCTGCGAGTCATTATCCACATGAGTAAGTCTGGTCATAAATGGTCTCCTGAAAGTAATGGGCCGGCTCATGTTTTGAATTAACTTGCAGTGAGAATAATATCTGAGCTCTGCAGGATGAAAGCCCAGATCTGTAAGGTTCTGAAAGAGTGAAGTCTTAGAGACAGTTTATTTCACGTGTAGTTGGTCACCTACCTACTTACTCTTCTTATTTTTTCAAAATTTCTATCAACTTACGGATACCAATAAGAATTTGTTTTAGAGTCTCTTTTGACCTGCATAGCTTTTCTATATATTTACTTATTGTCTGAATAGAGATTCATTTTAAATAAATACATTGTGCTCGTGTAACCTCTGTAGAAGAACGCCAGCAGCAACAAATCCCCTTGTTTGTGGCAGGTCGTGTTTATGATCTGGAACGCCATCAACGACCCCCTTTTTGGATACATTCAGGACAACTCCAAGCTGAAATGCTGCGCCAGGCGCCAGGTGTCGATTTTATACGGAGCCCCTCTGTACGGGCTGGCCTTTCTGCTGCCGTGGTTCCCCTGGAGGCACTACGAGGAGGGGGACTGGCTGAGTGGCCTGCACCTCATCGTCTCTCTGTGCGCCTTCGACGGCTTGCTGACCTTCGTGCTCCTGGCGCAGTGCGCGCTCTTCGCCGAGAGCTCCACCAGGCACGAGAGCAGGCTCCAGCTCATCAAGTACAACCAAGTGGCGACGTTAATCGGGTCCACGAGCGTTCTCTTTTGTGGGCTCGTATCGGATAATATGGAAAACTTCGCCTGTTTTCAGGCGTTCGCTGTTTTGATCGCGGCGTTGGCGACGGCTTGTATGTGTTGCACGGGTAAATACAGCACGAGTCTGTATGAGCAGAGAGAAGTCCATACAGAGACTGCTAATCTGGAAAACGGTGATGGAGCTTTCTCCTTGGCCTCAGTAGTTTCATTGACCAAGCAGATCATGACAGAGAAGAATTTTCTGTGTTTTGTAACAATGAACTTCTTCCAAGTCTTCCACCTAGCCTTCTACAACAATTTTATGATGATCTTTGCGGATAATCTTATTCCTAAGGATGTCCTTTCTTCCTCAGTAAGAAGTATCATGTATGGAGCAGGTTTTATTTGTCCTCAGGTAGGCAGTCGTACTTTTTTATTTCTCAATATGAAAGCCTGGTGTTTTAGTAGTTCACAGGATCCATTTAACGCTTGAAAAAATGCTGTATTTGGCATAAGGCACTGGCCAAAATGAGTAATAAAACTCACTCCCCAATGCTCTAGAAGGAGAAAGTACCTCTGTGCAGGCTGATCAAATGTAAGGGGTAGAGAGAACAGACAGACGGGCTGGTAGAGTATCTGTTTAAAACAATGTGAGACATGAGTAGGCAAGGAATGAATGTTTTGTATCCTACAGTGCTTATAATACCTAAGCATAAAGGAATGAAAAACATGGCCAAGATAAAATGTTTCTAGAAGCAAAATCTACAGAATTCTGAATTCTTTTTGCTTTGTTTTGTTTTGTAGCACCGTAGATTACAAAGGAAGTTTCTGAAATAAACTGCACAAAATACCAGAAAAAATTATAAGGTATTAAAATAATTTTTGAAATATGTGGTATCTCAGTCATGGAAACCAAACAAAACTCTAAATAGCTGCTTTTGGAGAATAATACATTCCCATTTATTTTGTTGTTTGGTCTCTTGGTCAGCAATATTTATAGGGGAGAGAGAGATACTTTTAAGAGCCCAGTCAGGGATGGGGGGAGGAGTAATGAACTGAAAAGAGAAAGAGAACCCAAAAAAGTAATGTGTGAGAACAAGAAAAGCAGCAAAAATATACCCCCAGAATGGGACCATACTTGTCTGCAGTAAATAAAAAATTCCTTTGTTCATTGCCATCTAGCTTCTTTCTCTAGATCTTTTAAAACTTTCTCTGTGTTTACTTGTTGGGTGTTGAAAGTCAGGATAATGTGACTGTCCTGACGTTCATCATAGGTGCTGATGGTGGTCAGAATTTCTCAAAATCAGACTGTTACGTTCATTAAATTGTAATGAATTTTGATAAGTAATATGTGTGAGAAGATAAATGCAAGTGCAACTGGAATTCACAGCTCAATTTCAGTTCCCATTTTGGCTTTTGCATATAAAACATACAGATCCTGAACATGCCTTCTGTTCCTTAACTCCTAACTATCTGTAATTTCAACTTTTGTCCTTATGAGAGGTTTAATAGTTTTGGGGTTTTTCCCCTGTAGCTCAGACAGTTAGATGATGAACTTTGGAAATAAATCGGAAGCTACAGAAGTTGGGAAAGCTTAAATAATTTTACACTTAATATATAGCAATCATTTTTATTGATAAAATCAGTGTGACAGAGTGAAAAGAGCAATCTTTCAGAAAATGCGTCTCTCTCTGCTCCCCAGAGACTCTTTGTCCATGAGGTCACTGAACCGTAGAGGGTTTGCTGTGACCTTATTTTTCTCAGGTTTTGTCCCTTTGAGCTCAAGATATAATAAGAGAATTCTCTGATGGCCATGTCCTGAACTTCACTTACTGGAAAAACACCCGACCCTTGTAAAATAAAGCTCCTTTTTGTGAACTCTGCTTCAGTGGCCTCTACTAAACTAGAATTCAGCTTCTGACTTAGGTTCCTTTTAGTAGTGGATGTGAGGAATACAACCTGCCCACAGGGAAAATGTTGCTGTAGCATAGGCAAACAACTTTGAATTTGCATCATTGTTTGTATTTTCCTTTACAAATACACAGTCTTAGAGACGTGCAAGTAGTGAGGAATTTTCTAAGTCATAAGTACTTCCTGAGACAGGGTTATTTTGCAATTACAGGGAGACAGGAACATGGTGTTTACAATAGCAGGCATTACGTGATCTCTTAGTATTTCTAGTGGAGGCACTTTTCAGCAAAATCCCTGAAAACAGCCAGAGGGAAGAGTATGTTTTAAGTTCCTTATAACAAGATGTTTTTCTTATACCAACTTTCCAGATTTGTTTTACCTCCCTGATCAAGTAGAAATCTTGAGCTTTCTTACAATAGCATTTGCCACGGTAATCTTTGTCTGACCGTGCATCCTGGTTTTATTTGTTATGTTAAAGCACTCCAGTGTGGGAACAATTGTACAAGGAAAATTCTTTCCTGTTCTTCATCTATATGACACAGTTCATCTCTGTAACACAGAGGAAAGGAGAAAACCTGTATCTTTATACAGTTTGTGTTTTTGTGACAGAGATGAGGCCCATGTAGATGGTGACATGGGCCCATGTAATAAAAAGAACATAATTCATTACAGAATGTCCTATTGAAAGTGAAAAGTGAGGAACAATGTAGAAGAATTTAAATTTTTGTTCATACTATAATCAGTACTTAATATCCTTTTCATGAGTTTGCCAGTCACTCAATTCTCAGAATCTACTCCTTGCCAAGATTGGCAAAATTAAAACTCAGCCATGCACAAGCACTGGCCTCTGCCTTTCTCTACTTGCTAGTGAAGCCTGTCACTTGCTTAGTTAAAGCTGTCTTGGTGAGCTTGCTTTGCCAACTTAAAACTCATGCTTGATTTCTATAAATGTCAATGAAAATAGTAATATTAATGAAAAAGCAATTACTGAAAATATTTCTTGTCAGAAGTTAAATGGCGAGATGCTTGATTTACAGTTATCATACTGCAAAGCTAATACTTGAAGGGATATCAAAAGTAAAGATCCATGAGCATTAAATAATAAATTTAATTTATTAAATAATAAATAATTTCGTGGGAAACAGCATTTTCCTCAGGATATGGCAGTTCTCAGCTGGCTAGTTTTTGAGTGAAAGGAGACTGTACTTAGTAGAGGTAGCATAGAATGAGCCAATAGACAGTTGTCTTTGTTCAATTTCTATATTTTTATTTCACTGAACTTCTTAGGGTTGTTGGTTGGGTTTTTTTCTTTAAAAGCTATTAATAATTCAGTCAGCTCTGTGTTTTATAGCTCTCCTAATGCTGAGACACTGTACTGTATATTTTCATCCTGTATGTGTATATATTCTCTTTCCAGTGCCTTGTTCTTCTCAGTCATGCTTCGCTGAAGAAGTTTGGTTATTACAGAATCATCTTGTTTTCCTTTTACTATGAAGGAGTAGCTGCTGCTGTCATGTGCCTTCTAGGGCAAGAACACTATTACCTGTTGGCATTTTATGTCACAACAAACATGTAAGTAAATACCCTGCCCTGTTCATAGACACAGCTGAAATACTTCTAACAGAGCAGACACTTGATTTTATTACCATGAAGATTCTGCCTCTGCTTTCATGGTTTTCATTCTGTTTCACTTGTCAGAAAAGTTGGAACTCCAGTTACAGCTTCTTTTTTAGCTTTTATTTTATTCTGTGTCAACTTTTTAATTTCTGCTTAAAATAAAAAAGAAAAGCTTAAAATACAAACAGCAATTACGTTTTGCAGGCACGTGCCTTCAGTCATTTTAACCTGAGATTCAAGGGAAGGAGAATCTCATGTTTTCCACATAGGCATGGAAGAGCTCAGCAGAGGAGCTCCCCAGAGACTGTTTTCTAGGAAAGCTCAGGCCTCAGCCTGTATTGCAGGAACACTTGAGTGCTGCACTGCAGACAAGTCTGGATAACTCAGGTGTCTGTTGGCTGGCCAACACTGGGTCACATTTCCACTGGTGCTCAGTAGTAAGATTCCAAGAAGTAGTATTTTCACATGAGTATATAATGATACATGGAAACCTTATTTAAAGAACTGTTTGTATCACAATATTGTTACAGCAGTTTGTTTTTATTTCTTCATGTTCTTTTTCATTGCTGTCTTTCTACGTGTCCTTTCCTGCCCTCCTTTTCTTCTTCTTTTTCTCCCCACTCTGTTTTCATTTTTTTTTTCAGTATTGCAGTCATGGGCTACTCTAACACTGAATTGTGTGAACAATAAATTGAATTTCATTATCTGCATGTTTTAAATGATGAAGATGTATTTTGATTTCTCCAGGAAAAAAATCTAAGGTACCTAAAGACTGTATGTTTAAAGTGCTAGTTGTTCAAAGTACCTTGTTAGTAAAAGCTCATCACACCCAAAATTTAGTAAGACACAGAAATTGTAATATTTGGGTTTATTGTTTCATTTAGCTCTGTGTTCAGAATCAGCTTTTTATATGTGTGATTAAATGCATATCTATATACATCTATACACACTGTAAATACATATATAGGAATGCATGTAAACTATTCTTCCTATTCTAATTCTTCCATCTTGAAGTTCATCTTCCATGTGGTCATGTCTTTTCCAGATTTCAAGAGCAAATTTTCAGTTTCCCCTTTTTTCTGAGGTGTTTCTTTTCTCCTCATCATTTTAAATGACATTTACTGATAATGTAAATTTATTGTCAAAGTATTCATGACCTCATACACCAGTGTCCAGGGAAAAAAAGCAGAAAACCCCCCACTTTTAGATTTGCATATTGATTTCTAATTCTCAGCTGAGAACAGATCTAGTAATGCTTTCAGATAGATCACCAAGTTTTAAAGAACATCTCAGCTTTGTGTGTTTGCAGAATATCAGTGTTCGTGTGTTTGTGTTAGAATGTCAGCTACAATTCCATTGTGAAAGTGAATGTAAGAACTATGAACATCTTCAATATTTTGTTTTTCTTTAGGGTAATTGTGCAAGCTTCATTTAGCTTGTTCAATTTGCCTTTGGCAGATATTGTTGATGCAGATTTAATAAAGCACAAGAGGAGGTATGTCAGTCATTACTGGGTTTTTTTTAAGATATGCTGTTTGCCTTGTTACTCTTTGCTAATAAATTATGTCAAAGTAAAGACAGTAAATGATCTGGGGTCTTTGATACAGAAGTACTTTTGTGAGAGCAACTTAGCATAAGTAAAGATCAGAACTTGAGTAAAGTTTCCTGCAGTTACTTCAGTAGAGTCATTTAAACAGATTATTAGGTCATTTCTCTTTTTATTATACTATAATATAAGCCAAGTCCTTCCAGGTTTTGTGGCTTTATTTTTGTTAGCTTCATCTGAATTATTTTGTAACTAGATACATCTGTAATCATGTATGGGATTTTCTGAAAAAGGCCTTTTTAAGATGGAAAAGGTGTTAAGAAAGCTTTGCCTATGCTAGCTAAAGTGCAAATTTCAAAGTCTAATTGGTTCCATTATCTCCCTGAAATAAAAGTGATAAAACCTGCTGCAGAATAGCATATTGCAGCTCATTGATCCTTTGGATTTTTATCAAAGTGCACGTAACTTCCTGTTGGTTCCATCAATGGTTATGTAAGTGCAGATTCAGCCCTGTTAAAGAACTTGCCCCTCAAAGGGGAGATCTGTTGCTTTCATGAGGAAAAAATTGCCTCATTTTCTGGCCTATGCATTCAAAATCTTAAGTTGTAGTTAATTCTCCATGCACTGTTTAGTCTAATTTAACTTCAGTAATTGCTCAAAGTGCACAAAGCTGAATTTGAGTACAAATCACTTCAGAATTGGGGCCAAGCTGTGTGTGTTGTGTATGAATATATGTGTGTGTATATATAGATAGATATAGATATAGATATAGATACACACACCCTAGAGGTTTGTAACCTTTAATGTCCAAATAAATTTAAATTTCATTATGATAGTAGATCTGTTTGCTGTCATGTGTGAACTAGATAAAGCTAAGGATCATTATATTTTGTATTTGCATATTAACAGGATTTCAAGCTCTTTAAAATCACGATTGTAATTAATACACTAATAAGTTCGTGTTGTGCATTAATTTGTTTTTTCCCCAAAATATTTTAGATTACCACTTTCCTCTATGGTTTTTGGTACCAATGCTTTATTTACCAAGCCTGCCCAATCTTTGGCTCCAATGGTTGTGGTTACAATACTAAATCATTATGGATATTACAACCTGAATAATGTACCTGGTCATCCTGATATAAGGTGAGTTCAAAAGAGATACTTTAAATCTTAGAAAATAACATTAACTACTCCTGTAATCTAAAAGGCAAATTGATCAGCAATTAGTTTGCATCAACTGCACTTCAAAAACATAAACATTTTGAAAATACTTATCCGTTGGTTTTGTCTGTGTAGAAGTACAAATTTTTTTAAAGAGTAAATCATTTAATAAACAATATGCATGAGGATATCTACCTAATTTTGAAAAGCAAAGGATACCTTTCAGTAGTTGACCATCCCCTGGCTTTTTGCAAAAAAATGAAAAAAATGTTTGAGATCACCTAATAGCTCTTATTAAGATACATGTTGTCCTGGCTTCTGCATTTTGTTTACCTCATAAACCTACTTCCTTAAATATATAATATACAATGTTAATAAGATCCATTTTTTGTTTGAGAGAAAGCAGTATGAGCAGTGGAGGGAGGGAATTTGCCTCGAGTAGGAGTGTATAATTTTGGCTCCAATACTACTTACCATTCTAATGCTAATGATTTCATTGCAGTCCCTGGAGACCTTAATACAGCATAAAGCTGTGGTTGCTGGTTAGTTGGACATGTGTGGGCTTTTATAAAAACAAATTAACAGGGAATAAGCAAACTGAAAGGGTCACAGGCTGTATTTATGACCATCAGGAGGAAGTGGCAACATAAGAAATAACTGAAGTCAGGGCTAAATGGAAAAATCAGTCCTGATTAAGATTTACTTGAGGGAACAACATGAATATCCTGAGAACTACATAGCTCTCCTAAATTTTTTAGTAAAAACCTCAAGTAATAGGGAAACACAATTGTATATGAACTTTTGTGGAGATAGCTCCTGAAGGAGAAAGGTCTGGTTATGTGTCACCTAAGGTTAGGAGAACATTTTGTATTTGAGGAGTTTTCTAGGAAAATGTATGAGGACAAGCATGACATAAAAGAACAACAGGTGGCCTTCAGAGATGCATCCAGACAAGAAGCAAAGGCAGCTTAAGTTTGAGGCTATGTGTGAGAACAGCTTATTTTAATGCATTCTGTAGATAGCCAGTGAGATGATGTGAAGAGGACATGAACCTCATTAGAATGTCAAATAAGATGAATGATTTTTGCAGAAGAGTGGTAGGTTGAACTGGATGTGGATATGAGAAGGCTGAATATATTCATCTTGATGATTCAGAGAAATTGAGATTTGAAACGTAAAACCTGCATTTCTGATCCCTTTCAATCAGAGAAATGATCCCTTTGTGGATGGATGTTAAATCACAGTAGTCATAAATCTTTTTTTCCCAGTAAGTAGCCCCTGGACTATAGCAACAAGAAATTTATTATGTACGGATTTGAAATACTTGGAATGCTCAATCTATAAAATCTTTTTTTTCACTTGAGTCGTGCTGAAATTTTATTTATTTCACTAGGTCCAGGAACAGCATAAAATATACAAAGCTGACATAAGTGAATCAGAGCACCTGAAATATATTATGTATTTCTTTTGCCCATCCTTTCAAAACTAATTTCTTAGATATGAAGCAGTTTGCCCGTGTTTCCTGTATATGTAGTGTGTGAATGGGATGTCCTTTGCTTGCAGATGGAGTACAGGGTTGATAAACAATCCACCAAGAGCAGAAAACTTAAAAGTTGTTTCTAGGGAGTCAATTTGCCCTTGGCCAGACCATTGACTCAGCTAAAATTACTTATATATATTAAAAACCTATTGGCTGATCTCGTATTTCAGCCATAGGCAGACAGTTAAAATACACTTGCCCCAGGACAAAGTTATTTGAGGACAGATATTAAATACAAGAGATTGTTTAAAATAGGCTCCAACAGTTTGGGGAACAAAAGCATTTCACACGTGACCCGTTTCACACCTGTTATGACCCATGTCAGTAGAATCTCAGCTCTGTCCTTCCTCCTTCTCCAAAGCTGGCAATATCTATTAAGTGTTTTGGAAAGCATTTGCTTTATTAGGTGTAGTGGCAGTGAATTGTGAAGATAGTACAGAGGACCCTTCTTCTGCATTAACAAAATGTTTGGGCCCTGAATAAAAATGTCTTAAGAGTTTCCAGCAAGATTATTTGCTGGGACGAGGCAGAATATGCAGTCTGTACACTGTTTGCTGCATTCTAAGTTATTTTTTAATAATTTATTTTTTTAATAATTATTACTTTTTCTTGAACTGAGAGTTAAACCATAGCAACAATGATGGAGCAGCTAATCTTGGATCCTCCAGGCACAGTAAGGACAATAAAATCATCAGTAACAGCCAGTGTGGCTCCACCAAAGGGAAGTGATGCTTGACCAACTTGATAAACTTGCACAGTTAAATGACTCCCCTGCTGGGCAGGGGAAGGCAGTGGATATTGCCTGCCTGGGCTGCATTCCTTGATGAGCAGGATGATGGGGCAGGAGGGACCTTGAGGAGGTTTGGGGATGACACAGAGCTGGGGCTGTGGCAGGTACACAGAGGGTACACGCTGCCATCCCAGGGCATCTCAACAGGCTGGAGAAATGGGCTGGAATGGTACCTGGGGCTGCATTAGACAAAATACAGCAGCTCTGAGGGGATCCTTCCCCTCTGCTCACACATTGTGCCACATCCTTAGCAAATGTGGTCGCTACACAGAAGTTAAGCACTTTGTTGTGGAAAGTCTTTCTTAATATCCTTAAAATTTGAGCAATAATTTGCAGAATGGGGTGTCCTGATTTTTCCTTTCTTCCATCATCATAGCAAAGCAGTACCTGCCCTGAGGCAGAGTATGGCTTGAGATGGGTTTTGTTCTTGTTTGGGTTTGGGTTTTTTTTAGTTTGGCTTGATTTTTTTTTTTTTTCTTTGCTATGGAAAAGATGCCTAGTTTAAAACCTCCCTCTTCTGGAGAGCCACTGCAACTACCACCAGCTTCTCTTGAAAATGCTTTTCAAATTCTTTCTTCAGAACGAAGTTATTTGGCAGCAACTCTTCGTTATTTATTGAAAGCACTTTAAACTGTTAATGCTTTCATATTGAATTACTGAACTACATGACATACTGTTCAGAGTGATTTTAGGGCTGTTTAGGGAAACGTGTTTTATTCCTGTGTGTGCAAAAAGAAACGTAGATGTGGAAATTTCTGAAGTTACTTGTTCAGCTGTAATAGTGATAAAATCCAAGCTCTGCTCTTGAGTAATCCCAGTCCCTTAATGAAATATTTTCCCTTTCCTTGTTTGGTGTGTGATAGATATTTTTTTCATAATTCCTGCAATAACTTAAGGTTTTACAGTACAGTAGATAATATTACTTTTTAAAATCATCATTGTTCCAGTGAAACCAAACTAGGATTGCAGAGTGTGAGTGATTTTGCAGATATTCTTTGTGTAAAGACAGAATAATATTAGTACTGAAAGCTGCAATCCTCTTTAGTGTGCACAACAGGCCAAATGCAAGCCCCAACATCCTGATCCCTGTGTCTGAGCCCTGTTCTCATCGTTAGGTGGTTAAGTGATGTGTCTGTGAGCTCCCTGCTGGCACTGCTCCTGCAGTCCCTGGGGCAGCTGTGCCAGAGCTGTGCATGGCGTGGGCTCCTTCCCCTGGAGGTGCACTGGAAATGCAGCTGGATGCAGGCCAGTAAACAAATGGTAAATTATTGTCACTGCCAATAAACATTGGCTATGGACCAGTGGCCTGCCAGTGAACACTTCCAGTCATAAATGCAATTGCCTGAGTGATTGAGTGATTCACTTGTGAGCCCGTGGGCTTTTGTTTTCTTATGTAGCATTAGCATGTACATGACTTGAGATAAACTGTGCTCATTTATGAGCCTGTGTCTGTGCTAAGGACAGGATCTGGCCTTTGTTGGAGTTTGCAAACATTTTTTCTGTTAGACTGAGTGAGATATGAGTTGATTCTTTCATGATTCAGAGGAGCTCTTAGGTTTTATTCAAAAATCTCCTTGAGGTTTGGGGTTTTTTTCACAGATTTGAGGTTTTTTGGACCATGTCCATAGCTGTTCTGCGAGCCTCTTATCTCATCCCTGAACGCTAAGGAAAAAAATTAGAAAGTAACATAAACTGCCTCATGGAGAGAAAGTTCACTTAGGGGCTGTTTCTCAGCTTGAGTTGACTTTCCTGATATTTAAGTAATTAGAATCCCATAATTAACAAAATGCAAGTAGATAATGATTCCAGCTACTAGATGAATGCCAAAATGCGTGCTTTGAGCTGTCAGAAACTATACTGCTCATAAAAGGGAGCTCATTTAATTCCTGTATTTTCTTTTTTGATTCATATTTGCTGATGCTTTTATTTCTTTTTCATTAGAGAAGATTTAGATGAGGAAATGCCATGCATTCATTAGAAAAAATGAAAATGAGTGTTAATTTCACATGTATTCTTTTTATGGCTTATATTATCTTGTAATCATTTATTTTAAAACCAAATGAAATAAGGCTTGATATTTCAAACAGCCCTTGAAACCACACCTGAATTTTGTGCAATTATCATTACTTCTGTCTAGCACTCAGCAGCTAAAACAACACACCATGTGGATAGTTAATAGCACAGATTTCAACTTAAATAAATGAATTTAGTGTTAAAATGTTTGCTTCCATTTTCTGCTTTTCTTTCTCTTCCAGATTTTTCATTCTTACTAAAGCTTTTCAGATGCTCTGTTCTATAATTGAATGAAATTTGCTTAAATTGATTTCTATATTACATAATACAGATGAGCAGGAAGGTAGTGGACAGGATTTCTTAGGTTGCCTGAAGTGTATTAAAATTAATTCTTTGTGTGCTAATTGTCTGAATTCCTCCCAGCTAGAGAAAACAACATAAAATACATATTTGTATGCAGAATTAGAAAATACACAGGATATTTATATTTATTTTATTTAGAATTGACTGTAGATTAGCATGTCTATGTGTATATAATGGGCATGCTTTAAAAATAACTTGTTTAGTGACCATGGAAGTTAATTTTCATACTGAAAGCTGTGTTCTCATTGGTTTCAGCAGGTCCTTTTTAGATCTCCACGATGCCATGTTCTACCTGGTCTGTCTGGTTCCCCTGTGCATTGCAGTCCTGCAGATCCTGACCTGGACTCCCTTTTCCATCCAGAACAGCCACGTGGCAGCTCTACACTGAATTTGCATCCAGTGCTTGGTGCACCTCCTGCTGAGCCACAAAAGAGTTCAGTAAGTTTTTCATGTGAGAAAGCAAAATTGCAAGCTGAAACACAGTTTGAGCTGTTTCAGTAAAGCTGCTTTTTCAGTTTCTGTAGACTCTAAGTCACATCAGCCTTAATGCTGAGCCTACACAGAGTTTTCTGAGTTTGGTTGCTTTCCATTAATGGGTTTTATCATTAATTACTTTATTTAAAGTAATTTCTGGTATATAATGACTCCTGTTAACTCATTTGAAGAAAGGATATGGCAGATCAGGGAAAGGAATCCCAACCCTGGGATTCAAGGGAACTGTATTTTCTTAAGCTTACTGGTGGATTAATTTTGCCATACTAATAAAATGGCAGATCTCTGAAGTTAATCTGGGAGATCCTGGTGGACAGCCCTCATGGATGGCAGGATGAAGAGAAAAATTTAGATGATGTCTAGCTGGCCAGTATCAGGACAAATCTGACAGCTACCACGGGAAGAGCCAAGAGTAATTAACTACCCTGTGAAAGTCTATGTAAGGCTGAAGAAGAAAAAGATTAAAATGCTGTTCAGTGTTGCTGAATATGGAAAAAGCTCCATAAGTCCTCACTGGCTTTCTGAATGTCTCTGGTTGGTGGAAGGTCAGTGCAGTTTTCTGGCTTTAAATGGGAAAATAATTTTGAAGGTATCATATTGTTAGTGCTTCGTACAGAATGTCACTGTGGCAAGGAGAGCATTAATCTGTGGCTGTAGGGTCCAGCTCTTGGACAAATCTAAGCACACACAGTTACTAAACCAAGCTCTACGTGTTCAGTGGTGTTAATGTTGACAAACTCATTTGGTGTGTGGCAATTGAAGTTGATTTCTGAATCATCAAGTTGAAGTTAGTTAATTTCTCATTCATTCTTACCAGAATATATTCAGTCAAGCTTTTAAATGGATTTTTATAAAATAAAGGGGTTTTGACAAAATTTCAGAAACATGGAGTCCTCTCTTCATTTCACACGTTGCAATGATAAGACATATTAGCATGTTCACAATACTCCTCTTTAATCAATATTATTCTTCCTCCAATATATTCACGGTGTAATTGTGCAGTGATAATACCTTTAGCACAATACAATCACTGCATTTTTGTATTTTGTTTTGCCCAGGCAAACTCAGTTTTAGTAGCACCTTTCTTGGGAGTGCCACTTGAAAGTACAAGAGCATTGTGTAGATTCCAGTTCCAAAGGGTTGAGCCAGCTTATTTTCAAGGCTCTACATTTACTGTGACAGGTAACTTGGGAAAGAAAGGAGTGTAAGAAATGGCTCTGCATTTTGGTGGACACTAGCATAATTTAATGAAGAAGTTTGAGATTTGAAAAACCAGAGTTGGAAAAAAACATTCATTTGGGCTTGGTTTTCTACATTTGCAGAGTAGAAATAACATCATTTCCTTGCCTTTTTTGAAGTGTGAAGTGCTTTCAAGGCGATGAGTGAAAAAGCGGGAGAGCATCATTAAATATTTAGAAATCCAAATGAATCCTTTGATAGGAATATGGAGATTTATGTTGAAATGTAAGAAGCCAGAACTGTGGTGAAGTTTTAAGTTGCCTTATCTGGTTTCTATCTGTCTTGTCAGAGATGCTGTTGCCCATTTGCATTGTGCGTGCTAACAGTGTTATGTACACACACAACATCACTTGTGTAAATACTCTGTGGATAGGTAAATACAAATACCAGAGCAGATACAGCCTCTTTAGATTTTGAATTTGAAAAGATTTCCTGCATTGTATGTATTTATTTTGTGTCTGAAACAGAGGAGCAAAAGTCAAAGGAATTTAAGTTCATATAATCTTTGATTCATTATATGAAATAGCTTTCTAACAGTTGCTTTAAAATGGTAATAATGTAAAATAGTCTCTTTTTTCTTTGCTGTTTCTGTATTTCCTAAATTTCCTATGTTCATCCTATCCTCATAGAATATCTATTTTAACATATCCAATAATATAATGTTACTGTACTGCAAATAGGATTTGTTAGTTGACTGTGTTAGTTATTTTTAATATTAGAATATAGTGTACAACTGGAAGAGTACCATGCTATACAACAGGAAATCTAGTAAGTGGTTTTAAGAGTCAAAATTACATCAAGAATTCTTTGAAATCATCAGAATATTTTTTTCTGGAAAATGCCTGGTAAAGTTTTGATAAATTTGCTGAAATAAGAAAGGAGTAAGGAGTGATATGACTCGATGCACTGTTTGAATAGGCTCTACAAACTGCTGCATCTCTAAAATTCAGATAGGAGAAGTACATAATCAAAGATTTCTAAGCAAGACAGCCTGAAGATAGGAGACATTAACTGTAGAATAACCCAGTTCAGAAAAAAACCCTGAGAAATACAATACCATTTATTTAACATGTAAAATATTAATAATTTTCCAAATTTATTATGCATTATTCTCCCATTTGTCTGTCCTATTTCCCTGGCTATAAAGGCAGGATGAATCTCTTTCAGAGCATCAATAGTCAATCCCAAAGAGGGCTGGAAAAGTGCTTTAAATTTGGGTGGTGGTCTTCCTACAGGAACTGAAGGTTGGCACTGGGCTGTGACTGACATTGCTTATTCTCCATTTCTCTGTCACCCACTAAACTCTGTTATCTTCTGCTAAACCTACATGATTGGTTTTGGCTGTGAGTCAAGTAAAGGATGATCAAAGGCAAAAGTTCAGTGTCTTGCAACAGCTGGTTTCCCTGCTTTCTCTCCTTATTAGCCAGCAGTATCTGGGCTTGAACTCTCACTGCTGGAAAAATGCCTCAGTTTAATCTTGATAATTTAAGAGTGTCTAAAATAGTCTCATAACTGATAAAGAGGCTATAAGTGTGTGTATAGTATAAAATATGAAATGCTGTGGTAAGTTCAGAGGAGGAGAAATGTGATGCTTGAATCCCATTCTTAGAGTTTCTCTATAAATTCTGAGAATATGGAACTTAATAACACTGAATGAATTTTATTTATGGAAAATCAATAAGTAGAGTTGTCTGCTAGACTTAAAAGGCTGTTGCCTAATAGACACTAAAGAATGTTAGTCTGATATAGTAGTAATATAATATATAGTCAGTGATAGAGTGAAAATATTGAAGAAATGACAACAAAGCATATTTAAGTGGGGAAAAATGATGTTTTCTGGAGCTTACAGGCCCACCTCTCTTTCTGATCTTGTACAAAATGACCTTCCCAGTCTCCTGCTGCCCAGATTTTGGAACTGCTCGGTAATTCCTGAATGTACTGTGTTGACATGGGTAGTAGGAATGTTTACATTTGAATACAGTTCTGCAGCCTAATGGGTGCTGTCAGGGAAGACAAGCAGGAAGGGGAAGGAACACTTAAGATAAGCCACATCTCCACAAGTACTTCTAGGCACTTCCTTGCAGAATTAAGCCAGCTTGGAGGAAAAGCTCAGTAGTACACAAAGGCAAAAGAATTCCAGCTGGTTTTGTAAAGGAACATCCAACTGAGACAGGGGAGTTGTCCTGAGGTTCTGGACAGAAACAACCATTGGGGGAGAAGAGTTTAGATACCTGTGTTTACCTTAAAGACCTCTTTCTGGTAATCCCTTTCTTGCTAATGTTTAAATAATAGAAGGGAAAGTTGTTTTATCCGTGCATTTTATTGGGAACAGTGAGGATTTACCTGGTAGACTACCCGAGGCTGTGCAGGCAGCCCTGCCACCGAGCCTGCTCCAGAAACCAGGCTCCTTGGGATCACCACAAAGCAATAAGGGCTGTGTTAAACACTTGGGGTGTGTTTGGGACCTTTTAGACTGCAGGGATTCACTTGATTACAGAAATTTTCCATCAAGACAAAGAAAAAATGCTATCCAAATAGTGCAGCAGAAAGTAGGAAAGAAGTGATTCCATTATTTCTGGAAATCCTCTCCCAGCACACGAACTGCATGGAATGACAAAGCAACGTACTCACACCCCAAATGTTTTGCTGAGGTCGTCCTGCAGTTGGTTACAACTCCACCAGCTTACATGCAAATGACTGTACATCAAAATTATTACCTAAATATGCATGAATAGTGAGTTCTTTAGAGCTTGTCAAGAGAAAAATGTGCTGAGTTTACAACTACTGCATCAGAATATTAATGACAAATGTAACACTGGGTAGGAATTTTGAAAAATCTCATGAAAACACACTCGGGTTGTACGCTAACGATGCAATGACAGAAGCTAGCAAATTTCTTAGTTTATTTGGTATGCAATCAATTATCTGTATTTTTTATGTGATAAAACAACATGTAACTAACCTGAAGCAATTTTATTACTTTGTAACATTGTGAGCAGCTGTCTGTTTAAAAAGCAGCAACTTTAGCTTTTGTCATTTTGGATTTTGATTACAAAGTTGTTTTATTCCTGGAGGGAAAAAATAAACTAGTCTGTCTTTACAAATAAGAACACGTATGGAAAGGAGAGTCATAAGCCCAAGCCAAATAAAAATAGACCAAAAAAGGCATTCTAGCCCATCTAGCTATTGGAGAGAAAAACTCCCAGTCTTCAGTGGAAAACTGTCTAAAGCTCTCAAGTCAAAAACTTTCCTCAAGGAGGTTAAACATCAGTGAAAATGAACTGAACACAAAGATCCCCTGGCAATATTCTGTTGTTGCTCTGGTTTTGCTGATTTCCCAAGATAAGCAAGGCTGGATGTGATCGGTGCTTGATCAGAGGAGGTTCCAGGTAAAAGCCAGGATCCCAGCGGGGTCCTTACCAAGAAATGAAGGGGCTGGACCCCAGCCATCAAATCACATAAAACGAAAGCCAGGGCTCGATGACGGCTGTTTACAAACACTTGTCCTGCCCCGCCGCTCCCTCAGCCCCGCGGGGTCCCTCAGCCCCGGGACTCCCTC
>VZRV01002278.1:5357-19906 GCA_013398115.1 Falcunculus frontatus | reverse complement strand
TGCCTTGGACTCCAACATTTCCCTTTCTAACAAGAACTTGGATCTGCACTGGGAGTTTGTGAGACCACCACTGCTCATCCTCAGTGACTGGATTCCCAAACCAGCCAAAACCTTTTCCCTCTGTGGGACCAAACCAAGCCCAGGCCATCATTTTGTGTTTGAAGAGGGCAAAATCCCCTGTGAATCTCTGGGGGGAAGATCCAAAAAAGGATGTTTTTTATTTCTTTAGCCATTTTATCCATATCCTGTTATCCCAGATAACAGTGTTTTGACTAACTGGGAAGGCAGTGGAGCTCTCCACCTCAAAATAGGGCTCAACAATTCCAGCATGGAGCAAATCAGCCGAGCAGATTGGTTTGGGTTTTGATCTCACTGTGGCCAATGGGATTCAGCCCGAGCGATGTTTTTCCTGTTTTATCTCCACAATAAACATTGGAAACTGCTCTTGCTGATAGGATACCTGGAAACTGTTTTGTTGTTGAAGAGCTCCAGAGCTTTCTTTTCATTATTTATGGCTCTGCCAGGAACGGGGGGCAGCTGGGAGGCTGAGAAAGATCAGGGAGCTCTGAACACCTCAAGGTTATTCCCATTTGTTTCATTCCCTGGTTTTTCCACCCTGGAATGATAGCCCTTCCCTTGGCTGGTTCTTTTCCACTCCTTCATCCTACCTCAGGAGCCTTTGTGTCCTAAGGGCAGCCTTTATTGTGTTGTGTCATTATTTACAGGCCCAGTGTCTGCTCAGTGTGCCCAAGGCCTGATTTACACCTCCAGTTAATGCAAATTTACCTCCAATTAATGCAAATTTACCTCCAACTAATGCAAATTTACCCCCAATCTTGTTTAATCTCCTCCTGCCAGGCTCACCCACTTGGCTGCATGGTCCCAGAGCAGATTTCCTGCTGGTTGATCCCAAAACTCTCCCTATTCCACACCTCCTAAGAGCTGCCTGGATGGGTAAGTGCTGAACCACTCCAGAGCAGGATTTGGGAATTAATTTTGTTTCTAACTCCTGGGGTTTTTTGTATATGAGCTCTCCTATGAAATCTCTGCTAATCAGCAGAGGTAAAAACATGATTTATCCTACTTTGAGGAGCCATTAAACATGGAAAAAACAAGGAGTTGTGTCTTCACAGGAGACAAAAAAACTTGGGAGCTGCTTTTAAACACTCCTTGCCTTGAGCTGCCATTCCAGGAGTTCCATCCCATTTCCCAACTGGGAAAAGCAGGCAATAATAACACCTTTTACTGGGAATTGCCCCTGTGGGTCCTCCCTGTTGGGAACTTGCCCCAGCAGAGGCTGGAGAACCTCTCGGGCACCCCACTGGGAATTGCTTCATGCAGAATTAGGAAGCACTCGGATGTTTGTCAGGCAAAGGTGATGCCTCCTGCAGCCACCTAGAAACAGAGACTAGACAAGAGGAGGGGAATAAAGACAGGTATTTATTTGAAGGGCCTTCAAGGTACACCCTGGGGGAGCCAAAGGCTGCTTCCAAAAATTGGACCCCAAGATGGACCCCAGGTCACGAGTTCTTCACACTTTTATAGGTTTGGATCATTTGCATATCAGGGTTAATTCTCCAATTAAAGCTCCAGTTTAACGATGTAATTCCCCTCAGCTTGCCCCCCTTAGAATCTTTGGTTTACACATTTTGGGCCTAAAAACAGCCTGGCTGTCCTTGAAGGCAAAGCCTGGAGAGGCTTTGTTCTGTCTGCCCAGTACGAGAGAGCAGGAATTACAGGCTCCAAGGAACTTCAGAGTTACACTCTAAGCAGTACAGAATTTGAAAATATAAAAGTTAAAACCTAAGGCATCAAAGGCACGAGGGGTGAGCTGGCTTATTCCAAAAAATATTGGGTTATTCCAAAAATATGGAAAGCTGCTGCTCCTGGCACTGCATCCTGCCTGTGCTGGGCCTCCCGAGTCCAGGCAGGGAATGTCAGGCACTTCCAGCCTCAGAAGGTTTGAAATCCACTTGGGTTTTGAGAACCAGTCAGGTTTCCAAACTGGCCACGCTCATGTGGAGGCCTCCACATCCCAAAGGATTTTATTCCCAATTAATATAAATTGACATCCCAAATTTTGTCCAGTCTCCTCTGGATCTCTCTGGATCTCAGTTTATTCCTGGATATGGGTGCCTTCATATCCACCTGGAAGGGGATCCATGGCTATTTCCCTTCCTTCCATCCTTTGCAATCCTTGGAAAAGGCTGGCTCATCCTTAGGAAAGTGCTGGTCAGGTTTTAATCTGGTTTTAATCTGGCCAGGTTTTCAACTTGAATAGTTCCAGAGTCATGCTCAAGTTTTCCTTCGTGGAAGCTAAACAGGAATCTAAACAAGAGTCTAAACTGGGCAAACTGGTGCTTGGTACCCCCACATTAAACAAAAACTAAACAGTAACATCTGAAAAAGGGAAAAGTAACATTTAAAGATGAAAAGTAACATTTTAAAAAGGAAAAGTAAAGTTGAAAAAAAGAAAAGTAACATTTTAAAAAATGAAAAGTAAAGTTTAAAAAATGAAAAGTAGCATTTTAAAAATGAAAAGTAAAGTTTAAAAAAAGTAACATTTCAAAAAATGAAAAGTAAAGTTTAAAAAAAGAAAAGTAACATTTCAAAAAATGAAAAGTAACACTTAAAAAATGAAAAGTAACATTTCAAAAAAAGAAAAGTTTAAAAAAAGAAAAGTGACATTTCAAAAAATGAAAACTAACATTTAAAAAATGAAAAGTAACGTTTAAAAAATGAAAAGTAGCATCAAAAAATAATGAAAACTGACATTAAAAAAAATGCAAGAATTCACAGCCAAGCAGCCCCTGCTAGGACACTGAACTGCTGATTTTTGCTAAAAGCAAAGGGACAGGTTTATTTAAAAAAAAATGGTTCATAGCATAAAAATAAAGAAAAAAGGGCTTTATATGTAAGTCTGTATATAAATATGTATCTGTCTGTATATAAATATCTATAAATATTAATATATATGTATATATTAATATATAAATTTAAAAGTGACCTGGCTGTTACAGTGATGTGTCACTTGTACAGTAAATTTACCCCATATTTATAGTGACAATGTTGCACAGATTTTCAGGTTTTAGGGATGGTAGGAGACAAATTAAAGCCACAATTGCTTAGAAAATAATTTCCCTACATTCCCCTGGATCCCTGGCAGTGCCCAAGGCCAGGCTGGGTGAGGCTTGGAGCAGCCTGGGACAGTGGAAGGTGTCCCTGCCATGGCAGGGGTGGCACTGGATGGGCTGTAATGTTCCTTCCAACCCAAACCAGTCTGGGCTTCTGGGATTGATGGAATTTACTGGATTTAGCTTGCTCAGGCCCCACAGGTGTTTTTCTTGTCCCAACCCCTCTTTCCCCCTTTGGATGTGTTGGGTTCCAAGCTCATTGTTGGTGGTTTTCCCGTTGGGGTTTATTCTCTTCCATGGTGTTGTTTTTCGGGATTTTTCTGTCCTGGAGGATGGGATTTCATTTGGAACTCCATTAGGAGCAAAGGGCTACTTGAGCCCTGGCCCCAAAAAACTCCTGTGTGAGGAGCAGGAGGCTCAGCTTGCTCGGAGCCAAGGGCTGACGCAGGAATTGTGTCAGTCCAGGGTTGATGAGGCACAGCAGGAGCTGGAGAGGGAAAAATCCAACCAGGATAATGCTGAGGGAGAAGGATTTGAGCAGAGTCAGAGCCAGCACAGCCATTCCCTCAGTGCTCAGGTGAGAACCAAAACTTTCTGGGCCTTTTCTCTACCTAAGGAGGAGGAGAAAATCCCTCTCCTCTTTTCCTGTGGCAAAGGCTCCAGGGCTGCATCCTGGCAGGATGGATCCCAGAGCAGCTGTGGCTGCTTCTGGATCCCTGGAAGTGTCCAAGGCCAGGTTGGATGGGGCTTGGAGCAGCCTGGGATAGTGGAAAATGTCCCTGGATGGAACTGGATGAATTTTAAGGTCCCTTCCAACCCAACCCATTCCATGATATCTCCTGGCACTGCTCCATGCTGAAGGGACAGATCACTGCTGATGTTTCAGTAGCTCCACCAGGATCCCTCTCCCACAGGGAAAATGCAGCTGGACAGAGGAATGTCCCCACAGGCCTTGGTGTGGCACAGGTCCTGTCCTGCCCCCGTGGCTGCCCAGTGTCCCCAGGCACAGAGATCCTGAGCAGGATTCATGGGAAGCTGTTCCTGCTCAATCCTGATGGTGGGAATTGATCCCTGAGGGTCAACCCAAAGCATCCAGGGATTCCTCTGGGCTGAGGGGTTGGAAGCACAATCCCTGTGGATGTGGGTGTGCAGAGGTGACAGGAAAGAGATGAAGAGGTAGAGGTGTGAAATTGGGATTTGTGTCCCACCACGTGCCTGAGGTGGAGCTGCTGCACCAGAGGTGCTGGAATACCAAGGATAAAACAGCACCATCCCTTCCCTTCCTGCAGGATTTACAGGGAAAATCATGGGGAGGATCCTCCCTGCGCTGTGCCAAGCACTGGTGAGCACCAATTAATTTGCCTCATTAATGGGGAGCTAAAATTTTAGAGATAGGACAGATTTAAGTATTTATAGAAATTTTAAAAATCTGAAAACAGTCGAAGGGAGGCTGGGAGTGAGACAAATGTGCCAGGAGTGCTTTAGCTCTGGGATCATTTTACCCTGGCAGGAATCAGGGAGTGAAACCTTTCACTGCTCCAGTGCTTCCATTCCCACAGCAGCCCTCTCTGGGATGCGCTGAACAATGGTTTGCAGGATCAGGAACTGCTCCAGGTTCACCCAAAAGGAGTGGGGTGTTGGAACCCAGGCCAGCATCCCAGCTGGATTCCCCACAGGAATCCTGAAGGGACAAATTGAGTGCTTGGGATAAACCTGGGGGCTGAGGGCAAGACCTTTTTTTTTGGGATTTTTGTATGGCAGTGATGGTGAAACAGTGGCCTAATCCCATCCCAACCCCACCACTTGTCTGGACATCAAAATGAAACCTCTGGGAAATGTGTTCAGCTCAGCCAGGTGGAGCAATTCCATGAAAATCACAATTCCTGTGGTAACTGCTGCCAGGCCCCACACTGCAGGTGTCATTCCCAGAGGGATCAGGTTTGATTCCCACACGGAAAACCAGCAGGTGCCAGATTCCACCCGATGCCATGGGCAAGGCCTGCCATGGAGGGATCACTTTTCCCACAGCAGGCAGAGGAAGCTGCTCTGGCTGGGGACATTTCCAATGATCCCGGGTGGAATTCTGAAGGATTTCCCAACTTATGCCAAGCAAAGGGAACAAGACTCCAGCAGTCCATGTTCCTCTGGTAGCCTGAAGTGCAGCTTCGGATGCATTCCTTTAAAATCATGGAATATCCTGAGTTGGGAGGACCCACAGGGATCATCTGGTTCTGAACTGACACCCCAACAATCCCACCTTGTGCCTCAGAGCAATGTCCAAATATCCACCTTTTTTTGCCTTTTTTTTCCCCATGATCACTTTTTTCAGGAGCAGAGGTGAATTTTGCTTCTCGAACAAATGCAGTTCTTCAAACGAAACCCACAAAATGTCATCTTTTGCAAACTAAAGATTTCTGAGGGATACTTTGATGCTCAGCAACAATGAACTAAGAAGAGGTTGGGAAATGAACATTTTCTCTGCTGTCTCATTCTTTTGGATGAAGCCAATTGGAAAAAAAAAAATCATAGAAAAAAGGAGGTTTTGGGTAATGAATGGTAAATTATTCATGACTTTTCGGAAGGAGAAATAACAATGTGCCTTCTGTGAATATTAAGTCCAAGTAACCTTAGGGGGGATGGGTTGGGCAGCGTGAGTCACACACAGGTTTTGAATTATTGATGTTCTCCAACTGCCAGAGCTTTGCCCTGAGTGTCCCAGGCCCTCCCAGGCAGGTGGAATGAATCCCTGCAGATCCATAGGTGTTTGCACAATGGATCCTACGGCAGCACACGGAGGAATTTGTGGCCGTGCTGGGTTTTGAACAACCTCCCTTGCCAAAGCCTTTGTAGCCCTGCTTTTCCCAGGGGCTGTGTGCTCAGCATTGCTGTGAGGATGGAAATATTTCCATGTGTCCCATCTGGAATGCTCCTTGATTGCTTCAGGATGAGTGTTGCTCAGAGCTGGGCTTGGGGAAGGTGGAGAAGATGGGGGATGAGTCCCTGCCCTATGATGTGAGGGCACCTTCAGTCTGGGAAAGGGAAATGGGGAAGATGGGGATGGAAAAAAGGAATTAAACTGGTTGTGTGTTGTCCACCCCACTGTGGTTTCCAGGCACACAGTGTCCCTGTTTTCTGTGACATGGCCCCTGTGGCCATGGACTGGGCAGCTCTCCATTGTTCCCAGGTCATTCCCAGCATCCTGAGGGTGGCCCCAGGCCTCCTTTGCTCCAAACCATCCAAACCCTGCAGAGATTCTTCCCAAGTGGATTTTCTGGGCTCCACTTTGCTTGAATTTCTGCCACTCTGGAGCAGGGAAGCGCTGAGATAAACCCCACCGGTCTGGAAAATCTCCTGCTCTAGGGAAAGCTCTCCCTGAGAGCTCTCTGAAGGGAATTCCAGTGGTCAGCAGCCCTTGGAATACTGGGAAACTTCATCCTTGTGTTTTATGAAGAGAAGAGAAGCTTTGACCAACCTTCTGACCAAGCTGTGGCTGCCCCTGGATCCCTGGAAGTGTCCAAGGCCAGGCTGGATGGGGCTTGGAGCCACCTGGGATAGTGGGAGATGATCTTCAAGGTCTCTTCCAACCCAAACCATTCCATAATTCTGTAATTCCATGATTCTATCACTTGGGGAATCAGCAGGAAAACACTACCAGGGTGACAGGGGAGGTTGTGCTGGAATTTTTTTGAAGGGAACTCTGGGAATCACGTCCAGATTGGGGAATTTCAGGTGTCACCACCGAGCTTTGCACAGAGCTGCTCGTATTTCCTCATCCCTGTGCCTGTGGTTATCCCAACAGTGGGCAAATCATGGGAATGGGAAGAATCTCTGTCCCAGGCCATTCCTGAGGGGAAGCTGTAACATCAGGGGGGCCTTGGAAGCTGTGGGAAAAGGGGATGTGTGTCCCAAACTGCAGGATTCGGGATTTAGCAGGAGGTGACAATCTTATTTCTAGGAGGAGGAGATCAAATGATCATATTGAATGATTATATTTAGGGTATTGAATATTACTGATTAAAGGGGATTCAAATCATTGCCAGCAGTTACTGCAAAAGGTGATTTTTGTCACTGTTGTGGCAGGGACAGGGCTGAGCTGGTGACACTCCCACTGCAGTGACTCTGCTGGCTTGGATCCCACCAGGTCAGCAGAATCCCAGGATCACCAAGGTGGGAAGAGCCCTTCAGGATCACCCAGTGCCACCCCAGCAGCAGCAGCATCACCCCAAACCCTGTCCCCAAGGGCCACATCCAGACTCCTCCTGAACACTCCCACAGACAGTGACTCCACCACTCCCTGGGCAGCTCATTCCAAGGCCTCACCACTCCGGGAGGGAAAAATTTTCCCTCCCACCTCACCTGAACCTCCCTCTTCCCCTGCCCTTCCCTCCTCAGCCAGGCTGATGGGGAAACAAGAGCAGGGTTTTTCCAAGCAAGGCTCCACTCCAAGAGCCTGGGGAGACAACCTGGGATTGGCCTGGGCTCAGCATTCCCTGGCTGCTCCCAGGAGTCTGGATGCTCCTGATGCCTTAGGTTTTAACTTTTCTATTTTCAAACTCTGTACTGCTCAGAGTGTAACTCTGAAGTTCCTTGGAGCCTGTAATTCCTGCTCTCTCGTACTGGGCAGACAGAACAAAGCCTCTCCAGGCTTTGCCTTCAAGGACAGCCAGGCTGTTTTTAGGCCCAAAATGTGGAAACTAAAGGTTCTAAGAGGGGAATTACATTGTTAAACTGGGGCTTTAATTGGAGAATTAACCCTGATATGCAAATGATCCAAACCTATAAAAGTGTGAAGAACTCGTGACCTGGGGTCCATCTTGGGGTCCAATTTTTGGAAGCAGCCTCTAGCTCCCCCAGGGTGTACCTTGAAGGCCCTTCAAATAAATACCTGTCTTTATTCCCTTGCTCTTGTCTAGTCTCTGTTTCTAGGTGGCTGCAGGAGGCATCACTCAGACCTGGAGATTCTACCTAAAACAGGGACTTTAGGCCAACCCTGCAATCTCTTGACTCTGATGGAGCAAATGTTTCCCTGCAAATAAACCCAGAAGGGTTCAGGAAGAAGCTTTTCAAGCATTAAATGCCAGAAATATCAACTGAAAAATGCACGGTTTTATTTTTACAGCTACACCAAATGATCCATCCTGGCTGTAACCATTCCCTCAGCCCCCACACGAGACTCTGCCTTCATTTGCTGCTCCTTTTGTTCCCATCCAAAGCTTTTATGGCCTGAGATCTCCCTGCTTGCTGTGTTTATAAAACCCCATGGATGCCTTGGGAGTTGTTTGAACAATAATAGGGAGTAAATAGAAGTAATTTGGGCTAAAAAGTTGCCAATTATTTACTTCAGAGTCCTCAAAGGTGCTTGATTAAGTATTATTTGATCTGGGAGTGCAGCTTTGTGTGGCACAGGTGACAAAGGTCTGGGTGAGCTCTGGAACTGGAATTCAGCCAGGTGAGGATGTTTCCATCCTTATTAAGCCCCTGAAGGGTTATTTTGTCCCAGAGATCTGTGATATAAACCTGGAATTTGCAGGAAACCTATAGAAATAAAAGTCCAGATGAAAGATTCTCTTTTTTTTTACTGAGGTAAATGAAGGTTGTGGATGAACTGGGTCAGCTGGAAAGTGTCTGGAGGTGAAACTTGGGAACTCCTCTGAGCAGCTTGCCCAAATTTCAGTACAATTTTTAGATAAATTAAATTTCAACTTGCCCAAATTTCAATACAATTTTTAGAAAAAATTAAATTTCAACTTTCTTGCCCAAATTTCAATGCAATTTTAAAATAAATTAAACTTCAACTTTCTGGCCCGAATTTAAATCCCATTTTACAATAACTTAAATTTCAACTTTCTTGCCCAAATTTCAATGCAATTTTAAAATAAATTACATCTAAACTTTCTTGCCCTAATTTAAATACAATTTTAAAATAAATTAAACTTCAACTTTCTGGCCCGAATTTAAATCCCATTTTACAATAACTTAAATTTCAACTTTCTTGCCCGAATTTAAACACCTGTTGGAGGTTGGGATGAATCCTGCCCTATTGGCTGTGAGCAACACATTGGTTTTTTCTTTTTTTTTTCAGCTTTTCTGGAGTTGGTGCTCCAGAAATGACCCTAGGAAGAACTGCCCAAGGCAAAACTAATTTTCCAGGCCTGCATTTGGGAGCAGCAGAAAACCTGGCAGAGGGTTTGGTTTCAAAGGCAGGTACAGGATTTAATCTATGCAGAAATCAGTCAAATCCCTGCCTCGGCCCACACTGAAGGTCTCTGTGGCCATGATATGAAGCATTTGTCTAAAAAAGGACAACAAAACTTTATTCCTGTGTGTGAGAAAGGCCCAAATCCAGCTTTTTGGTGATTCCCTGGATAATGATCAGGTTGCTTTGTGTAGCCCCAGCAGCTGAATGCCAGGGATACTTGAGGGAGTAAAACTGGGTTTAGGGATGGAAGGGCTGGAGGAAGAGCTGGATTTAATGGGATATGGAGCTTTTTAGAGCAAGGTGTTACTACTTGCCTCGAGGCAAAAGCTTTGCTCTGGAGGAAATTTCATAGGAGTTAAAAACCAGATGAGTGGAGTGACTCCACTCCTCCAAAGTGGAGTCACCACGCAAGAGAAAAAGCGAGAAACGCCCAGAAATAGTTAAATGTGTCCTGAAAAAACAACCAGGACCGACAGGAGGGGGAGACTCAGGAGCAGTGAGCAGGAAAATGTTGTGCTGTCATCGGTTCCTGCTTGTTTTTTCCTGGGAAAGAGAACTTGGTGGGCACGCTTTGTAGATGGGATCTCACCAAGGGATCTCTCTGAAGTTGTCGCTGATTTTTTTTCCTCCTTCCGTAAACAAGCCCAAGAGCAACTGAGTCTAAGAGTGAGAGAGAATTTGCTCCTCAGGAAAAAAAACATGAGTTGCTTGAAGGAAAAAAACCTCAAAACTATGATTTGTGGCCCAGTTTTTATTTAGATCAGGATGCAGGATAAGAAATCTCTATATTTGGCTTCAATTCTTGATGGGAGAAGTGAAACAAAAAAAAAAGGGGCCCCATCAGAAGTGAGGAGCTGAGAAAAATTTGGGTTCCAGGCACATCCACAGGAGGCTTTCCAAGATAAATGAAGCAATTTGTGGACGTTAAGCTGGGCTCGGATTTACAGCCCCAGATGTGGAAGGAGACTGAGAACACTTCACACAGCTGTGGAATTTGCCAGGGAGACTGAACCTCCCTTTGGAGCAGCTCCCCGGGAAGGGAAGCAGACAAAAAAAGGTGGAATTCAATTGCTGGGAGCTCTATTAGTCCAGACTTGCTCCTGGGAGGCATCAAAGGCAAAAAGCAACTGGAGCTTGGTCTGGGAGATGTTTTCTCCTGGAAACTTTATTAAATTTGCCTCAGAAAACAAGAGGATAATGCAGGAATCCAGGGAGGCTGTCCAGCTAATTGCTGGGGTGGGAATGAAGAAAAATTGGCCAGAAGAGGCTTGTTAGAACTTCCAAGCTGGCCAAGAGACGGAACCACAGTTCCTGAGTGCAAATTCCCTGGAATCCAAGCTACTGAAGTGCAGTTTGTGTCCAAAAGTGCATCTGGGAGCTCTTCTTTGAGCTGGGAGAAGTCCATGGAGCTGAGCTGGGAGGCCTTGAGTTCTTCCTGCATCTTGGACAGCAAGAGACAGCTCAGTCCATGAGGAAGAGAGAGAAAGGTGACTTAAATTCCCTAATAAAGTTTTAGGTTTGAAGAGCTTGGAGAACCACGGACTGGTTTGGATTGGGAGGGATTTTAAAGATTATCTCATTCCATGGACAGGAACACCTGCCACTATCCCAGGTTGCTCCAAGACCCATCCAACCTGGTTTTGGGCACTTCCAGGGATGGGAATGTTCACTATTCCTCACTGTGCCTTCTTTTTGCCGGCAGGGAGGTGAAACACCTGAGACGTGGAGGATGGAGAAGTCCTGCCAGCTCTGGTTTCTCCCAGGATTTGCAGTTTATTCCTGCACAGAAGTGGGAATTGGCCCTGCCATGGCTCCATCGTTCAGCCCCTTGCACAGCCACAATGAGGAAACTTCCAATGAGGAACACCCTGGTGGTCACCACATCCAAGACTGGAACTGGGAATGCTCCACAGAAGCAACCCCAGCACTGCATGATGGATGAATCCAGGGAAAGCTGCGTGGAACCTTGGGAGGAACTGCAGCTATCTGCTCACATTCATAAATCCTGATGTAAGCAGATGCTCTGGAGGAAGCGGGAGGGCTGGAAAAGGGAAGGATTTCAGGCTCTCCTATTTGAGGAGCCCCCAAGGGAAGGACTGGTGGAGTAATTTGTTCAGACAATTCCTAAAATAAAGGGAACCCGGGCCAGAGTGTTGAGGGAATAGAAATAACAACAGCAGGAATCCTTCCCTTTCCAGAGGGGCTCCTCACAGGATGGATGTAGAACACAACAGGCTGGGATTTGACCTAAGAGTGACTTGGAAGACTTCTTTTCTAGGCCCTATGTGGATGCACCCTTTGGACATGGGAATAGGACTCCTGGTGGATCCCTGTGAAAGGGGAGGGGGAATGGGAGAGCTGCCTCTGCCTTTCCGTGCAGGAGAGAGGTTTCCATTGAGGATGGGAATTTGAAGTCCCAAAAATCCACCCTGTCAGCTGGGTGCCCACACAGCCGGGCGTTGATATCCAAACCAGCTCCATACCTGGTGGTTTGCTCCAGGTGAAAACAGGAGCTCTCCTTTCCCAAGGATTCTGGCAGCCCTGGCTTTGTGGAAATGAACCTTCAGAACTGCTGGAGATGGGAAGGCATTGCCTTGGAGAAGGGCTCCAAGGTGTTCCCAGCTCAGTGTGGCTCCTCTCTGGTGGCTTTGGGTAGGGAATCCAGCTGGATCATCCTTGTGTTCAACCAGACCTGCACAGAAAAGCCTGGGAGAGCTTTCAGTGGCCTCTTCCTCCTCAGTGCTCAAGGTTGGGCCAGTTCTCCTGATCTTAGTGGCTCAGGTTCCTCTGGGAGCTGCTTCCTGGAGAATTTCACTCCTGAGGCAGCTGCTCCTCCCAAGGAGGGGACACCAGGAGCACCTCTGGTGGGGCCACCAGCAGGAGCAGCTGTCAAAGGAAGTCAGACCCATTGGGTTGAGAGTTCATGGAATCATGGAATGGTAGGGATTGGGAGAAATCTTAAAGCTCATTCAGTTCCACTGGGTGAATGGACACCTCAAACTGTCCCAGGCTGCTCCAAGCCCCAATGTCCAACCTGGCCTTGGACACTGCCAGGGATCCAGGGGCAGCCACAGCTGCTCTGGGCACCCCGTGCCAGGGCCTCCCCACCCTCAAAGGAAGGAATTTCTTTGCAATATCCATATTCCTTTTGGAATATCCAGGTTCTGATCTCCTCCCCTGGTCTCTCAGCTCCTGGGTCATGGCTGTGTGAACACCTTGTCCCAGACCCCCAGTGTCATTTTTTGGGTTCACCTCAGGTGTTAGGAAGGTCAGGGATCCCTTCAGCTGCTGTTCCCAAATTCCTGCTGGTTTATCCTGCACTTTGGTCAGCTCTGATTTCCCAAAAGACTGGATTTGATCCTTGTGCTCAAGAGTTGCTCTCAGTGATCCCGTGGGTCCCTTCCAGCTCAGAATATTCTGTGTTCTCCTTCGTTTTCCTGTTTTCCCCTGATTGTTCTGTCCCTGAATTGGGTAATTAACATCTTTCTTAAAACACTCGGAACGTGAGGCAGCACCAGAGCCACTCTGGCAACCCAAACAAGTGAAAACCCCTGGAAGATTTAATGCCCTTGTTCCTTCTCCCGTGGTAAAATGTCAGGATTTGAGGAGCAAAAACATTTTCAGCTGTGCACAGAAGGGGTTTGATTTAAGTGACCGCAATTTCAGGCTCTCAATTGTGTTCTCATTCCCCCTCTCTCTTTCTTTACCAACAGCCTGGTATCATTTATTTCAAATTCTCCCTGTTTTCGTTGGAATGCACTTAATTGGCTTGGAAGGAGGATAATCTCTTGAAGAAAAACATGCTTAGCATGGAAAGAACTCCTCTAAAGGCTGGCAAAAAAAGCACATTATGGCCAAATTCTTCGAATGCTCCATTGTGCCAAAAACTGCTGGAATTGGTCAAGTCCTGCCATCGAAAGGCGATGGTTTTATGATTATTTATGTTGATTATTAATTAATGTATAGCTGGGAGAGCGTAATTAGCCCTGCTCTTGTACAGCCAGGGAATGTTCACAGTAACAGCACAAACCACACACAATTGGCTGTGTTGGAGTTGGAGCTGGGAAGGAAAAAAATTCCTGGGTTTCAGGCACAACCCTTTGGCCCACGAACCTTTCATCAAATCTGCAGGAATAACTTGTTTGGTTCGGGTTCCCCCCTCCCCATATCCCACAAATCCCCCCTTGGATTATGGAGAGGCTGAAATGAGGGTTGGGGTTTGTTACGGAACTTCGGGTCAGGGGCTGGAAATCAGGGATAGGATGGATTTCCATGTTCCTGGTTGGCCACAGGCATTGTCCTGGAGGATGGATGGGCACAGCAATGGATTTCACTCCTGAACCCCAGAATCCCAGGATCATTGAGGTTGGAATCATGGGAAGGTTTGGATTGGGCAGGACCTTAAAGCCCATCCAGTGCCACCCCTGCCATGGCAGGGACACCTTCCACTGTCCCAGGCTGCTCCAAGCCCCAATGTCCAACCTGGCCTTGGGCACTGCCAGGGATCCAGGGGCAGCCACAGCTGCTCTGGGCACCCTGTGCCAGGGCCTCCCCACCCTCCCAGGGAACAATTCCTTCCCAAGATCCCATCCAGCCCTGCCCTCTGGCATAAAATTCCCCCTTGTCCTGTACATGCCCTTTTAAAAAGTCCCTCCCCATCCATGTGGAAACATGGAAGAAATAGGAAGATTTTGTCATGCACCAGGGAAGTAGAAGCAGAGAATCCCAGAATAATTTGGGTTAGGAAGAACCTCAAAAATCACCCAATTCCACCCCAGCCTGGCCCAGCAGCTGGAGTTGGGTATGGAACAAGTGCCCAGATCCTACTGAGAAGGGCACAGCCTTTGCTGGGACAGAGGAGTGGAACAACCCCCAAATTCCTGCTTTCCGGGGAGAAAATTCCTCCTGGATCTCAAGTCGAGGGGTTGGGAGCAGATGAGCTCAGCAGGTTCCCAGCCAGGCCCCTCTGAGGGACACTTTGCTGTCACCCCTGTCCTGGCAGGAACAGCTCACCCAGGATGGGCTGAGGGACACAGGGAGCTGCTCGAGGAAGGAACACGAGCAGGAATGTGGGAAAAGGGACGGGGATTTAGGGGTTTGTTCCAGGAAGAGAAGAGACACAGGGATTTCAGGGTTCATTATGGGACGAGAAGAAGGACAGGAATTTAGGGGTTCATTTTGGGACGAGAAGAAGGTCAGGGATTTCGGGGTTCATT
>VZRV01002269.1:42425-85790 GCA_013398115.1 Falcunculus frontatus | reverse complement strand
CCGAGCACCTCGGACGCGGCGACCGGCGGGAGCGGGGGCAGCCGGGGCTGGGGCAGCGGCGGCGGCAGCGCGGCGGTGGAGGCGGCGGCCGATAAGAAGCGGCTGCACCACCGAAGACGGAAGCGCTTCACGGCCCAGCCGCAGCCGCCGCCGCCGGCCCCGCACCCACTGCTGTTCCCGCTGCTGCAGCCGCCGCTCCTGCAGCCCCCGCTGTTGCAGCCGCCGCTACCGCCACAGTCCCTGCTTTTCTTGGCGGCCACCGGCGCCTCCTCCTGTTGTGGGGACGGCGGAGAGCGGAAGCGACCGCGAGGCAAGCGGCGCTCGGGCTCCCGGCACAAGCGGCGGCGGGGCCGCGGCGGCGGGGGCACGCAGGAGGCGGAGAAGCGGCGCGGTAGCGGCGGGTTGAGCACGCTGGTGGAGGAGTACGACGACGTGAGCTCCCAGTCCGAGGGACTGTTGGGCGGCGGCGCGGCCGGCGGGGGCAGCGGCGGGGGCAGCCCGGGCTCCTCCTCGGGCGGTGGGACCCAGCGGCAGCGGGGCGAGGCTGAACGAAGCGGCCGGTCCCGTCGGGAGCACCGCGGCAGCAGCGGGCGCTCCAAGGAGCGGCACCGAGAGCATCGCCGGCGGGGAGAGGAAAAGGCGCAGCAGGAGGGGACGGCGGCACCGGGCCGCGGGGCATCCGAGCCCTCCTCGTCCTCCAAATCCCGCAGCCGCCACAACCACACCGGGAGCCAAGACCGGGAGGGACTCAAGAGTAGCAGCAGCGGTGGTGGCAGCGACGGCCGTAGGAAGGGCTCCCTCGCCTCGCCCAGCAGCGGCAGGAAAGACCGGGAGAGCAAATCGCACCGGAGCCGGACTAAAGCGGCCAAAGAGCCGCCGTCGGCTTACAAGGACCCTCCGAAAGCTTACCGGGACGATAAGCCCGAGCCCAAGGCGTACCGGCGGCAGCGCTCGTCGCCCAGCCCCGGCCGGGATGACAGCCCTCCTCTGCACCGCTCCTCGCAGAGCCAGCGCAGCCGCAAGTCGCTCAGCCCGGTGGGCGCCCGCTCACCACTCAGCCCCTACAGCCGCCGCCGATCCCCCAGCTACAGCCGGCACAGCTCGTACGAGCGTGGCGGGGATGTGTCGCCCAGCCCCTACAGCAGCTGGCGCCGGTCGCGGAGCCCCTACAGCCCCGTTATCCGGTGAGTCCGAGCCCGGGGGCGAAGGTGGGGAGGGGGCCCGGTGTATGGAGGAGGGTAGTAATGGCTGGGGCGGGAATGCAGGAGAGGTTTGCATCCGGCAGCAGTCCCTCCCTCTTGCCGTTTTGCTGCCAGAAAGCTGGGGTGGGGGGAAGGGGAGAAGGAGAAGTACAGAGATCTTCCTGCCCTGTCTCTCGGGGAGAAAGGGAGACGCGGGTGTCTGTAACACTTCTGCGGCTAGTTTTTCTCCGTGGGAGACCACCTGGCTGGAAAAAGGGTTTTAAATGGGCATGAGAACATTTTCAGATAAGTGACTGAAGGAAGATGCTCCTTGGAGGACAGGTTTTTCTGAAGGACCGATTTTGATTTTTAAATCTTTGATTACAAAGTACAGACGTTCTGTGGTACGTTTTTATGTATCTTGTTCCCGAGTAAAATAGGATGCATATTGAATATATTTGGGTTTGATTTAATTTGTACTAATATATAGAGAAAACCAGCTGACAGGCAGTTTGTGTTTACAAGTGTTTTCTTGTTCTTTTTAGAGGCCTACAGAAGGACTTCGGCTTTCTGCTTTGCTAGAAAATTGAGTCAATGTCAAGTTTTGATAAATTGTCTTGTGCTTTACATAACCTATGACAAACATAAGCTCTTTTCCTAGTAAGGTTGTGCACGTGTATATAGTTATTGTATGCTTGCAGATAATTTTTTTTTAGTGTTAGTGGGAACACAGGGTGTAAAGGTCAGCATTGCATGAGTTTTTGAATTTTACTTGGAGAGGAAGTGTGGGCTGTATCTTTCTAATCCGATGCAAACTGTGTTGTAGAATTAAAGCTCTTCAGAATATTTTAACCTACAGAGAAATACACTGGAAATTTAAAAGTATTTGCTTAGTATGTGTTTATAACTGAAGATTTTGATTTCCTATAGTGGATTCTTACTATTGCTTCACTGTTTGTAGACCTACTTAAATTTATGTCGGACTTTAATTTTGAATGTATCCAGCAATGTGCTGTTCCACTGGCAAGAATTTTGTGTACAAGGCATTACCTGGTGGGTTGTCTGAGAACGGTTCTCTGGTGTTTTTAATAAGCACTTTGTGTTGATCACTGTTTGGGGTGTCCTGTAGTGTATCCGGGGAACGTGATGAAGCTGTTCTGTGTTTCATTGGCTCTTGGTAGAGTCTGCTGTCCTGGGTGTGCATCAAATGCTGTTTAAAGAGGAAAGTAACAAAGCTGTGTCTTACTTTGTTCAGAGAGATAGAGCCTAAGTACCTTGGGATAAAAATAGTGATTGCCTAAAAGTGGTTGTATGGAATAATTTAGTAAGCAGTAGGGTGTTTCAAGAGGAAAACAGCGTAATTGCTCTGAAAACATCATGCTGTTCTTCTGTGAGAGTCTGTTACAAGTGGTTAAAATACACTTTCAAAATGATTGGAATAATAGCATAGCAGGAATTATTATGTGCATAGTTTGATTTAAACGCTTTAGGAATCGGATTATTTTCTGTAGTTGCTTATATCCTGGAACAAGAAAGCTAATAATGATGCACAGAATTACGTATGTGAGGTTTGCATTTAGGAATAGTCAGATTGACAGCCCAGTTAAATTCAGGGTTCTGTCTTAGGCACTGACTGATAGGGCTGTAGTAGAGTTTTGTAGGAGTGGGGTTTTTTTCTGTTGGTAGTGGGCCTGTGATTTGAAGCATGAGAGTTTAAATCTCCTGATTTTGGTGTTCTCTCTGTGGTAAGTCTTTCTTGAGCCTGCAGATCTGTTTCTAGGAGTTAGCTTTGTGACTCCCGCCTTTCTTCCTCCCTTCAGTTGAATTGTAATTTGCGTTCAGTTTTTAACTGCTTACAGACAAATAAATGCAGTCTGTCAGGTTTACAGGAGAGGGATTGGAATGGCCGAGTGAAAAGGAGAGGTTTCTATCAGTAGAAAGAAAGGTCTGTCCTAATAGGGCATTCATTGCAAAAATGTCACTTTCTTAGAAAACAAACCTAAAGTGTGAAGATAAAATCAGTTATTCATAATGTTTACCTGTTGTGGAGGAGTGAAAGCCAGTGGTTCTTGCCTTCCATATAGCTATTGATCATAATGTATTGCAATGGCACTGGGGAAATAGGAAGGGGTTTATACTTTTTAACCATTCAAAACTATCTCATAATCACTTTTTGCTTGACTCTGTAGTACTACAACCAAAATGCTGAACGTTTTTGCTGTCCTGTTTGATAATGATACAGTGGCCTTCGACTTGATATAGAATATTACAGTTTCTTGAAGGCAACAGCTTCTTACAGCACCTGTGTTCTTCGTCTGGATGATTTAAAGGCTTAATTCTGGGCTTGTGTCCAGCTGTAATGATGTCCAGACAGTAGGTACTTTGTATGTGACTGAGTATTTCAGCCTGCGAGTCTTTTTGCTCTTTTTGTCTAATGTCTCATATATGTGTCTTCTCTAATGTTATGTAAATTACCCAGTTTTTTTGCTATGTAGAAAATGATTACAAAGCAGTTCTAGCGTGCTTGGAAGGCCTATGTGTCTAGTGGTGATTTTTTAATCTAGGTGTCTGAGCTGCTTCGGGAGAAACGTCTAGTAAATGGCTGAAGAGAAACAAGTGAAGTCAGCTTTGCTCATTTGAAGCAGCAACAGTGGGTTGCTGTGAGGTTTGAACTGCAGTACTGACTTTGCTGTTTTTAGGTGATGTTGTTTGGCTGTGGGTTCTGAGGGGAAGCAAAGACACTGGATGTGTGTTCCATACTGGGTGATTTCTCTTTGAATGGTAGACTAATTGCCTTTTCCATTATAATAGCAGGAAAAATTTGTATTTTGGGTAAACTGAGCTGTATTCACTTGTTGGATAAAACTTCTTCACTTGCTGCTGATGGATTTGTATTACTCTGTTTTCTTGTGGATAGGGTAACGCAGCTGTTCTAAAGTAGCACATGCATATTTTCAAAATGGAAATTCCTCCAAAAGTATGAGGTATTTATTTCTCTACTGGTAAAATGACTGGATTAAAAAAAAAAATTCTCAACCAAACCCTACGGTTGAAAAAATAAGCAGTCTCTTGCTTCCTATAATTTCATGCTAAACTAGTTTCCTGAGAACTACTTTTTTTAACTTGAGTCAGGTCATATGTTATGTGATCACACATTTAATTCGGTTAGCAGTATAGATGAGTAATTGCGTTTTTCCAAATTTGGATACACCTACCCGTCTGCTTAGATAAAAGTGGGTGAGACACTACTAGCATAGTACTACTATGTGCATGGATGTTGCTTTTAGGAATGATACGGGACTTCTTTTCTTTTTGGTACTGTAGAGTCATCTCAGTCTGTATTGGTAGCTAGTCTGTAGTAGTGAGGCTCTGCAAAATGTGGATCATTTATGTGCAAAATCAAAACAAGCATAGGAAAACAGTAAAATATATATTCAGATAGTAAATGGAGAAGCTATGGTGCTAAACACTGATATGAAAATAACTTTGATTCCAGTAATTCTACTACTTTTGAATTTAAAGGATTAAGAGTTTGACTTTTCCCCCCACCTTGATTAGTGAAAATAGTTTGGTTTTTTTTTTAAATTTAAAGCTCTCTAATTTTGTTTAGTAAAACTGTATTTTGCAGAATTTAAAACAGACCACTCTAGGTTTTCATTGTTTGGAGTAGCTAATTTTTCCAGTGCACATTGCTGGCCTTTGCCTTTTGCTCATGTACGTTTCCTTTTCCTTGTTGTTCCTGCTTCTTACTTGAAAAAGGAAACTTTGAAAAATTTAACTTCAAATGTGTTTAGAACATAGATTTTGAGTTAACTTGACATTTTGCTGGTTGATTTCCATGTAGGCCAAGTTCTCATATGAAAATAGAGGGCTATAAAGCAGGTTCAGGAAACAAATCAAAGCCAAGCTCAGAGTTTTCCAGTACGTATTGGAGACCCTTTTAAAGATTTGCAGTTTGAATCAGTAAGGCAGGTTTTGTGGTCTTCATGTACAAAGCAGCTGAGTAGGTGGTTGGTTGCAGAGTTGCATAGAATGTAACCTTGAACTAGGGGCCAGAGAAAATAAATAAAATTAATGAATAAGGTATCAGGTAAAAGAATACTATTACTGTAATGGTTTAAAGAACTGAATGATACGTTTCCCTGCTAGATCAACATGGAAAAGCTATACTATGAACTAAAATGTTTTGTCAAGGTGGTTTGTTAGCAAGGGATTGTAAATGTCTTGGAAGGTCTGCAGTGAAGCCAGTTGATTCAATTTAGGTCTCTCTTTTCAAATCTACTATGACCTTGCTGTGCAGGGAAGGATGGCAGTGCTTAGTCAGTAGTCCAGCATTTACCTGCTGGTTAAAGGAAAAGCTGGGCTACAGTGGTTATTTTAACCTCCTTTGGACTGTTAGGTTTCTTGGATTTGCCTTCGTGTTCTCATTAATCCCTTTGTGTTATGCCTTGTCAAAAAGTTACTGACAAAGTTAGTTTGCCTCTTCAGCTCACAGAGCCTTGTGTATATCGACTATAAAATTGTTTGCACTTCAGTAACGTGCAGCTGGCCACCAGCATGATGGATTTAGCTTACTCTTAAAGCAGTTAAGAAGAAAAGAGGTTTTCAAGCACAGAAACATGAGAAGATAAGACATGATCCTTCTGATTTGTCAATAAAATGTAACTTTTTTGGTATTAAGGGGGTATTGAAAGGGGACAGAAAGAGACACCTAGAAAAGTAGCATGGCAATAGAAACTGTGTAAGCTGAATGAAGCGTATTCCTGGAAATCTGACATAGGTAACAGTTTTCTTTTCTCTCTGGTTTCAAATATCAAGATAGTAAACAATAGCACTCTAAGCTACTATTTGAAATTTTTTCATTCTCTGCTCAAGAATGTAAGTGGTATTATATCAGTAGACTTTTTTCTTTGTTAAATTAATAAGTAAATTTACTGTTTGGTAATTTATTAGTTAGCCAGTGAAGTGCAATAGAATATTGCCTATCAGGAAGGAGAAACATTGTAACAGTTTTGAAACCTGTAATTCATAACATTTTGATCTCTTAAGTAGTTCTTTATAAAGTGACTAAGTACATTGTATGAAGCAGAGAAACAATGAATACCTGTTTGTTTTATGAAATGTTGGGTACTAGGCAAAACCAAAAAATTAAAAAGAAAGAACCATGATATCTAAACCAACTTTTTTTTTTTTTTCCCCGTGCTGTAGGGGAGGAAAAAAAAGGACGTAATTTTTCTTGTTCTGAAAAGTGGTGTTTTGGTTTCAGGGTGGCTTCCTTACTAGTGCTTTCTTCCTCTATCACTTTCTTTAAATCTGCCTCTTCTCCTATGTGGTTTGTAGAGAATGTCTTAATGGGGGTTTTTTTTGCTTTTATTTTATAGATATAGCTAAAATGTAATTTCTTCTATGTCCCTTTGCAGCTAATCTAGTTGTGCTCCCAGCCTTCTTTGTTGCTGTCTCTAGGGAAGAAACAAAGCAGATTTAGAAGTTATCCTACTGATACTTATGGTCTTCAGGCACATCAGTTTCCTTTTTTCTTTTTCTCCTCTCCATATATAAAAACATACTGAAATCTGTATATGGCTCAGAAGGCATCCTACAAGTGTCATGAAGTGTGGCAGTTGTCCTCTCTGTAGGGATCTACACTTGTGTGAAGTGAATTCAAGATGCTGATCGAAGACTTTTAATGCCTTTAGTGGCAAAGGTACTCATAAATGGGGCAGAACTTCTGGGTGCAAACAGGGAGAAGCATCGAAGGAAAGTTGTCTTCTTAATAACTGGCTTCTTAGTAGCCTCTCCCCTTGTGTGTTACCAGCATATGCTGGTGCTTTTGTTTAAGAGAGTGAAATGTGGTCTTTAGGTTTAGTAAACTTCCTGATTTCTCCTTACTTCAGGAAGAGAAATTTGAATTGCGTTGTTCAGTGTATTTGCTGTTTGCAGTGCAAGTCTGTGCAGTTGTAGCCACCATTCTTTTGTTCCTTTTTACTGTGTTAAAAACAAGCTGCTGACTACATCTGAAATAGATGTCAGATAAGGCATTTTATATGTATGTGTATGCATGCACACACATTTTATAGAGACTTGCTGGAAGATTTAGACTGTGTACTTCAGATGTCTCTCCTGGTGTTTTTTCAGGTTCTCGCTAAGTGGTCAGTGTCCTATTGACTGGCAGACACTGGCTGTTGTGTGAGCCCATTTCTGTGCTGCTGTGACTTCATCTTTTGTGTCAAATGTTAGGTCTGAACGGAGTGAGCTGGCTGGTTTTACTATGTATGAGGCAATATTTCTCCACTGAGTACTGTATAAGCTTTTGAGGGAAAGCTTGTGTGTGTGTCCATATTTTTGGGTTTCTGCTATTTTTGTAGGTGAAAACTTGTACATAAGTTTTCTGGTCTGTTGGGACTTCTGAACTACACAGATGAAAGAAGGCGATGAGTGTTTGAAAGGATTATTAGGCTTATGAAGACAGCAGATTTTATCGTTGTTAACTTCAATAACTAGCACTTCAAAAAAAGCTGCTTTTTACTTAAAATTCAGGATTTGTCTGTTTAGTTGAAAATGTTAATGGTTTTGCTGCATTCTCTGGAATCTAGCTCAGTGGTTCAGGTACAGCAAGGGATTCTTGCTAAGGTTTTTGGGATGTTAAAGGTACTATATATAGGTAATATAATAGCTTTTTCTGACATAAATAATGAAAAATTTCTGGAAAAATTAAACCAGTGCAGAGATTATAATCAGTCAACATATTTCATAACTAGGCTGCTATCATTTTGACCCACTATTAAGGGCTGTAATAGGTACTGGCACTGAAACTTATCTGTGTGCATGCGTTATCTGCTGTCTCCCACATGAAAAAGTTATGCAGTTGTCATGTGGAGTGTGAAACCCAGGATGGACAATGGTTGGGTTTGGTTTTCTTTTTAATCTGAGCTTGCATAAATTCATGTTCATGTCCCAAACTCTCTTGACTGGTATTGGTGAAGTACAGACATCAATCCACTGTCAATTCTTGTTTGTTTTTGAAGAAAGTATCAGAAGATTGAGGGTGGGGAGAGGAAAGGTTGAATGGCATAAGGGGGGCCAATGGAAGAGGGGAGGGGAGGTGGGGAGAGGACCGGTGACCAGGGGAAAAGAACCTTCTGTCACAGTGGTGTAGGGAGAGATCACTTTGAAATGACATGGGGGTGTAGCATGGACTTAACCACTGCAACAGTTTAAGTTATTTTTGCCCTAGGTTTTAAAAATTGCCTCTTCCTTACTCAGTTATGGTAGCTGATCAGATGATCAAATTAGTTGTCACTGACTTGAACAGATATTTTCATTTTACCCTTAGTAGTGAGCTAAACGAACCTGTTTTATTTTGTACCAAAGTGGAGCAGAACCAGTCTTAGAATCAGGCATGGTGTCTCACCAACTGTATTGTTTTAAGCTACTACTTCTCTTTTCTAGTGCATGTGAAATTATGTCAGTATTTTTATTAGTTACATGATTACTTTCTTTGTTAGGTACTGATCAAAACAAACAAGAAACCCCAGATCATACTTACAAAAGAAATAGGGCTCATTTTGAGACCTTTAGGGCATGTTTTAAATTTAGTACAGGTTGCAGTGAAATACCTGGGATGGAGGTTATGTTCTACAGTTAATTGGAGAGAGTGTCACTCTGAAATAGCTGATTTATGAACAAGATGTGCAAAGAAATTTTTTCCAAGACAGGTCAGTGACATCCTTGCAGATGATGCACCATTTATAGAAGTCGGTTTAGGACTAATGGGGACTATTAGCTTGCGCTTGATGCTGGAGAAATGTAATTATACTGATTCCAGAGTGGGTGCAGTTCTGCAGCAGTAACACCTCTGGTTTGAGCTTCCTCTCCAAAAGTGAGACAGCAGTGTTAGGAGAGCTCTGGTCTCTCTAAAGTGTGTGTATTTTCTAGATTTTCTCCCTTCCTGCTACACCATCTTAACTCTGTATAATGGGACTTTGAACCTTTTTACTTTTACACCTGTTTGGCCAAACCTCTGAAAATTTTCTGTGGGATTTAGTACTTGGATTTTCAAAATAATAATGAGAAAAATTACTTCAGCAACAGGATTCATAATGGAGCAGAAGTGAGTTTTCAATGCAATTTTTGTGCCCAATATTATGATTTTATTTGGTGTTTTATTAGCCGTGAATATTAATATCTCTTTCCTGATTGAACCGCACATTTAGATTTCAATTGAAAATTGTTAAGAGTTGTGAGGCTTTTTTTTTTTTAATAAAAGGCTTTTAATTAAAGTGTAAAAAACTTTTAAGATTATTCTTTTTATTGTTTTTACTATTATTATTATTATTGTTTTTCATTGTTACTCTGCTGTGGCAGAAAATCCTAAAAAATCTGCTTCCTGGCGTAGAATTGAACTGTGCTAGTTTCCGAGAGTTAATTTCATCTGAGATTTGATTTTTTTTCTTTCATGAGTCTCTAGCCATTTGGATCAATTTCAGTTTCACCTGTAGAATTCTGAAGCTTGTGCTGTACTATACAGTGTGCATACACATTGTTTTCAGTCATTTTTTGATTGACCTCCATGACTTCTTATTTGATAAGAGTTCCTGCATTATAAAAAGAAAAGAGTGTAAATTCAGAAAATAGCCAATATTGCACACAGAAGGAACGTTATTGTACTAGATTAAATATTTGTTCAGTTGAAGCAGTGAGATGTCATTTCTTGTGTTCATAATTAAAACTGAATTGGTTTAATTGTCAGTAAAATTGAATTTGATGTGGGATGGATAGTCCTGATCATAGGGATTGTAGCTGGCATTCTTTTTGTTTGTTTAGTGGGATTTTTTTTTTTTTTGTTGGTCTGGGTTTTTTGTTTCTTTTTGTTTTGGCAACCTCCATACACTGGTGCTGTCTTTTGAACTCTGAAATTCTTGTGTCTTCAGGAAGTCTTATTTTGGCTATTGCTTGATACTTTTTTCTTTGTCCATCTGATGAATACTGGGTGTTCTTAATCCTGAGTATGCTTTTTCCTCCTCTTCAAATGATAAGCAAAATAGATTTCCATCAAACTTTAATCAAGAAAATACTTGTAAATCTGATTAATATCCTTGTTATTCTTGGTATGGTAAAATGGATTAAAACCGCTACATTTAATTTCATTTATTTCATAACATTACTATGTGGTAGTGGTGGATTAGGCTACTTTACTTATTCCATGCCTTTCAGCTTGATTAATTTTTTTTCCCTTTACTTCTTAATGAAGAACTGACTCAAAACTAGTACTAGGCAAATTAGACTATCCCTTTGAAATTCTGAATGAAAAGTCATTAATATTAAATGGTATTGTTGTACAGTAGAAGTTTAAGATTGCCCCTCCCCATCCTCATTCTAGGTCATTTTCTTGCTATGATTTTGTAGATGGCTTAGATTTTTTCTTTTTCTTTCTATTAGTGTCTGCATTCAGATGCAGTTATAGTATAGGCCCTTTTGTGGGTTATGTTTGTTTGTCAATAGCTGTAACAAATATTGGATACTTGGGCTTTTTGGGAGGGGAGGAGGTTGTTTGTTTTGGGTTTTTTTGAAGTCATACAATTAGATTTCGAAAAAGGAAAGCTGTCTTTTAGTTGGCTACATTGCAGTCTTTAATATTCCTTTTTATTTTCTCAATTAACTTATTTTAATGATATTTATGAAAGTGAAAATTCAGAAGTTCCTACAGTTAATGCTTCAAAAAAGATTTCTCGTCTTTCTTGTTGTAATTTTAATTTCATTTCGTTGAATTCTGACTATGTCGTCAATTGAATTTTTCTCAAATACTGTACATACTAAAGATGTTTGTACAAGTTGCATACATTGAGATTTTCTTTAAAGAGAAAAATCTCTTAAGTAGTGAGGAATGCAGAACATTACTTGCCTTATGTAAGTGTTGTATTTCGCAGTTCTGTGAGAGGAGAAACTACATATAAAAGTTTTAATGTTTTCTAACAAAAAGGTGTAGAATCTTGATAGATTAATTGTAGATTTTTATGTTTTTAATATGTGGACTCTCCTATTTCATAGACTTCTGTTTATTCTATGAGCATGGTGATAGTAGTTGGTTTAAAATATGTAGTTTGTCAAAAAAGTAGATATGCCAGGAAAGCAGCTAGACTTAATTTTACCTGGGTAAATCTTTACTGTTTTGAAACAGGAGATCAGCAAAATCTCGAAGCAGAAGTCCATATTCATCGAGGCACTCCAGATCTCGTAGCAGACACAGATTGTCTAGATCCAGAAGTCGTCATTCAAGTATTTCTCCTAGTACGTTGACTCTGAAGAGTAGCCTGGCTGCTGAGCTGAACAAAAACAAAAAAGCAAGAGCTGCTGAGGCAGCCAAAGCCAGTGCAAAAGCTTCCAATACTTCAACACCTACTAAGGGAAACACTGACACTGCTGTAAGCGCATCTCAAGTGAACAATGTTAAGGACCTGAAGAAAATCAAAACTGAGCATACACCTTCTCCTACCAGCGGTGCAAATCTGAAAAACGACAAGGCAAAAGCAAAGGCCTCACTTCCTGAAACAAAAGCAGAAAATAATTTAATTGCAGACAAAATTACTAAACAGAAGCCTGCAGCAGTAAAAGAGAATAAATTGACTGTTGTGAAACAGCCACCAGTCCCTGTAAAAGAGAAAAGCAAACTGAGTACACCAAGTGTAGTAGCCAAGGAGAAGGATCGAATTGTTGCACTACCGACCTCCACACTGCCACCCTTGCCTTTGCCTCCCACGCTGCCTGAAGATAAAGAAACTGATAGGTGAGTTGTGACAGAGATTTGTTTTTGGGGTTGTTTGTTCCTTTTTGTATAATGATTGTTGTTATTTCCTTTGGAAAATAAGTATAAAACTATATGCTAGATCAGGCTAATGCATTATTTAATTTGTTCTTGCTCTTCAGTTGTTTAACTGGTGGTTATTAGTGCACTGGAGGAATTTGATCTTAAAAATAATTTAATTAGTTCTTGAAAAAGAAGAATTTGGTCTAAGAGAAATCTTTCAATAAGATGTCCACTAAAGAAATCTTTTAAAAATTGCTGGTACATAATAGCTCTGGGACTAATGAAAGGATGCATTCAAGAATTCAGGATTTCAAGTTTGGTGTGAACATATACATATTTCTGGGGAAAAGTTGAATTCAGTAGCAATATGTGAAAATTATTTAGCTGGGGTGTGAAGTAAAGATCCTCTTCCCTTTGAAAGGCAATTGTTCTATAGCTGGGCATTATTTTAGTGTAATTTATTTCAAAGATCAGTATTATTTTGAGTATGTATAATGGAAGTGAGGTTCATGGCTTGTCATTTGTGTTAATTTTGAAGTGTAAAAATTGGTCTGTAGTGAAGAAATTAATTTCTGTTTTCCAAGTGTCATCTGAATTTAGAGTATGTTAAGTCTGTTTGTAGTCCTAGGAGAGAGTATGTGCTGTGATTTGTATTGGAAAATTATGCTGTTAGAGAAGTTATTTTTGGTTTTACTGAAGGTGTTGCATGCCTCTCACATGTATGCAAGAAATCACCTCACAAGTGAGTCAGAAAGTTTTAGCTAGAGGTGTAAATGTTTCTCTTGTGTTTGCTAGTAATTTAAGTTTGTATTAGACATTAAGGGTGCGTAGGAGGCCTCGGGAAATAAATACAACCTAAAATAGTATTAGACAGTTATATGTATATTTTTTAGTAGTAAAAAAGAAATAGTTTTTTCCCTTCAACACTAAACTCTAGCAAATGTCATAATGGCGTAGTGAAGGCATGACTGCATTTACGTTTGTGCCAAAGCCATCCTCTCCAGGTAAATGAGAATCCTTTTACTGCGAGCAAGATTTACTGTTTTAACTAAAAACTAGTCTAAGTAGTTCAACTAAATATGACTGGCATTGCAGTATTAATTGCAACAATATGAAATGAGATTTCATATTGAAGCTGGCTGACTGCTTCTGATTATTATATTTTAATGGATCACCTGTTTTAAGTTAGGTAAACTGAGGAGTTAAGCTACAATTAAGCTGTGGTTCTTTTAGCGCTGGGCTCATTGTCCTTTCAAAACATAAAGCCTACTGCTTGCAAACAGCTGCATTAGAAAGATTAACGAGAAATAATATAATGTCTTTTATGCTTTGCTTAGTGTTGCCTATAGGATGTTATAAACTTCAGATCAGAAATTACAAGTCATGATAAAGCTTAAGTCATCAAGGGAAGATGATCACTGTTTTCAAGGGCAGAGGAGGGCAAAGGTATTTACCTTGGGCTCAGAGTTACTATGGGGAAACTTTGTCAACAAAGAAAGCTTGAGCTTGATGCTATGCAGAACTGTCTGGTTCCTTCAGTAGGAATCTCATAAACCCACAAATAAGCGACCTAAGGGAACATCAGTGTTGCAACCCCACAGTGTAGGTTAGCTGAAAGGGAAAATTGCCCTGGTTGTCAATGATGTGTAATTTAGCAGACTTGAAAAAAAAGGCTGCTCTTGGCTGCCTCTATTTTCATGTACCACTTTTAAAATGTGTTTCAGAACCTTTCATATGTTATGCTTTCACTCATATTGAAAATTTTGGGGAAAAATTAAGAGAGAAACACTAATATTTGAACTTCAAAAAAAGAGTTTTTTATTGCCGTGACAGTTACATGCACTGTGCTAAGGTAGTTTATTCTTTATAGCATCTTAACCATTGTTTGTGATGAGGGCAGTCTATGCTTTTTTGTGGTGCTTCTTTAAAATGGGGCAGTGGCAGTTTGGGAAGTGGTAAAAGACATAAAAGTGTTCCGTTTTCACGGAGAAGCACAGACATATGCAAAACACTGGAATGCTTTATTTGAATATATACAGATTACTAATTTCAAGAAAAGTAAGAAAAAATGTATGCATTCTCTGTTATGGGAGTTGGCAATATCTTTCCATTTAGAGAAATTCCTGCTTTATCTATGAAACTAAGCAGGTAAGAAGTTGTAGAAAAACCTTCACAGAGAAGGATGAATAGTACAATTTGGCAAATGCAGCTAACTTGGAAAATGTCCCCTCAAAGCATGACTTAAGTTTTATTGATACAGTGACAGAAGTTAAAAGACTGAATACTGTGTGAGAGTCCTGTAGGGGAGAAACAAGTATGTAATTATGTAAAGTTTAGAGATGGTCGTGGCTTTAAAATTACTGGATATGCAGTAGCTGAACAAATCTAGTTAAACAAAAAGAAGATCCGATAAAATGGAACCATGTACTTATGAAAAAAAATCCTTCAGCAGTTATGATTCCCCATTAGAGTGGGAAGAGCATCTCTAAGATCATTGTGTAATTGTTAAAAGAATACATTGCTGTACATATGTTTGGGGATTTTTCTCAAGACAGAGATGAACAGTTAGTATCTGTTATCTAATTATGGTTGGTTAAAAATCAGTCAGATATCAGTAACCCGTGTCAGAAAAACATTGTCATTTTTTCATCTGACTTTTTTCCCCACTTGATATGCATGCTGATCACTAGACATGTGTTGAATCTGGAGTGTTTCAGCAGAAGCATGCAATTAGAATTTGTAAATGAGGTGATGTGGACAGCCTTGTAATGCCCTGCAGTGTTAATGTAAGCATGAAGTTCATTATCTATGGAGACCAATTTTAGAGAGAACTGGATTAGTTAGATCTTCTCTCTTATATAAGAAGTCAGAGTACAGATTTTACCACTGTATTTTTTATGTCTGGCAGCACCTGAGCTCTAAATGTTTTTAATGGTCCAGGCCATAAGCTCAGAAAGAAGCTTATGTAGCAGAAGTTGTCTGGCCTGGTAAGGCTCCCTGTGTCATCTGATCTCAGCTTTCACCAGAAAGGTCTGATTTCACAGTTCTGTAGAATTGTGGTAGATAACTGTGCATCTTCCAAAGAGCTGTTTGTGAGTCATTTATCCAAGTCCTGCAAATTTTAAGAACAGAGATTTCAAATGTTGGTGCATTGACAGTCTAGAATGTATTTTTTTAAAAAAAATAAATCTAATAAGTTTTCCTTTTATGTTAATATTCTACTATCTTCAACTTATTAGCAAATTGTGGGGTTTTTTTAATAGTTTGAGAGAGAATCTTTCAGTGAAGTCAGTTAAGGAAACAGAGAAGAAACTTCGCCATCTGCTTGCAGACTTGCCACTTCCACCTGAGTTGCCTGGAGGAGCTGAGGTACCCAAAAGTCCTGAAGAAAAGAAACCAGCAGTTCAGTTACATAGCAAGAGAAGACCAAAGTATGTTTATTAAACTTTTTTTAAAGCTTATTAAGCAAGTAGAAATGATAATAGTTTCTTTAAAATACGTTCTTGTCAAAAGAGTTCTGCTTTTTAATGACATTTTTAATATTAATGTGGCTTGACTCAAACTGCATGGTTTATTGCCACTTAATGGTAATAAGACAGTTAACTAATAATGTCTCAAATAGTTAGTGTTGAGAGTGTCTTCAAAGTTAAGACAATGCCTAGATATACTAGCTGTATTCTTAAAAATGTTTATTGCTTTCTAGAATATGTGGACCACGACATGGTGAAACGAAAGAAAAAGAAATAGACTGGGGAAAGCGCTGTGTGGATAAATTTGATATCATTGGTATTATTGGTGAAGGCACTTATGGGCAAGTTTACAAAGCCAGAGATAAAGATACAGGTAAGTTCAAAAAAAGTAAATGTAATCCTACAGTTTTAAATGAACAAGATGGTTTTCGTTTTTGTTTTATATCGAGTAAAATCTATGGTATTCTGCCCTCTCATGTTTTGAAGGATTTTAGTTGTTGGTGTGTTCAGTTTTAAGTCTAGCATTTGTCTAAATCAGAAATTATTGTTTGCTGCATTGGAAAGTCATCTATCTATAAAGGTATGGCTGAAATCAAGCTAAGTAGTCTTAAATTCTAATTCTTATTTCTTGAGTTTTGATGCTCTGTATAAAGTTGAACTAGTAAAGAAGAGAGGCTAAATATCCTGGAGAAACTAAATGTCACCCTAGACAGGTTGGCAAACAATAATGAAGTTTGTAAAGGGACGAAACTGTGAAAGAAACTATGCATAAAACTTGGTCATTGTTGTTTGTTCTCCAGTAGTCACTAGTTCATAGTAGGAAGAGAATCTGCTTCTGTGCAACACAGCCCTGAAGAATTGCATGTGGGGTATTCTTGCAATATGACTTACTTTACAACAGTGGCATTTTTTAATTTTATGTTAAACTATTGCTGAAATGAGCACGCAGTCACCACTAGGATACATAATATTGTCACTACTTCTAAATAGATGATCCAGATTCTTTATATATGCTGTGTGTTGCCTGATTGTTTTATGCTCAGTTAGTAGTTCTTTCTATGACTGCTTGCCTTTCTGGCTTATTTGTGCATGCTTTGAATGCTGGGCAGTTTTCTACTTCAGCAGTAACTGAATCCCATAGGACCACATAACAACCTCAGTTCCTTCTTTCTGATCTCCAGAAGAATAAGCAGTGTAATCATAATTCCTTCTTCATTCTTTACCTGTCCTTGTCTCAGTTTGCAAACTTTAGTTCTAGTTGAACTGTCACAGATTTTTACCTTTACCTTGAGAACCTTTGCAAATCATTGTTAGGATCTCCTGGGAATCTCTTCTTTGCATATTAGCATATTAATCCTGCCATAACCATACTGTCTCTCTGGCAAACTTCAGGTTATTTGTGTGTCACAGTCATCTCTTAACCTCCCATAGAAGTTGTTGCTTTCTGCATTGAATGGGTTCATACAGATACAGCAAGCAAATCTGTTAGCTTTGGATTCAAATCTTGTGTGGAGAGTGGCATTATGGCCTTTGAGATACCTTAGAAAAAGCTGTGTAATGGGCTTTCAGAGCAAGTGGATGTTGTGTCATGCTGGAATGTGGTCTATTGTGAGTGTATCATGTAAGTTAGTGTAGGGTAAGTGCTTTTTAGAACTAGCAAAGATATCTGGGCTGTCAATAAACTTCCCAGACACAACAATAAACTTCCAAGAACAAAATGATTGAACTAGCATATATAGTCTACAGACATCCTCCATCATGAGCAGATCATGCTCCTGCCATTTTTTAAAATCCAGTTTGATCCAGCCCACCCTGCAGTAAAATAATAAGGGAAAATCTCCTCACTGTAAAAATGGCAATGCCACTTGTGCATGTAGAAGGTATACTGATGAATTTGAGAACTCTTTAGTCATCTGCCTCCTATCTTAAACTGCATAGTATTTCTGGCTAGATATATGCCTTCTGACCTGTGGTGATGCAGTATTAAGAAATCCAGAGCAGTCACAGGCCTCTGTCTCTAAAGCTGCTGCTGATAATCACTCTTTACTGGTAGACATGGTGTGGAATACCAGGGTATGAGTGAGTTGTGCAGGAGGAAGAAGGATAGCCCTTATAGTGTGTAGCTGAAGATTCTCATTTGTAGTTTTGCTTCTCTATGTGATACTGATTTCTGTTGAGCATGGTGCTTGGTGCAAGCATCAGGGTTTTAAAAAACACACAAGTCAATACTAAATCCTGTGGTTTGGTTGCTAATCTTAATGGATTTTATTTAAATTTTCTCTTAGGGGAAATGGTAGCACTGAAGAAAGTACGTCTGGATAATGAAAAGGAAGGGTTTCCAATTACAGCTATTCGAGAGATTAAGATTCTTCGACAGCTTAATCATCAAAGCATTATCAACATGAAGGAAATAGTAACGGATAAGGAAGATGCTTTGGACTTCAAGAAGGACAAAGGTATGTATGCTAACAGGGGTAGCTCTTTCTGGACCTGTTCTTAAAGGGATAGTCTGCTATGCTGGATTTGAAGTTACGCTTCATTAAAAAATACGCTTGCAAATTGTGATGACGAGGGATTTTAATTTTGATTTAAATACTATAAGAAGTTGTTTATTTAACTCAGCTATGCCTTTTGCTTATAGAAACATTTTCTGCAAATATGTTGTGGAATAAAAAAATGTATTGCTTGATTCCAGTTTTGCTGTAGAGGAACAGATGTTTGGCTCCTTAACACCCATGGATTAGGGAGCCCAGCAATTATAGGAAGCTCTTAATTGTGAGCTTTTTTTAACCTTTTATTTTTTTAGTACTTTCTCATACCAAATAGCATATAGTAGGCTGAATGCTGAAGAGATGTTTTTCATTTTAGGCCTTGGTTTTATTTGGATTGTTCTTCAGTTACTTTTTAAATGATTGAGCATATGTGTTTTGAGGGCTAGAAGAAGAGCAAATTAAAAGAATGAAAAGCAAGACTTGTATAGTGGTAGTGTTCTTCCCAAAATAGAAGGCATGCAGACTTCTCTTCTGGTTCCTTCAGGTTTTTTTTTGTCTTGTTTGAATTGATTCAATTTTCTTAGTCTAGACAATCAGGCAAACAGTGAAAATCATGCAGTGTTGTTGCTTGGTACTTTTGATATTGGAATGGTATTTTGCCACTGGAGGCATTTCATTTTAGGTCTGGGTGTTACAAACCTATCATTTTGGGAGTATTTTAGTGTCCTGTGGGCAATTTGTTACGTAGTTTGGCTTAGGAGAGTGTTTGGAATGTGGTACCTGTCCTTCTTCCCTGCTCTCCCTCCCTGAGTTTCTATACAGCATGCCCAGCAGCAGTCTGGGTAGAAAATGCTGTATGTACTGCATGGCCGGCTGAAACACCAGGTTATGTGATGATTCAGAAGGTAGATATCAAGCAGGAATTAGTTTGGATTTTTTTCCTAGCATCTTTAGAGAGTATAATACCTTGAAGGGTATATGGCACTGACATGCATTTTTTATTGTGTTTAAAAGTGGGAAGTATCTAGCAAGAGTTTCTCGAGAGTTGTGCGGGTTCAGTGGTCAGGCCCCACTCAAAATCCTGACAGTCTGCAACAGCCGGTTTAGTCTTTGTATGTGAATCTTGCTCTAAGTTTTAATTAGATCTAACCTACTTAGCTAATGAGACCACTCTGAGTCTTGACTTAATACTGATTGACTCATTAATGAATTTTCTTTCTTTCTGTTTAGTGCCATGTTTAGAATTGAATAGTAAATTTTTTTTTGTACTTCAAACTGTGTCTGATTAATTTCAAATGAGGTTTTTTGTCCAAGTCTGTATTTGTGCTTTTGATATTACTTCTGATTTAATTTCTTGTTCTTACTTAACAGCATATTAAAATAACTGCATTTTCTGAAAATTTACAAGGGCAGGGGCTTCTCTGGAGATGCTAGAATAGAATTAATTTTTGATAGTTGACTAAGTTCTGATGGTTTCTTGAAAACATTTGCAGGACAATGAGACTGCTGTTACAACTTGTCTGTGAAAAGATGGAAATTGTGGTTTTTTTCAGGCACTGTATTCTGTATTTCTCTAATGAGTAGTTCATTGTGAGGTAGGGATTTATAGCTGAGTTGCGGCCAAATTGTAGTCTGTGCAGGGAATAAATACGAGTGGGAGGAAGTTTGGTCATTTTCACAGCAAAGTGTTGCAAATGCAAAAGTAGGATGCTTAACAAGGAAGGGTTAGAAAAGTGGTAGTGATAGCTCACAACAGGCAGAGCTTACAGTAAAAGCAGGGTGTTTTGCCCATAGGATGAACATGCTTACGCTTAATGTATGTTACATGTTTACCATAGCTTTGAAGTATGACTTGGAAAACCCTGCTGATATCCCACTTGTAAGAGTAGGGAATGAGAACATTTTTGCTATCACATGTTTTTCTAGTTAGTATGTGTGAAGTTAATGTTGTTTCTAAGGCCGTGTATTGTATACTGACATAGTACTCATCTGCTTTTTCACTTAAGGTAGTGTGGGATTTTTTTTTTTGGTTGGATCTCAGTAATTTAATATACAGTACATTAATTTTTCTGACAATAATGTAAGTGTTGGGCCCACTTTACAGTACTTGATTTAAGGATGCTTTTTAAGATAGTAACATTGGACTGCAAGCCAGCAATGGCTTGGCTTGTACAACTTTGTCCTGATATTTTGAGCTGCATTGCATGTTTTTAAGTGACATACTCAAAAGTTTGGAAGAGGGAGGATTACTGGTTCCCCATGTTAAAGTCTGTCTCAATATTTTCAACATCTTTTTATTTTCAAAGAAAATGGAAGAACTTATATCTGTGTTTTATCCTGGCCAGCTTGGACTATGAATTTAAAGACAGGAACAGCTTTGATAGATAGTATTGGTTTTATTCTTTCTGTACTAACCATTAGAAAAAAGAAGTGTAACACATTGGAGCAGTGTGTTACAAATTTTCTGAGTGCATTTCCCTCCATCAGTGGAAGTCAGCACCTTAGGCAGCATGATTGTATAGGCTAGGCATATACAAAGAGTGGGTGATACATGGATCTGTATACTGAAGATCAGAAGTTTTTAACTTTGCAGTCTTCATTATGCATGAGATGTGCATGATGACAAAGTTGGAGAACAACATTACTGATTACTAATTGGTAATGTAACAGCTTGATTCTCAGGCACAATCCTGACAGGTAAAACGTATATGGTGGGTGTGGCCACAAGGAGTATCCATTTTCTTTGTTTCTTGTGTAGGCTTTTCTCACCTACCTGTCATTCAGAGGTGAACACACAAACTTAGGGATGGGAACTCATGACTCCAAGGTTGTATTTGGTCTTTTGTGTGTTGAGCCACTTTATCAGTTGTAAAATGAATTATTGGGAAAATGCCCTTCTCACTTTGGGCTGTTGACAGTTTTGGTTTTTTTCCTTAGTGAGTGTATCATTTACATGACTTTGGTGTATATCTTTTTAGTTTGGGCACTTGAGATGGCTCTTCAATTCTCAGTTGCCTCTAACAACTGGAAGATGTTTGCAAGTGCTCCACAGTCTTGCTATGGGATTTACATGATCTCTTTTTACTAAACAAATGGAAAATGCTTGAGTTAGCTTTTGTTGCTTTTGTGAATGTAAACAGAGTAAGTGTACTGCCTGACATCCCTTCCTCCTTTTGACTGGGATAGACGTTTTTGCTAACCTGAGGGAGGATGTAAAACTTGGCATGGAGACCAGTAATAGAAGATCTGGTTAACATTGCAGCTCGGGGGTTTTTTTCTGGGTTTTTCTGTGTGCGGGTGTGAATTACCTTTTTATGTATGTGTATTTCCATAATTATTTTAAGATCTAAGTTTACGTTAGATTAAATTTTGAATTGATTTGCAGTACAAATTAGCAAACTTTTTTAGGCATGAAGTTGATATTTATATTGACAGTACTGTAGTACAGGAGGACACTGACTCTGCGGTACGTTGTAATATGACTGACAGGTTACTTTCTCACAGCTGTCAAGGAGTACTTTTTCTGAAATCTTGTGATTTGGAAGGAGTCTGTGATGGAACTCATGTACTCAGCATTACATGGTAGCTAGTTTTGTCTGTGTTTGTCTGTTAGGAAGTTTATTAAAAGCAGAGATCCAAATTTCAGAAAGCTCTAATGCTCTACAGTTTGCCTTGCTGCTCCCAAAATAGCTGATAGAAACTTACCCGAATAGTTTTCATGCTAGAGCTAAGTTACCAGGAACAGTGTGACTGCTTGAGTGGTGCTTCCCATTTGTGTGCGCTGTACTAGGCTTTGGTGTGGAATGAGTGCAGACCTGATTGTATAGCTTTTCAACTTGATCCATGTCAAAATGAGAAAAATCTCTTATTATTAATCAAAGATTTTTGTTTGTCTGCTGTAAGGTTTTGGTTTAGTTGTTTGGGGTTTTTTTTCTTATTTCCCTGTATTACGTGAGGAAACAAGGACAGTATTTACTCCCAGGGCTTCTGTGTGCCCTTGGCTTGTATCCCTTGTTTCAGAACATATGTGGAGGTCCTGCAAGAGTAAAATGCAGTTGAACTTGAAAGGAGAGAATAACACTGCTATTAAATAGAAACTTAATGTTGGGTGAAAATGTCAAAAAATAGTATAGCAGCAATGTTTTCTTTAGTCTTAAGTTGATCATTTCAGTAGCTATGGCTGTATTTATTGTTCTGGAAATTAGAAAATAGATTAATAAAACCTGAGTCGAAAGAAAAGACGAATGTCTGTTGAAGGAACTTCAAAGAATTGATGGAGAATTTCTTCTTTAGTTTTCAAGTTGTGGTGGATAAAATCCCGTTTAAAACTCTTGGAATAGTCCATCATGAATACTGGAAGAGAAGTGTTAAGGAAGTAGAAGAGTAAATGTAATCTCGTTATATTTAATCAATCAAGGGGAAGAATAATCTATGTATTGCATAGAAGAAGCTGGAGGGGAGGCTTATTAACAAAATGAAAATCTGATGGAGTCTCCTTTTGAAAACTGAGTACAGAACAAATGTTGAAAACCTGTTTCACAACTCAGCATTGTATGTACTATGCACTGAACAAGGCAGGGATACTGGGGTTTGTTTAAAGCATTTCTGTATTTCAAGATACTATTGTAATGCATTTATACAGAATTGAACTTAAATTTGCATGTAATAAGGCATTTCTGGTCTCCTGGTTCCTCTAAACTCTATCTAATCAGATATTTTGAGAAACACTGAACACCTTTCCTGTGAATTACATTTGGAAAACTTGCTTAAAAGCCATCATCTATGGAGGCTTTTGGAACATTCTCCCTTGCACCACCACCATTCCCTCCCAGTCTGAAGCACTTTATCTTTGGGAACAAATGATGTCCTGTTTTGTTGGGTCTGTGTGATTTGAAAACAGTCCAAAGAAATCCAGAGCCTGCCTGTGTTGCAAAAGCGCAAAGTATGGTTTGTTAGGATTTTTTGGCCTCTCAGAAAACCCACTGTTCATTGCAGATCGTTAGTGCCATGTGTTGTTGAGTTACCTCTCTTGTATGCATGCCTTTACTGCATTATACTCCAGCTCATTTTGTGTCAAGAAACTGCTTCTGTTACAGCTCCATGACTTGAAACATATGACCAAGAGGGGGAGATGTGTTAATCCTTTAATAATTCTAAATTGGTACCTCACTTGCTGAACCCCAGCAGTCTTAACTGACAAAATGATCCAAAAGGTGAATTTTTCTAAGTGCAAAAGGAATAAGGTGAAGGTTATTTCCATCCATGTGAATCTCCTTTATTTATTGTGTACCTCCCTAACAGATTCAGCTGCTCTTTCTTATCCCATATCCAGAAATAGGCGGTGTTTCTACTGCTCAGCTGTTCCAGCTGCTGCTCTGTCAACGTGTAGTGACATTAAGGTTTCTGATTATCTCAGTAGATGAAGGAAAGTAGATGAGCTGTGTGGTGTTAGCAAAGGAAATGGGACACCCAGGACACAACCCCTCTGTTAGTACTTTGTTGCAGTGTATGGAAATGGACTGTAGGCTTTCTCCCACCCCACAGGTGGGAAGTGCAGGTCTTTAACACGACAGCAGTAAGATGAGGAACTTTAAAGTCAAGTAAGTAATTCTGAGTTCATTTGAATTGCATGCACTTTACTGTGAGAGAGCTTTAGGTGTTTTTATGACGCTGCTTCTCAGAATGGGGACTGGGCAAAGCTAGCATCAAGCAAAACATCATTTTAAAACATTACATCCAAGTTACGAAATGTTTTGCCCTCATAAAAGAAGGAACTATTATTTTTTCTGTTATGTTTTCTTTTTTTGAGAAGTGGATATTTGTGTGGCATTTATTTTTATAGAACTAAAGTATGCTGTGAACTTGAACTTGGACTAAGCTGTAGTAAGCACACTTCTGCCTATGCATAGTTCATTTGTGATGTCTTCCATGACTGTTTTCTTCTTATTGAATGACTAGCTGCTTTCCCTTTTATGGAGGATCAGATCCCCCAGCGTGATGAAAAGCGATGAAGATTTGAAATTAGCAGGTGGAATAATGTAATGATTTTGTTTGCAGAAACTGCAGATCCCTGTCAGAAAAGGGCACCACGTTTGTCTAGGAATAAATTAACAGGAGTTCCACTTCAGTTTGCTTGATAACTTTTTTGCAGCTACAGTCACTTGCAAATACAGCTTGAATAATACTGAAAATCAGGTTTGAATGGTAAGATTGCCAAGGTTAGTAGACTGATTTTCATCGTTTCTCATAATGAATGAAGAAGACTACCAGTTTTACTTTTTAAAACAAATTTTAATAGCATGTAGTTAGGAAACAGGCAAGAATGCACAAGTGTAATGAATCTGTGCATTTGCTCTTGATCTCATAAAGAAGGAATATTTAGCATTTATGTTTCTTAGTAAGAGTTGCAGAGAATGTAAATAATCAGATGTCACCTCCCAGGTACTACTCTACTTTGTTTATGAGTCTTCTCTATTGTTGTCAGCTTTCCTTCTTGCATGGAGGGTACCAATTGTGATTGCTGGTTATAAATAGCAGTGAAAAAATCCTGGGAGTTAGTGACAGAGCAGGAAATTGCTCAAGGCAGGGATCCTTCTTTGCATATAAACAAGAGGTCTCTGTTCAGCTGTTCTCACTAAACAGTTCTACAGTCAATCTTTCTCCTTGTCACATACACACGCGCAGCTGGCTGCCATGACAGTTAACTTTCTCTTGTACTCCAGAGCATGAAGGTACTAAGATTCACTGGTATTCATTCAGTTTTGTTGAGCCGATGTCCTCTGAAGGGCATATCTAGGTTATTCTGACACTGCAGCGTTAATATCAGGTGTTTTGTTTCAAGGCGTTTTAGAATACGTCACAGTTCATACTTAAGCAGTCATCACAAGTAGATCTAACAGCAGATTGCCAGCTATCTAGTTTGAAAAGACCAAGATTAGGAGCCTCTGTGCTTTTCTTTGTTGAACTGGTGAACTGGATTGGTGAACTCAGTTATGCAAATAGTAACACAGCAGACTTCTGATTATTCATAGCTCTTAATACTTCCTTCTCTCCTTGTGAAGTGATGAAATTGTGTGGATTCACCTCCTGTTTCACCCTCTCCCTACACAACAGCAGGGGTATTTTATGATGAGTATTTTGCTTCCTCCGTATAACATACAGCAGGACAAAAGGACCTAAATCAAAAACAATGAGCTTCTTGAATGTCTTATGCAATGGCTTGTGGTTTAGCTGATGTAGGCTGATCGTTGTTACAAGTTTAACACTTACTGTATGAGTAATCTTCTTTCTGAATAGTAGATGGACATAGCATTCTTTTTTTCAGCTATTAAACGAGAAAAGGAGTCAGTTCATTAGAATGTGGCCGTGTGTGTATGACTTCTGTCAAGCTGACTTCTCCTTATTGCTCCAAGACTTTCACTAGTTTCTGAGTTGAAACTAATTTAGGAACAAGAATGTATCATGAGTTCTTATTGGGCAGAAGCTATTTCTAGTGGTGGATTTAAGGAGGTGCTTTTGGAAATGCAAGGTAGACAGACCCACTTGAATGTGGTTTCTGTACTGCTCACTTTGCTCTGGAGGGGCTGCACTGTTCTGTGTGTCCCAGGGTGAAGAAGGGAAAGAATGAAGTACTAAAAAGTAGATTGTACTGGGAATGGTTGTGTTGGAGATTGCTGAGTGCTTCAGAAGCAGCAATAACCACTTTTCTTGTTTAAGAGCGCTTATATGTATCAAAGAGCCTTGGCTTTATTGGCTTTATTGGTAGAATTATACAGGCTAATGTGAGATAAAACCAGATTCTCTTGTGCTTAATGTATGCATGTGGCAACTTAAAATATGAAGTCTGTCTTTGCAGAGCTGCTGTTACTAGTAGGTTAATTCTGCTTTCTCATTTTGTCCTGTCTTATAGGTATTTTTAGTCTGAGAAGGGCAGGCTTATTTCTGACCCAGTTGCACAGAAATTTTTTAAAAAAATTAATCACTGAGTCATGACAGATGAACAATAATGCTCGATAATGCTTGTACATATTTTGTTTCGAGATTTCTCTCCAAACTTTACATAGGTAATATCAACACAGTTAATTTTTCGTGAAATAAAATGGATGGAGATTGAGAGCTGTAGGGAGAGTACATGTTCATCTAGACCAAAGCACTGTGTGGTAACATTATACTTCTTTTCACAAACATTTGACTAGTGTAATTGTTTATGTGGAACAGCAATTTATTAAAACCTTTTACTGTACTGTATTTCATTGGACATGAGATACAGCCATAAATCCTGCAGAAAATACAAGCTGTTTTATGAAAAATGCTTCTGATTTTACAAAGTAGGCAACAGCAATGCTTTGGACTGCTGTTAAATCAGTTTTTCTCTCTGTGTTTCTCCTACCCTTTCCTTTTCTTTTTATAGGTGCATTTTACCTGGTATTTGAATATATGGACCATGACTTGATGGGACTGCTGGAATCTGGTTTGGTTCATTTTAATGAAAATCATATTAAATCTTTTATGAGACAACTGATGGAGGGCTTGGCCTATTGCCACAAGAAGAACTTTTTGCACAGAGATATCAAATGTTCAAATATTCTACTAAATAATAGGTATGGATATTACTTAAAAGTACGTAACAAAAATTGTATGTTAACAACATCTTTAAATTGTTCTTTTAGTCTTCACAGTTCACCTTATTAAGAGTCATTAGCAAAACTTATTTTTTAAATTGCGCAGTTTCTTTAAAATCAATTGCAAAATACTAATCCCATAATGTTCCTGCTTAACACTGGAGCCTGCAGCTGTGTATTAAACTTAATTTGTGTTAAAAGAGAAGACTCAATTTAATCCTGCTAAGTCAGAGTATTGGGGGAAAATTATCTGAGTTCAAATATATTAAAACAGAATTGTAGGATGTGTTTGATGTGTATTCTTTCTACCATCTCATTTCAAGATCCAAATGTGGCTAGGCTGTTTCTTCGTGACAGTTCTGAGGTCCTCATCGTCATCAGTCAGGATAATGCTTTAAAAGAGTATTTGATCAGGCATGTTCAAACGTGCCTTAACTTACCGTTATTGCTATAATCGAAAGGAGAGAATAATTTGTTTCTTAGTACTTTAACACATGGTAATTACAAATCGTATTAGTAAGGGTGGTGTTTTTGGTGTGCAGCAGCAAATAAAAAGCCAGTGTGAAGATAGTGGATGACTTCATTACCAGCTGTTGTGCATCATAACCTGGAGTACAAAATCCAGGGAGCAACTATAAGAGCAAGGTTTATAACAGCAAAAAAGGGTATAGTTTAAAAAAAAAAAAAAACCGGGTAGTCAGCTTCTGGGATTTGTTGTCACAGGAAGTTTTCCGGGTAGTGTCAGGAGTTTCAAAAAAGATGAGACACATTCAAGGATAGGATCATTAACACCTGCTAATGGGAATGGATGTTTTAGCGTCCTTAACGCAATGATTGTGGGTCGTGATTAAGTATGAGGAAGATGAGCCCCGAAGGGAGTGGGTTCACGTGTTCTCCCTAGAAATCTTCTGCTGCCATTCGAGATGAAATACTGGGCAAAATGGATCAAGGGTCTATTTTGATAGGCCAAGTTTTCTCCCAGCTTTCTCCAGATTAAATTTTGTGCTTCCTCCTCCTTTTTCCCTTAGAGCAAATTAACACTAGACTGCTTTCAGCTCTGTGTCCTACTGCAGCATTGCCACATTGTGATATGGACTCTTAAACAGATGTACATGTTTCTTCCCATTGCTCACTGTGCCCACACACCTAATCTCATTGCCTGCTAATCTCCAGGGTTAGTGTTTCTCTGTGCACCTTTGGGAACTCAAAAACTAGGTGTAACCTGATAGTGGAGAAGAGTGCATTATGGTAGAGGAGGAGCTTATTTTACTGTGCTCTCCAATCCAGGTTACAGAGTTGGGTGTTCTCCCCCTAGGATAGTGTCTGAGCATCCTTAGATTTTTCCACCAGTAACAGAAAAACGTGGTAGATCTGAGTAATTTTAAGCCAGTGTTTCAAAAGTCCTATTACCAGTTACAGCCTGAAGCCAAACATGTGGATTATGTATCTTTTACATAAGCAACTTGAACTAATTGTTGAGCAAATACATTTATCTTCCAAATTTACCTTCTCAGAAATAAGCATGTAAATTTGAGGGGAACATTTCTTTGTTTATGGGCGTTCTCCAAGAAATCAGAGTAAAGGTCCGAGGAGAAAAGTGGATGGAAACTATAACCTTCATATTTGATCATCACAAAATGGTCATGTATGTGCTATTACCACAAAATGGTCATGCTAGCAGCAAATCTTGCCATAATTTGATAAAATAATATGTATTTGAAAGTGATGGGAGTTAACAAAAGTTTATCAGTACAGAAAAAGAAAACTACATATAACAGTCCAACATTTATTTTGTGTGTTAGAGAAGCTTGCAGATAGCTTTCTGTTTGAATCATCCAGACTTTACAAATAATAGGAGTTTCTGGTCATTGAGCAGTGCCTTTTAGCTGTAGGAACTGCCGGGCAAGAGCTCTATATCTTCTACTCTTCCCCTCATACATGAGAAAACTCAGGAATGGGTTAGGGGTTATGTCATTCAGCAAGTTGGCTGCTGACAAAAATAGAAGCCCTTCTCTGGTTGGGCCCTTCCCTGATTTAAAGACTGTATTTAAACTGTAAAAGAGCAGAACAGGACTTTGATGACTTCCTAGAAGGAAGTATGACTGCTGATAGTTGTTTGCTGTACAAATGCTCATGCTAGCAGTGAGGCCTGAGAAAATAGCAGTTTCTTCCCTCAGTTTTTTCCTGCAGAGTTACTGACTTGGATATTTTATGGTATAGAACTAAATTTCTACTAACATCCAGTGATGTAAATGCCATTTGATAAGCATACCTAATTTTGCTTACTTGTCTTTGATATTCAGTAAGTTAGCATACTGTTTACTGAAGAGATGCAGAGATAGCAAAGCATTGCCTCTTCATTAATGTGGTTTGGTGAAGATCAGTTGCAGCTGTTTCAGTCTTAAACTTTGCTTGATTTTGGGGGAGGAAAAGTTTGACAGGATCAACCACTAAATAATTCTTTGCTTTTTCCACCAGAGGGCAGATAAAGCTCGCAGATTTTGGGCTTGCTCGGCTGTACAACTCGGAAGAAAGGTAAGATACAGTTATAGTGTGAAAAAGAATTCAGAAATTTAATCTTTTTACATAACTTATGAGGGCCAGAAGATTGTTCTGTTTAGAGGAAATGTTACTGTACTGTAATACAAGTAATTGCTTAGGAAATTGAAAGAAATACATGTTGTCTTACACTGCATAAAACCGCAAAAGTCTGTGCAAGTGTATTGCTTTTCCAGGTGTTCTGGATAAATAACTGTAAAGACTGGCCATATATTGATTGGAAAATAAGTTACAGTCCTAAGTTTCTGGTCCTGTAAACCTAAGGTGTATTTCTTCTGTTGGTATACTGAAGACTTTATTTAGAGAAATAATTTTTTTTTTTCTGACACAAAGTAGCATACAGTTCCTATTCAATAAGCATTACTTTTGTGTGAGATTTAACCTTACGTTTCAAGAGGTTCATTGTATTCTTTAAGCAGTCAGTGCTGTTGAATCTGCTGCAAACAGAGATACAAGTTTAAATAAAAGTTACTCTGAAACTTCTTGTGACTTGTGCTTCTGTTGTTCTTGGTTTCATTATGCTCATACTCCAGGAAACAGGTGCACAGTTTTTTATGATTAAGAACTTCAGTATTTACTTTGTAATGTTGTATTTGTCATGTGGAAGTGACTTTTCAAAATTCAGGTTGAACCTTCACTACAGTAGTATGTCTGTGAGGTGGTTGGATACAGAGATGGTTGGATACCTGAGCTTACTTTGATTTCTCTAATTTGGGAAATAATATCCATAATGTTAGTTTTATGGGTTTATTATTTTCTACACATCTCTTAGGTTGTTGATAAATGTGTTAGCACTAGTTTCACTGAGCTGTTGTCTCTGATCTGTTATTTCAGGAAAATATGCTTAAGTACAGTTATGAAAACTATTGAGTATAATAGCAAAGTGAGATAATCTTAAGCAGCTGCTAGCTAATTATTTTTTTGTTTGGAAGTACTTAATAAAAGGATGTTATCCTACCTTCTTGTTTTAACATGCACCAAACTGGCCTAATGTTTTTTTTTTTTTCCTCTGGTTTACCATGTTTTGCTTGGGGTTTTTTTAATATCTGTTTTTAAATTAATTTAAGTTTTGCTTGTAAAACTCTGTTCATTAAGGATTAAAAGTTCAGTGTCATTATAATGCCAGTAACAGATTTTACTGTACATCAGACAGCAACGTTATTATGACATTATTCATAAATGAAACCAAGATTAGGATTTAATAAGGCTGGCAATAGAATTGCCAGTTGAACATGGGAGAATAATTAGAATCTCCGTAGATTTTTGAAAATTCTTTTGTCATTCATTTTCCTTTTGACCTGCAGTAACAGATTTAATTAATGTATATTAACAAGTGTATAATAGCTGCTGGTGTTAATTCATTTACTTTGCATGTGGTTTACTGTTGTTTAGAATTTAATACTGTTTGAAAGGGGACAGAATTTAGTAGGGGCATAAGGGGGAGGAAACGAAAATTTACGTCAAGTAAATTCCAATTGGTTGTTGTAGTTGTGCTCCTTTTAATGTTATTCTGGTGGATTTAATGTGTTTGGAGTAGGAGACATGACAAATTGCATGACAAGACAACTGTTAAATAAAAACCACCATATACTAATATATATGAGCAATATATCTGTAGAGATAGACCATACCATGTAAGCATTTCATAGAGGAATGCTTGCTTCAGAGATAAATATGATAAATGTTGGGATTGTTTCCAAAAACATACTACCTTTATAAAATGAATTGGGGTTATGTGCATTAATGAAAGAAAGACTCAGATGATTTTATAGAAATGATACCTGTACTACTGAGAATGCTGTAAGAGCTTGTTAGGCTTTATTCTGTGGTTGTTCATACTTAGTGTTACTCTTTCTGTTCAGAGTTACCTAGTGTTGATAACAGTGAAAAACTGAAAAAAATTGAAAGAATTCTGGGATCACTTTTAAAATATCCTGGTTGAAACAAAACCAAAATCGAACATCTCTTTTCTGCTTTCCATTCTGAACTGTTGATGCTGTAGTTCAGCCTGGGCACAAATAAAGCGTGTCTGCATTAGTAGAAGTCTTTCCTGTAGTGGGAGAATGGAAAGGATTATTCACAGTGACCAAAACTTCTGGTTAGAGCTGTAGAGAATTAAAGATGTTGTGAAATATAGGAAGATACTAGCAGGCTTTGGAATCAAAATTGTTGAACAATATAGTTCCAGAAAAAGGCTTTCTCTCTTTTGCTCATACTTAAAGAGGGAAAAATGACTTTTTTTCTTCTTTTTAAAATGCTTATAGAGGTCCTATATTCAGTATGGTAGTAACTGATAGTTGCATGGAAGTTACTGGTTTTGTCTCAGCAGGTCCTGCTCCTGAAATGACTAGCAATGTAATAAATATACAGTATTGCTTTCTGAATAATAATGGAGATACAGAATTCACATAGCATCAAGGTGGCTGTGTGATTATTATTTATGTCTTCAGTCTGACCTTTTGTAGCCTTCATCAGGCAATTGTGTTTGCTTTTGTGCAGTTACACCTTTGCAGGACTAAAATTAAAAGAGAGTGGAAGATTGTACTGTTCTTAAACAGCATCCCAGAAGTAAAGTCCTTAAGGTATCGGATTTTTCAGAGGTGTGATCATACTAAAATAACAGTACTCTCTTTTTCCTCCTCCCAATAGCCGACCATATACCAACAAAGTTATTACGTTATGGTATCGGCCTCCTGAACTTCTACTTGGGGAAGAAAGATACACACCAGCTATCGATGTCTGGAGCTGTGGGTAAGAGTTTGGACAGAAGCATAGCGAGGAAAAAAACAAGCCAAGAATAAATCATAAAGTTTCTATCAATCTGTACTGAAATGTACATAATGATGGAATTATGCAAAACTGTTTTACAGCTGTATCCTGGGTGAACTTTTTACAAAAAAGCCAATATTTCAAGCAAATCAAGAACTTGCTCAACTGGAACTCATAAGGTAACTTGCAAGCACTGCTATGTAGTGGGTGTCTCATAAACTGACAGGTTTTCTTAGTGTTGAAATCTGAGATAATGCCCTGCAAACACTTGCAGTTACTGCCCCGAGTGAGATATTAGAGGTTTTGAGGAGCATGTGCTTTGGCACAGATGTGAAGGGTTTTGTGTGAGTGTTCTGTGTTCCTAACAATGTACAGTTGATGGGTAAGATGGGTTTTTGTAGAGTAGCTGGATTTGCCTATTACTGAAATTTTAAAGACAGTAATCAAAATGCCTGTGATTTTTAAGATGATGTTGCAGCTTGCTTTTGAAGCAAATCAAAATGAGAACGTGGACAATAATAAGGACAAGTGGGATTTGGGAGGAATAGGTATTTGGGATGCTGCTGGTCATGAGTTCCTGTTTCAAGCCTACCACGTACACACTTTGGCTTTATTACTTTTGCAGGAGTATTTCTGTTCCCTTACAGACTGCCAGACATTTGATGGAGATAAAAATTCTGCTTCTTTCCTTGTTCTCGATAAATCATAGAATGATAAGTATTCAATTCAGTGGAACCGGAGCATCATTTTCTTTCCCTTTATTCAGCGAGCAGAATTTGCTCTTGATTCTGATATCATAATTGACATTGTAAAGGAGGAGAAGTGCTCTTCTTAGAAACAAGGGGGAAAGAGGGTGGGTCCTACAGAACTTACAGAATGTGAACAGTTAATGGCCAAATTAACTTAATAAAAAATATTATGACGTTATATATTGAGATGTTTTTCAAAACAGATTGAACAGTAGCATGTTTCTGTGTAATGTGTTATTAGCTGGCCTGAAAAAATGAAGGTTTTAGGAGGTGCAAAGCATATCAGTGGTCGTTTTTGGCATAAGAAGAGTTTAACTCATAAATTTGGGAATTTTTGGTTTTGAGCACTAGATGGCATTGAAGCACACGAGAATGAGTAATTAGAAGTTTTTCTTTCTTAGTGTTGTACCTCTGGTACAAAACACTTAGACTTTGTGATTTCCTTCTGCTGGAAGCTTCTGTCTGTAGCTCATTTTTCCTCTTCACTGATGCCATGCATTTTTTGCTGTTAGAACATATCAGTTTTATCAACATCTCTGCTGTGATCATGTTGCAGTCAACAAGTCTACATTTATCTTTTCAAACTTTATCAAAGATAGAGCTGAAGTAAATTCTGATAGTAAGAGAGTTATTATTTTTATTCTTCCTCCTGAAAATTACATACCCCAACCAGCGTAAAGTCAGATTGGTTTGCATAGTACTTGGGCCATAACTAATATATCATTAGGTCTCTTACAGTAACCATTTAAATCTAATAAAAAGGAGGGCTAAACTAGGGAAATGTATTTGCAAAATGTCCTTTCATGACTGCCTGCATCAGAATTTGAAACCTTGTATTTATGGAAATACCGTATTAGTTTTTCTGCTCAGAAGTGTGGTGTTGGTCAACCTGTGCTTAGCCATCCTTGGTTGGAAAAAAGGATGGGGATGGAATGTGAGGCATACGAGTATGGGCAGCTGCATTTGTGGAGATAGATGAGGCTTGAAACATAAAACTCATAACTGAAGTAAAAAATACAGAGGTTTTCTAGTGGTTTCTGCCTTTAGGACTTACTGAATTGTTTGTGTTTTTTCCCTTATGTCTTCAGTGTTAAACAAATTCTCAGTGAAAAGTGCTTTTTCAGCTATTTGGTATATCTTTCTTCAATGGCGTTGGGAGCTAAGGCCGTAAAAGTTACTCTAAATGGGGGCTATCCAGTTCATATAGTCAAATACCTGGAGTACTCTTGAGACATAGTTGGTTAAGTTTTTCAAAACATTTGTTTAGAGCATGTGTGGGCTGGGCTAAGGCAGAAACAATAAATTTAGTCTCTGTGGGGTGATTACCCTTTTTAGACAATTCACCGTTATTTAATGGTGTTGGACATTTGACAGTGGAGAAAATTTAGCTAAAAATAACCTGAACATTAAAATTAAAAATTTTTGTTTTCGCTGTAGTTGCAAGAATAAAAATGACAACTGTGTTCACTTGTGGTTTTGCATCTCATACCGTTTTTTCCCTTCTTTTTGGTGCAGCCGAATTTGCGGAAGTCCTTGTCCAGCAGTGTGGCCTGATGTTATAAAATTAGCTTATTTCAACACAATGAAACCAAAGAAGCAGTATCGTCGAAAACTGAGAGAAGAGTTTGCTTTGTAAGGATGAAGAATTAGTTTAGTCAACTGTAATAGCATTAAGTTTTCTCAGAGACTTTATGAACTTCAGTATTTTTTGGAGAACTAAGACAGATCAAATGTAAAGAAAAATAGCTTTAGGTTCTTGTCCTTCCCATGATACCCACAGAACTTGTATTAACCCTTATTTAATAGAAGCGTCAGGAAGAGGAAAGAAAGCCCTAAAATTTCAGCCACCTGTGAGCTTTCACCTAAGGAAACGTGTTTGGTACACTTGCCCTGTCCAAAAAACAGCTCAGAGTATTTAATTGGTTTTTATTAGTAAAACTGGCTACAGATAAATATGTAGTCTGGTTAACATTACAGTCGTTTGGGTCATAAACTCATTCAACACAGAGGAGTTACCTGAACCATATGTTCTGTACCTGAACCATTGGACGAGTTTTGTGCATATATCACAAGGGAAAGGTGTGGAAAACAGCTCTAAGCTTATTTTAAAGGGGTTGTTCCTCTCCTTCAGGTTCAGTGGGCTTCAAGAGAAATGCATTGTCCTGTTCATACTAATGAGATTAATATCTTTGAAGCAATAGAATTATTGTCCATGAATCAATCAGAAATTCAGCTCCGTGGTGGTAAATTCCAGATTGTAAAGTAACAATATAGTCTTGGCTTAAAAATGTGGGTGTGGTTTTTTTTAAGGACAAGGTTTCAAGCAATGAAACAACACAAGGTGAAGAAAGCTTGGGTTTTTAATAGCACAGGTAGTAAAAGGTGAAGTTTATCTCTGCCTCTTGCTATCAAGCTCAGGTTGTGGATGTGTTTTGTTAGTATGTAAGTTACCTGAGTATTTAAGGAACGGTTGCCTTGGAAGGGATGTATTTATTAAAATTTTGCACAGAAGTGTGTGATGCAAAATAAAGATGTGATGCTTTCCTCTATTTTGCACTTTTGTAGCATCCCACCAGCTGCATTAGATTTATTCGATTATATGCTTGCCCTGGATCCCAGCAAGCGCTGCACAGCTGAACAAGCTCTTCAGTGCGAGTTTCTGCGAGATGTGGAACCGTCTAAAATGCCTCCTCCAGAGTAAGTAATTTCCGCTGGTAATGCTACTGACCTCTTAGGAAGTGTAAACATGCACTGTTTTCATTAAGTTCATTGTGGTTTAGTAAAGGAGATGGTGGCAGAAATGTTGAAATACACAGTTGTTGAAAGGTGATTCTGCAGTAAAATGCTTGTGTAGCTAAGATAACAGTGGTTGTGAGGATCTGAGAATTGATTCATCATTCCTAGGACTAGTTATTGTGTTACTACCTTTAAAGAAAATACTTTTCTATGAATGTTTCTAATATTTAAAAAACATAATTTCCCTTTTACCCCGGTTTATCAGTGTCTTATTTTTTCCAAGGGTTTTGAGGTCCTCCATGAATCTGAATTGCCTTCTTTGATAATAGAAAGACACTGGGTGTAGAATTCTGCACAGGTACCTGAGAGTTAAAGTGAAATACAGTAAATTGTTTCATGAGCCAAATGAAAGTCTTGGTTTTACAGGCAGGAAAAGTGAAGTTGTACAGGGTTGTTCCTGTCAGTTTCTCTAGAGGAAATGTATTGCAATGTCCTGTAGGATTTTTACAGTGACTTTGCAGTCATTTTAATCAGTACAAATAATATTGGAGCATGTCCTGAGGAAAACAATGAAAAGGTACTAGAGAATCTGCAGGTCTCATTCTTTCCTCAATGTAGCTGTCAGAACATAGAACCTATGGTATTGTTTGAGTAAACGGAACCTTCAAGGCAGCCTGTACTGACTTCTTTTTAATTAGTTACAAACTAGGAAAAATATTTGAGTTTTATCTAAGGATTTTATTAAAATTCTTTATAGACTTACCTGTTACATACACAAGGTTGTTATACAGAATCACAGAATGGGTGAGGTTGGCAGGGACCACAGTGGATCATCTGGTCCGACCTCCCTGCTTAAGCAAGGTCGTCCCAGAGCACATGGTGCAGGATTATGTCCGTCCAGATGGTTCTTGAGTATCTCCAGTGAGGGAGACTCCACATCTTCTCTGGGCAAGCATTACAAATGTTCCTGAAACATGAGGTAAAGAGGTTTCATTGCCTGAATATTACTATATCACCATGTGGAAATCAGCAATCTCAGGCTGTTTGCTGAAGTCTTAGAACCACTTTTGTACAGCATGTTGCTTATGTGCATTTTAGAGTAAGTGACTGGGAAGATCATCTTTTCTTCAGGGATGTGGTAATGCATCCGTTCTAGAAGCTGATATATGGAAATTCAAAACAAACTACTTACTGGTGTCCTTTTAAAAATTAAGAGGAACCATACTCAATTCTGGCACAGCACAGGAAAGTGTCAACTGTTCTCTTGAAAGACTGAAGTTCTGTTTTGAGAAGAACAGCTGTTCATTCAGAAAAAGTGACATGCTGATTGCAAGGACCATAGGATACTTCTCACAATAAGTTCTTGCTTCCAGTTGTTTTTCAGAAAATACTTGGCAGGTGGAGGGAGAGAATTAAGGAAACGGTTGTCATAATTGCCTTTCCAGTGTCTCTTGTCATCTGTCAGCTAAGTTTTCCATGTTCCTGGGTGACAGAACTGCTAAGACAGTTAATATGTAATAGGAAAATATAAACCACTATTTTTACTGCCCATCTCAGTATTTCTGTTATCTATGGATGGGTCTTTGTGTTCCTCGCGAAATCAGAATTGAGATGCCTGCAGGGAACTGTAATGGAAGGACAGAATTGGTGGCAGATAAGTTTCTTAAAAGAGTTTTGCCTCTGCACTCGTATGTCTTAAAGGATATCCCCTTGTTCTTCCTGGTATCCCAGCTTTGCTAGTGTCAAATGCTATTTATTCATATAACTTACTTCTGCAACTTTTTCCTTTTTTTCCCCCCTACTTTCTTGGTTGCCTGAGCTGTACACTATAAATATTAGATGGCCATGTCTGTTACTGTGGATAAATATATGACCTAATGACTCCGCAGTACTTTTATAAGCAGACAGAAGGACCCTGAAAAAAAACCCCTTTCATATTGATTGATAACTTAGTTATCTGGTAGTATGCAAGTTGTATTTCTTAGCAACTATGCAGCATTGATTTTGAAGTTTTGAATTACACAAATAATTAGGAAAATAATTCTCATTTTAAGATACTTTTCCCCCTTTTCTGGCAGAAGGACTTGTGCTTCTGAAAGAGGCACTCAGTAAAGAGATTTCAGCCAGAAAAAGCAGGTCTGAGATTTTGCTGGCTTTTAAATGTTTCCTGATGTATTTCTGAGTTCTAGTAGGTTCAGCTTTCAAAAGTTATATTATGTATAATTTATGTGTTTATTTTACCAGTATGGTTAGAAAAAAAAGATTAAAAATAGGGATAAAACTGATTATCTCCAATCATTCTTTGCAGCCTTCCTTTGTGGCAGGATTGCCATGAGCTGTGGAGTAAGAAACGCAGAAGACAGAAGCAGATGGGCATGACTGATGACTCTACAGCAGCTAAAGTCCCTAGGAAGGATCTGTCTCTAGGCATGGATGAGAGCAGAACCAACACCCCACAAGGCATGCAAACTTCTTCCCAACTCAAAACTCAGGGCAGCTCTAGTGTAGCACTTGGTCAGTAATATTTTCAGTTCTTATAATTACCCACTACTTGGATTGCACCTCTAGAAATTTTAGATGTTATTTGCAGAGTATTGACATCTCCTGGATTCTTGAGAGAGGAACAGTATTGTAAGTTTAATCTTTGTTACAAAAGATTTGCCCTTGCTTTTGGAAACATAAGTGTTCCTTTCCAATTTTACCTGACTTTTCGGTCTGGTCAGAGCAACTACCTTGCTTGCTCTGTATTTTGAGGGGATTTTAGCTCTTGCTCATCTGTAATTCTTTTGTAATTCCACAAGACAGTGACTGTTCAAAATTTCTCACAATCTCCATAGATTGGATAAGCTTTATTGATATTGATAAACTGATCAGAAGGCAGAGTTTAGAACAATCATCATTTCAAATGGAACAGATTTCATCTGCATGTTATGGTAGTCTTCAGCTTTCTAGGTTGTTTGAGCTAAATCAAGTTGTGAAAAAAAAAAAAACCACCAAAACCACTTCCCCAGAAGCTGGTATAACATGAAGTAGCTACCTCTGTGAATTGCACTGCCAGTAATTCTGAAACTTAACAAAAGTATCGTGCTTGAGACAAGTTTTACAAATACAACAAAAGACGTAATGGTTCCAATATGGAGACCATTTGAGATACTCAGCAGTTAAGTGATAGTTCTCACAAAATACGTAGAAATATAGAGAGTAATAACACCAGATGTATACCTGTAAGTTTAATGTAAGACCATTTTTGATTGTGCGAAGTGACCATAAATCCTATGGCACCGATAGAGGAGTTAAGCTGAAAAACACAGTTTATGCTCTCATAGTAGATGACAATTCTTTAATACTAACCATCTTGAATCAACCCGTAATTTAACAGTAGTGCAGAGCTCCAGATAGTCTCTGCAAAGATACAAAGAAAACAGTTATTTTGGTTGTATTTTATTGCAATTTACTGCCTCTTGCTCCATTCGTCTGGTTTCTCATTGTAAATCAGCTGTGAGATTCTGCTAATCTATATGCTTAGGCTAAAGTTTTGGCAGCATTTTCAAGAATGACTTCCTGTAACTCTTTTTCCCCTATCAAAGAAACTATATTAGAAATTTAAAGAGTCCAAAGGATATCTTCTTTGTGCTTTTATAACATAACAGCCTGATGAGAGATTACTGTTAGTCATAAGTACTGACCATGCAAAATAAACTAAGGAAATAGAGAAGGAATTATTCAGACCTGTATTTCTGTTTACCCATATGTACACAGAAAAATACATCTAGATAGAAAAGAAGACAGTTTCATTTTCAGTGCAGCATAGAGGCATTTCCTATATTAAACAAAACACTTCTGAAAGCCGTAATGCACCTTAGATTATATTATTAATAAGACACATTATATAACTCTATGACCAAATGCATGCTTTAGCCAAAACTCTTGCATTTGTTTCTAAGCACCCCAAAAGGAGAGGTTAAAAAGACATTGGATCAATTGCTAGTGTTCTGATTCATGAATGGGACCCCCGGTTATTGCATTTTGCAATTTAACAGGAGCTGTTCAGTGCTCAATAATTTTGTTATGACAGATTTCCCAGAATACAGTTTCCTGTTAGAGTGAACTTAAAGCGAACCAAAGAGTATGGAATAGGTAGATTAGTTTCCCTGTTTGGCATTTTTCTCATGAATTCCCACTGAGAGCCTGAGAGAAGTTTTATTGTTAAGTATAGCATCCTCAGATGTGACAAAATCTTCTGTTAATCACAACATCTGAGTGAGAGTCATCAGTACAAGGCATAAGAAATTATAATTTATTTTTTTGTATTGCCGAAGAGAAGGTGGTTTATATTTATATAAATATATAAAAATTTTGAAGTCTCTGGATCCCACTTAAGTAGGTTCCAAGTGCCTGTATCCTGGTGCACATCCACAAGTAGAGTTGTGCGTTGTGGGTTTTGCAGCACTTTTCAGCTGTGCTGCCCTTAAATCTTGCAAGGCAAATACTTAATACTTTTGTGTGTTATGCATGGCTTTTGATCTGCTATGAATTAATATATTGGTAAGATAGCACAATGGCGAGGATAGAAGAGGACTGAATGTGTTTGTGCTGACCTGGGTTAAAAAAATTCAGAGCTCTGCCAGCATGCTTACAGACTCATTTTCTAATTTTTAACTGCTTTCTTCTCTAAGTCATGTACTCATAGGGCATGTTGCAATCCATGCTGCTTCACTTCTTTCAAAGTAAATCACCACAATGGGTGCTTGAAGCTAAGAAACTACTTTGATATTCAAACTTCCTTATTCATATTCCCCTGCATTATCATAATCTGCTCTTATTTGTGGCAAACTCCATTTAATTGAATTAACTGTGTATCATCATATATTTCCTGCTACTGAGTGATTGACTTCTTGTCCCTCAAAGTCAGCACTTCCTTTTGCATTTATACTGTGAGCTCCTGGGCCACCTAGAGCCAGGTCACTTGGGCAGGTGTTAAAACCCAGACGCTGAATTAGAATGGGCTGGAGTATGACTGGAAATGGGTTTTGCAGATGGCTACATTTTAACAAAGGGTTGTGATATGTCAAAGATAGGAAGTTTTATGGGGATTGGAAATCTTATAGCTGCTTAAAGCAGGTGGTCTTAAGCCCCAGCTTAGTTATATTGTGGAAAATTGAACTCTAGCTTGGTTTTTTCCATCTGTCTGAGTGCTTGTGTGCACCTTGTTGAAGTCACTTTGGTTATATTGGATCTTACTGTTCCATTTCCTATAGATACTTCCCAAAGACAGTTAATATGTAAAAGCATTCAATTTCTGTGTTGTCCAAACCCATGCTTTGCCAGTCATGTCAGCCATGCTAGATTAGTCTTCTTTTGAGTTTCTGAAATATGCCAGTTCTAAATAATACTTAAAAACACCTTTTTTGTCTTTAGCAAAAACAAGCACTGGACAGCAGTTAAACCAGAATGAAGTGGCAATCCTGCTAAACCTGCTACAGTCTAAAACAAGTGTTAGTTTGGCACAGTTTGCCCAAGTATTGAATATTAAGGTAAACCCAGAGACTCAGCAGCAACTAAATAAAATAAATCTTCCTGCTGGAATTTTGTCAGCAGGTGAAAAACAGTCAGAACAGCAGCAGCAGCCGCCGCCGCCTCCGCCACCACCTCCAGAGCAGGAGCCTCTAAAACAGCCGATGGTCACGCAGCCCCCTGTGCCACCTGCTCAGCTGGGTCAGCCTAAAGTTGAGACTGATGCTGCCCAGGCAGCTGTGCAGAGTGCATTTGCTGTTCTGTTGTCTCAGTTAATAAAGGCTCAGCAAACAAAACAAAAAGATTTTGTGTTGGAGGAGAAGGAAAATGGATCAGGAAATGAAATGTCATTACAACTCAGGCAGCCTCCAGAGCCCGCCACTCCTATGTCTGTCAGCCGGGACGACGTGGAATCTCCGGCACCTGGCTACCCACATCTGATCAAGTCATTATACATGTCTGCAGGTACTGAAGGCCTTTATTGCTAACCAGCAAATACATGGAGCACTGGAGATGTAATAGTTCGGGAGTAGAGAATTAACATGTTTGACATACGAATCTGTGTGAGTATAGGAGATTAAATTGATTTGGTCACATTTTACGTCTGGATCAGAGAATTTGTCTCTTAGTGTAACAGATGCCATGCAGACAGCAAACAATGATACCCAGCCTAAGAGGTACACAAGTATTAGTGATGAAGTAGTGATTGTTATTCTGGGGGGTTGGGGTTTTCTTAATGGTGAGTGTGGTGGAGAAGACAGTCTTCTCTAGCAGATGCAGAGATGTAATTTGCCAGTTTTAACTGTGTGTTTAGGTAAAGCTTATTTTGGTGAGATGGTATTTTATTTTGGGTTTTAATGCTGACTAGAGCAGTTCCTTAGTGTCAGATTCAGTGGTTACCTGTAACCGTCACACAAATGGTTAAAGGTTTCCATTGAGGTATAGTAGTGGCTTCTGTAGTCTTCCCACTGTTCAGAGCTCTGTTCATCTTTTTGGATTGCAAATTCAAGTTTATTATGGTGGTTCATGTATTGTTTTGTGGTGTTTGCAGCTGTTGAAAGAAATATTCTGAAGTGCTTTGGGGCTGTTCTTGGAGGGTTTTGGGGGGGGGTTTGACAGGTGTGCTTTTTTGTTCGTGATTATTTTAAACCTTGAGTTTTGCTGTTCTTTGATAGGGTGGCCTTTTGTCCCTCGAGACTTCTATCCCGATCTGCAAATATTTCCTGATCCTTCTGTGAACTTTTAGTGTTTGTGTTGCTTGAGTTTTGTTCTGGTTCTTTGGTTATGGTGGGGGTTTTTTTTGAGGCGCTTGTACTATTTTTCTTTAACTGACTGTCTGCTAATCTTACTTAAGGAGTAACCTGCATCATGCTCCTGAGGCAAATGAGCTGTTGCCAAATTTTGTCCAAAATAATCTATATAATTACTGATAAATTTAACTAATAAATTCATGAGAATTGAAGTTAACAAACCTCTGTGTTTTCCCAGGAAGGAGTCCTTTTTTGTCTGGTCCTGTTATTTGTATATTTTTATTCTAAAGCTTTTCTTTTTTATCTTATTAGGTCAAGAGGATTTGGTTAGGCAATCTGAGATGAGGCTTCTGAACCGAACACCTGAGCAGGAGCGCCCTCGGATCTTGCCCCCAGACCAGCGTCCCCCCGAGCCACCGGAGCCTCCGCCACTCACTGATGAAGACCTTGATTATCGGACAGAGAATCAGCATTTGCCTATAAGTAACTCTTCAGGAACAGATCCTCATGCGGGAGTGAAAGCAGCTCTTCTGCAGCTGCTGGCTCAGCATCAAGCTCAGGCAACAACAGAGGAGCCAGTACAAACGAGTGTGGATTACCAGGCTAGAGACTCCTATGTAACAGGCCCAGACTACAAGGATAACTTTGGATCATCGTCCTTCTCATCTGCCTGTTACAGCACTAGCGATGGAATAGGAAGCGGATCATCAGGAGTATTAGAAAGGAGGAGTTTCCTTGGAAACTCAGATATTCAGTCTTTGGATAACTACAGTACTGCTTCATCTCACTCTGGTGCTGCCCCTCCTCCATCGGTCTTTCCAGAATCCTTTCCGAGCTCAGTAACTGGTTATGGAGACATTTACCTCAACGCTGGCCCCATGCTATTCAGTGGAGATAAAGACCATAGGTTTGAATACAGCCATGGCCCAATCCCAGTTTTGGGGAGCAGCAGTGATGCTTCCGCAGGGCCAGAGAGTACGCACTCTTTGCCCACAAAGATACACAACTATAGCTATGGAAGTAATTTACAGGAAAATCCCACTGGCATAAGCCACATGCATGGACAAACTTGGACTTCTCCTGCCCAAGGACCTGGCTATTCCCAAGGATACAGGGGACACATTAGCACATCTGCAGTGAGAGGGCGAGGCAGAGGATTACCATATTGAGTATCTGTTTTTCCTCAGGCACATCATTTTTATCTGGAAAAACTTCCCCCC
>VZRV01002269.1:0-42390 GCA_013398115.1 Falcunculus frontatus | reverse complement strand
CCCCCCCCCCCCCCCCAGCTGCAATTTAAAGCAGCAGTTCAACAGACTTGAATAATGTTAATTCAACAGCTTTATTTTTATGTGGAAAAGGGTCTTGCATACAGTAGGGAAAATGAAAAAATGCTTACAACTCATGCTGTCTAAAAACTAGATGACTTGATTGTACATGTTCACAAACTCTAGTTCTGACTTTTATTTTGTATTTTGGCAGTTTTAAGTGGATGCTAAATTTAGGGACATCAGCTTTTTATGGCACTCTTTCAGATCTTCTGAACTATGCACATTTGTGCTTTTTTTGTAAGTTTGGACCAACTTTTATGTAAAAAAAGAAATTTTACAACAATCAAAGCAGGGCACTGATTTATTTGGTATTTTTCTTTTTACAAAACTACCTTTAGTCAAAGGTCACTGTCAGTCTTTGCACTGCTTTCAGTGTTATTGTGGAAGGTGTACTTCGTGCTCATTTCAGATAATAAAACATGACCTTTCTCTTGATGCAAAATTTTATAAATATTTTGTCAACGTTTTTTTTTTTCTTTCAAGAAAAAAAAAAAGAATGGGTGTTCTGGTAAAAGATTCTCTCCATCTCCCACACTTGTTTATATAAGAACTGTTTTACTTGAATGGTAAGTGCCTTAACATGTAAGCTTAAGGTCTGCAAAAATTTGGAAGTACTTCATAGATTGCTATGAACATAATGCCTAAACCTAGGTAATTAACAAGAGAATTCAGATAATAATAAGAAACTCAAACAGGTCATAACCTTGTGCTGTTTGCTTCACATGGGCCAGTTACTTAGAGACCTGATCTTACCTAGATAAAATTGTCATTTCCAAATTGAACTTCATGAGAAACGTTGAAAGTAAGGAGAAGAATGAAGAGTGTAGTTTTTCCTCAGCTCCCTTTGGAGTTGTAGTAAGTGTTTTAGTTCCTCTGCCAAATAAACCATACTTTATATGTCCTTACCAAGTGATGACATAGTTTTTTTCTCTTAAATGTCAACAGAAGTAATTTCTTTACTTTGTGTGAAAAGCTGACACTGTTGTCTTTTTACCCCAAGTACTGCATTGTAGGAAGTAACCAAAGGAAAAAAGACCAGTATTTAAAGCAATGACAAAACGTTTGACACTAGTTGTAATTCGCTGTAAACTTGTGATTGTGCCAATTAATTGATTTTATATCTGCTATTCCACAGAACATTTTAATATTGGAATTGAGTGTCTCGGAACAACTAAATTATTATAGTTAAAACTCTTACCAAGAGCCACGCCTCATACTAATTACAACTTCGAGCATGGGTTTTTTTGTTTCCTCTGATAACAAGTGATCTCTCTCCTGCAGAGAGGAGGTATGGTTATATTTTGCCTGTACGTAATAGGATGTCTTGAAGCCCATATTGGAAACAATTCTCCAACTGATTATCCAGTTGACAAATTGGTACCTTATGTAACTGAGTGTTTAAATACTACTTTTTAAAAAGTAAAATTTCTACTTACACTATTACACATGTCTTGTCAATGACTTTTTGGATTTTCAGAATAGAAGCCAAAGCTGTTGGTGTTTTGTTTTAATTGAAAATCCTGGTTCATATATAGCTAATTCCCACACTGTAGAGCATGGAGAAACTCCCTTCGCTAACTGTGTAGTGTTTGAGGATCTGGCAGATGAGGAATGGAGAGAGTCTTGCTGTTTACGCTGTCCCCAGGTCTGGCAGTTGCATTCACTAGACACAGTAGAAAATCCTGCCATCTGAAAATAAAAGTGGCCAGGAGGGTCAGTCAGATACTTCCAACCTGAATAGCCCGTGCTTAAGAAAGGCAAAAGCTTCCCATGAATGACAGTGCACTGGACTGTTTTTCCCTTGAGTAAGGACACCCCCATAGCATTTTTCTGCTAGTAAAATTATAAAGATAAAAATCATTAGTGTCATTTAGATATGGACAGTGTTGACTAAGGCTCTTTGTTTACCAATCTTTAAAAAACCCAGACCCACAAATACACAGATTGCTTTTTTTTTGGTTTTTTTTTTGTTTAACAGTCTGCTGNTTTTTTTTAATTAAGAATCAAGCAAAAGACTTCCAAAGTTTATATGCACTTACTTTAACTAAAGATGTGTAGTCTGGGGTTACTCACCTGCACTTGAAATGTAACTGCAGGCAGTAGTTGGCTAAAAACACAATAAAGTTCAAATGGAAAATAGATCTCAGAGGACTAAATTAATTGACTTCCAATACAAAATGTAAGGAAAAAATTTTGTCTCCTACCTTCCCTTTTGGACATAAATTTTCAAGTCATTTAGTTTGCTTCATTCAATGCAGAGAAGTCAGTCCCTTCTGCATGTGTAAATGACTGTGCAGTTTCCTTACGGGCTTGGCAGCACTCTCATACATTGTTCTGCCAAAATGGATTTCAGTCTTTGGCCATGAAAAAAAACCCAATATCCCAACATAAGTAATCCTGACGGTGAGGAGAGAGAAGGTGCAATAAACATTTGACTTCTAGATGAATCAGAAACAAAACTGGCATGCTGTAGCAGATGAATCCTGTACAATGACTTTTCCCCATCTTAAAGATTACCAGCCTGTGACTTTGAACACTGTGTTTGCCCAGGACAACAGTGTTGGGATAATTTGGAGGGAAAGTTAGTGTATTTCCATATGTGATAACTCTGAAAAGATTGCCTTCTCTGCAACCCAGGGAATCTTCTTGGCTCTTGTGCTGACACCTTTCCTCCTTGGCTGGTGGAGGCTGGGTGCAGGTGAGGAGCTCTGCCCTTGAGGGTGTGGCAGGAGCATTGGTACCTGCAGCCACACTCCCCTGGCCCAGAATTGTGTTTGGGCAGGTTAGCAACCAGGGAACGGCCTGGATCTAAGGACAGTAGGTCCACATTCATTTGTACTGGACCTGTGTATTACCTGTCAGCGTTTCTTTTGAATTAAATCACACAACGAGGTGCTTATGGCGGCATTTTACCCTTACGAGTGAACTCCACTCAGCAGAGGCTGTACTAGTTTGGCATTTTACATCATGTGGTTCTTGCATTTTTAATGCAGTAGTAGGCATTCTGAAAACAGCGTTATTTTTCTGTGGAGCTGTGGCGTTTGTTACTTTCTCCCTCATTCCTTTGGGTTTATGTTTTCTATGCTGCAATTCCAAAGTGAGCTACAGAGACCTGGATACTACATCAAAAAGTAAGTGTTGTGTGTTTGTGTTTCTAAATAAACGTAGTGAAATACTGTAATAATGGACTATCAAATAGCAAGTACTTCATTATTTATATTGAGTGGTCTTTAGCCATACCAAGAGGAAGAAAGCGAGCACAACTGGACTGCTTATGATGATGACTTAAAACACTTAGACTATTATAATGCTTAAATTTAGCCAAAGGAAAAGGAAACTGCTTTTATGGATCACTAGTTGTTGTTACCCTGAACAGAATGAGCAGTGCTAGGGAAGAGCTATAAAAATACATGTATCCTTAAATGTCAATATAATTTCTTGGAAAAATAATTTTTAAATGGCAAACTTCTATATTTTCTCATGTTTCCATAAAATGTGGTCTCTGTTAAATTCTCTCCATTCCACAGTAGTGTCAGGTGCTTTCTAGAAGAGGAGGCACTAAGTGCCACTTTGTAAGTTCTTATGGTTTTGAGCGCTCTTCTCCTTTTGCTTGGTGTAGGAGGCAGTTTCAGTTTTGGTGTTACAGTTGGATGAGTTTGATAGATAATTGTGTGGTAAAAACTGAAGTACTGAAGTAACACAGGATACCTCTTGTCTGCAGGCAAATTAGGACTTGGACCATGAATTCTGTTTCTGAGAGAGAAAAATGTCAGATGTACTACTTGCATTCTTCTTTTCATTAATAAAACACTCAAGTGTTTTACATATAACATTTCTCCAGTCTGTTCTGTTACAGTGTTTTTTACATGAGGAAATTTTGGCTATTACCCTTCTTGAGAGTTTTGGAATGTTCTATATTTGCAGAAGTATGTCATGAAATTAAGGAATCACCAGAAAATTTATTTGAATTCTATATTTAAAAATAAAATTACCTTGGGTTGGCTTAAAATCAAATTAACTTGCTTATCAGGGTGAAGAAACTTTATTGCAGGAGTTATTTCGAGACAACTTAATTTAAATTGTTATGCTTCAGCTTGCTTACTCTGTTATTTTAAGCCATTTGTATATAAAATGTATTGTGCGGCCTGTAAATAAAATACATGAAAATTGAAGTCTTTCACTGTTTTCCCTCTCTGCTTGTCAAATAGCATTTCAAAAGAACATTGGGTTAAACTGAGAACGTTTTCAGTGTATTGAAATTCTGCAAGTTATTAATAAAACCCATTTACTGCTCCAGTCCTGTTTCAAAGGAGCCTTGCAGGGACTGGTAGCGTGAGCCTTTGCTGGCAGAGTGGGCGATGCGGGAGCCAAGGTGTAGCAGAGCATACCTTTGAGCACTGATGGTGCCCCAAGAGCAGGCGGAGTGCTGGGATGTGAGTGTGGGACGGGCTGAGAAGCTGCTGCTTCAGCACCTGTGAGCTGCTCGGGATGGTGGGCTATGGACAGCATGGCATTTTTTCTTTGCAGTGTCCAAGCAGAGGTGCAGTTAATATTCCCCACCACTGTCTCTGAAGAGGATGGTGTGTGCATTAGAAGCAGTGGGAAATCAAACCCAAAGAACCAGGTTATTTTCAATGTCTGGTGAGACACTGTGAATTGAGCCTGGCTTAAGCAACTGTGCTTTGAATGCCTGAGGCTTTTTTTGACTTTTTCCTACTGTTAGTTATCTAACGAAACCTTTTGAATCTTCCAATAAATGCTGTACCTCCATCCAAAAATATGGCACTTGCTGTTATCTTCAGTCCTCTTAAACTTGAGGTTGGTTAGAGTGCTGCTTCATCACTTGTCAGGGATAAAGTCAGTAGATGGGCAGTGAAAATGCAGTTGGAAGTTACAAGGGCCAGCAGCAGTTACATAGGTGTCGTTTGATATTAGGTTGACAAGATGTGTAGCTGCAGCCCAAAACATATCACTTTGGAAACAATACTTTGGTGACAGCTACAATTAAAGCCTGATCTTCAGTTCTGGTGACAAGCTCAGGCTGTATTTCATAGGGTGTTTACTTGCACGTAGCAGATCTGGCAGTTGTGTGTAACCAATTCCAGTTGCTCAGTTTTTCTCATGAAAGCTGCAATTGCAACTCATAACAAAGTTGTGACAAAGTTGGCTCTGGTTTATGTTGGAGCATGAACCTGAAATGGTTTGAGAATGGTGCAGCATCCCTTTCACTGAGCTCTTACCTGCCATAGGGGTAGCCAGCTGTGCAGTAAGGTACCAGTAATAATTCCGGTGGGATCTGCACATCAATCGATATCCTCAATTGCAAGTAAAATAGCATCTAGTGAAAGAGGAGATACACAAGTAACTGCGGAACAGCCTGTATCAACACAGAACAAGGAATGGGTCTATGAAATTGGTGGCAAGAGAGGAAACCAGTCCTCTCATGTCAAAGCCATGAATTATTGCCTGCTAGCTTTGAAAGAACAATGTAGTTTTGCAGAAATTTCTTTTGAATTAACTGAACCAGGATTAGGTTGCTTTTATTTTTAAGGAATGCTTATAAAACCTGACAGGCCATCTGGATTTACAGGATTAGATCTACCAAACTCTGCCACCATATGGAAGAAAATGAAAGTTGGAGCACTTTGCAGTTGCAGCAAACATGGGCAGAGAGAATTTCGTTTGACAAATATGGGTAACTGTTGCTTTTCCCAGTCAACTGCCTTCACGTTGATGGAGCTTGAGGGTTTTGCTTTTAAAGTCGTTTACTTGTTATGGCCGCTTATTTTGGGCTTTTTTTATTGCCTATGGAGAGAAGGCAGAGGAACTTTGAGCCTTATGTTAATGCTTTTCCTTCAGTTAGAGCAGCCCTCACCAATAGGCAATACTCGGATCACTTCACACAGCACGGTTTCAATTCTTCAGCAGTTCCTCTGGGGGCACTTTGGGCATACTATTGATATGGCAAGTTCTTGTAACATGGTGAATTGTACCTTTAATAGGACTTTTTGCAAAGAGGCTTTGAGAAGATTTTTTTCAATATTAGGAAATACAGTGTAGAGGAGACATAGCTGGTTAGAAAATGGAATACTCAAGGGTAAGCATTACAGAAACCAGCCTGGGAGCTTCTGGTACTCACAAGCAGATCTGACAGCTGTTTGCTGCCCTTAAGGTAACCTGGGGAAATAAGTGGTTACTATTTGACTTGTGCAGATAAATCTCTCTGCTGTACTCCCTCCTGTGTGCTAGGGTGTGGTATTAGTTGCAAGAAGCTATAGCTGGAAGCAAGTGTTTAATGTGCAGCAATGTCTAACACAGGTCCCTTTTTTCTTTCCTCCTGCAAGTTCTTTTCTGACCTGTTTTACAAATGTGTAAAGCATGTCAACAGGTTCCACCATGGGGAACAGCACACTCTCTATTGCCTTTCGAGAATCTTGGTTTTGCACAGGTGGCAGTGGTCAGGAACCACCGATGTATGCTTGCCCTGCCTTTGGGAACCTCTCTTTGAGCATCAATGCCCCAGTGCTGCTTTCTCTCATCCCTCTGTCTCCAGGTTACCCTGAGCAAGGAATGGGCTGTACAGAGAACTAAACAGAAGCCTGACTTCAGGAGGCGATTTTTCCTGAACAAGGAGCAAGGAAGAGATCATTACTTATGTATCTAGCAAGGGTATTTTTATTTTCATTCTCCTTCATCTTTACCAACTGCAAAAATGATCTGCTGGAATGATTTCAAAGCAAGACCTTGTTTCGTGGTGGTTTTTTGTTTGTTTTGGTTTGATTTTTTTAATTTTCTGTTTTTCTTTACTGGTATTGCCCTTCAGAGAGTGTTTGGATGTTAGAAACCGCCTGCAAATCAATGTAGGATTGAGGGATTGGGACTTCTGCTTTGCAGCTAACTCGGTGGCAAAAAATACAGGGAAGTTACAGAAGAGGAGCAGGCCATTCCCTGCCTTCCTGCACTAGAGTTAAAATTAAAACACATCCCCACACTGGAAAACAAAGGAAGATGTGCACAGCGGACAAAAACAGCAGCCAAAGTTATCCACGTGCAGTACTGTAACCCTTTCTGCCCCACAAATACTCTTGAAAACTTGTGTCATCCCTGGGCTGGAATCCTTGCCCTCAAGACAAGGAAGGCAGTGGACCTTCTGACTGCTTTCTTTGCAGAACAAAGATTAATTGTGACCATTTTTTAATCCCATTTTTTCTAAAAATTGTTCGTGAGGGGGAGGGGGTAGAGAATGGACTAAGAAACACAGATGGCATGGGAAATGAACAGGAACCTATTAATGCTGTATATAAGAGTGGAGTAGTAAATAATAGTTAAAAACTTACCTGCAGATGGTTTGGCAATTCCACATCAGGAAAGTATTACTCTAAACCTGGCAGATTTTAGAAGCTATATACATTTCCCCCCCCCAGACTGCTTCTTGTTATGGATTGCAGATCCTGCTGTGAGACTTCCAAGCAAACGCATACGTTTATGCAAGACAGTGAAAGAAGACATGCAGGTAATAGTAATAATTTTTATTTGCAAACTGTACTTGCCATTACAATGTTGCCTTTTGGGAGTAAGGACAAAACAACCAACAAATTCAAGAGAACTTTGCAGAGCTGTTCTATCCGAAATTCAACCCTATTTCAGCTTTTAGCATCAGGTGAATCGGAGATGACCTTCTCTTTCAACTGATCTCCTGGGAAGCTCCAGTTCAGTTTGAGTTTGGGTATTTCTTGTTAGTCTCAACTGTCAGAATGCAAATTGTTTCTTCACATCCAGGGAAACATTCTGCACACTTTATTTAAGTGCCTGTCATTTGCTGCTACCTTGCAGCCTCTTCCACTGTGTTGTTTTTTTTTTTTTTTCTTTTTCATTCCTCAGTCCTGTATTAAGGTTTCAGCATTGTGGAGCTTTTGTATTGTAAAAACTATTGCATGATGCCCTTCATTATGGGAAGCTGTAAGTCAAAGCACCATCAAAGCACTGAATAAGTATTTCCATCAAGTTCTAACAATATCGGATTGTTTGAGATGCAGTCCCAACATGAAGCTTCCTCCTGTCTTGTATGTTTCTATCTAAATATTTAATCCATGTGACATGTTTGTGGTGGCAAGAGCAGAAAGGGAGTAAGGAGCATCCAACAGAACTAAACATGGTCACTGTGGTCTGTAACAGAATAAGGAAGCTGGTAGTTTAAATTTAGGTGAGATCATCAATTTCCTCTACAGAATTGGGAAGAAAAATGCTGTGAGAATGAGAGAGATCAGTTATAATGACTAAATAAAAATAAAAATGTTTAAAACCTCCTTCTGACAACAAAAGAGGCTGCAGTTAACAGGAAAAAGTCAGGATTTCATATGCGGAATAGAAAGAACATCAAATACAGATGCTTTACTGATACTCAATTTGAAGGAATCTATTTCTTGTGTTTTAAGTGTGATGGATATTTAAAACAGCTCCTGCTATAGGAGATGGTGATAACTGACCAAATTTCTACACAATGCAGAGACAACAGTTTGACAAGACAAAATCAACATGAAAAACAGACAAGCACTTGCTTTGCTGTGCAGAGTGTTTAATAGGACACGGGCTCTGCTCTTTCCAAGACAACACCATTTGGCTGTGTAATGCCTTGACAAGTTGTGTAACTGTGTTGAAGGATTTCACAGGACAGGAGAGAGAACATATCTACAGCAGCATTATTACATTCAGCAGCACATAAACAGACCCAACAAATGGGATTAAATTTCTTATTGGTAGGATGCTCCCAAGTGCTCCAGGGAAGCTGGGAGCTCCTACTGTTCTTCCGGGCTGCTCTAAAACTGTTCCTAAATGGGAAGGCAAACGCTGCCTCAAGCTGTCATTAAGCACTCTGTAGGTAGTCATAAAAAGCAAGAAATCGGGTTTGTAACACATGTATTATACATCTTGTGTTTTGCAAAACATCAGCTATATCATTTGAGGTATTAAATATTGCTGGAATATAAATTCAGCATTTGCACAGCTTGACCACTACTACGAATGCATTAACATTTTTAGGCTTAATTTTCTGTAGCTTTTGAAAAATTAAATGCATGAAAAGACTTAAAATTATGGTGACAGTTCTGTGCTTTACAAAGTGATTATGTCACTTAAAGCTTCTGTCCAAAAAGAGTCCCCGGCCAAAGAACCCTTCAGGACCTGAAACCTCAACTCTGGAAATCAACCTGTGGATTATTTTTCTGTACTGAAACATGGAAAGTTTATTACAATACCTTTTACAGTACTGTCACAATTGCCTTTCTGACTCATTAATCTGAAAAGCTGAACCACAGGAGATGAGAGAGCAGGTGCTGCACCAGATTAGGCATCAATCAGTTACGAGGATACTGGTCATTAAAAAAAAAAAAAAAATCTTGTTAAATTAATGCCTAGTGAGCTAAAGACTGGTTTGCTCCATGATAATTGCTTAAGAATCTTCCACTGGAAGGGGCTATGCTTCTGATTACAGCATAAATAATTTCCAAATGCAGTGAAATTCAATAGTGTAAGTCTTCCTTTTCTAAGGAGATTGTGACCTCCATTGCTATGGTGTTGTGAACGAAAACTTAAAACTATTATCTTAGGCTGAAATTGTTCCTGCTGTCACTGCAGATTTTAGTTCAGACAAAGGACGAAAACCAAAACCCCTGTTAACTTCAGCAGGGATTTCCATTTAATTCTCCAGTGTCAGAATTTTCCTTTTGAATAGAATGTTGGGGTTTTTTAATAAAACCACCTTCCATTAAAAAAATTATGTATAATTTTGCATACATATTTTGGCCACAGAAGACTCTCTCCTGGAGAGCTGTGAAACACATAAATGTGTAGATTATTAAAGAAGTAATGGAAATTCTCATTTATTCGAAGTCCTTGAATGCTTATTCTTTTGTTAAGAGCAATGTTTCTGAGTCTATTTATATTCTCTAGTAGATCTGAAAGGTGCTTGAGGAAATTAAGGGGTACTTTTCAGAGCTCTATCAGAATTCGGAACATAAATTGAACAGTTAGAGCAGAGTTGCTCTAACTGAGAGAGATGCTCACAGAATTAAACAGCTACCACATATCATTAGCATGTGTTGGAAAGCATGGCTGACTTTCTGCTGGCATCCTTCCTCATAGGAAGGCACTGCATTTGAAACTTAATCTGAAAATGTCATTGATTACCCAGCTTCAGGGAACACAATAGGGAAAGCAGAAAACACTGGATTCTCTTCTGCCACTGAACAATAAAAAGGCTGAAGCAAGACACCTCCTCTTCGTATTCGTTCATTCTCCCATATGCAAAATGCTGGACTAGTAACATTATCCTCTCTGAAGATTGAGGTGATGCTTAATGAAATACAGTTAATGTGTTGGTTTAACTTTATATTAAAAGCAATGTTTACATCTGTAAGGTGAATTTCTGCTTAGCAGGATACAGGGATTAAAGCTATTTCTACAGCTCTGAATCACTGTTCTCCTATTTGCTCAGATCTTCCACACTTGCATGTCTGGAGTAAAGGGAGGCAAAGTAATTAAAAAATGAGCCCTGATTTCTAAATCAGATATAAAGAGGTTGTTTGTACCTCCAAACAGAAGCACAAGAGATGGAGAGGCTTTCACTAAAATACCACACTTTGCCTTGAAATGTATTTTTTTTTTAGATAGCAACTCTCGTTTAACAGTCTTCTTACCACAAGTTTACTGTACTTCACAATTTCCCTTACACACTTTAGTATATAAAAGTTGAACAATTTTGCCCGTTTTTAGTATGAAAAATAAATTTGGTTTGATACTATTTTCAGACAGAATGAGCTGTACTATTAACTTCAAAGTTCAACAAAACTCATAGCCAGAAGGTCTGTGAAACAGATGCGTGAGCCCCAGCACTTCATCTGCCTTTTTACTGGATAGAGGCATGGAGGGCTGGTGGCTGAAAGCGGCCTGGTCTGGAACTCTCTCTGGGATTCTTTCTATTCTTATGAATTTAAAAGAAGGATGAAGTGACAGCAAGCAGATGTCTGTGTTTACATGACTCCAGAACAGTCCTCTCTGGAGAGGAGAGGGACATTCCAAGAAAAAGCTGTGAATTGTTTTAACTCTTTCCGACTGGACTACCACAAAGGCAAATCTGTGAATATTAAGTGTCTTTGTTGTGGTTTAAACAAAACTGGTGGTTTTATGTGGGAGTCGCCAGGTGAGGTTCAGACATAACACTGTGCTGGATTTCACAGGATATGCTTCTTTCTACCACCAACTAACGGACAGTGAGATTTGGGATTTGACAAAATCTATGCAGCATTTCTTAGTAAAAAGAGTGTTTCACTTACTGCTTTAGTTTATGGATACTGAAAAGGTCTGTATCCCATACCTCTTCACAACTAGAATCATCAAAGTTATTAATTTTACTCACTCTTTGGGACTCAATATGTACACATATTACTTGGAACTTTAAAACCAATTTTTCTTTACCATTTTGAAAGGTCCTTAAAACTTGCAACTAGTAAAAAGAAATAATAATAGCCAAAACATTCAACAGGACCTCAGCACAAAAATAATGAAGCAGGAGTGTGAAAACTGCAGGCAGATGATTGCAACAACAATATTATTATAAAAAAGATGGTCACTGGCACCTCCCATCCTGAGATTCACTGTTGAAAAACTCAATGTAATTAACTTTCTTGTTTCAGCCATCAGCAAGCCTAGTCTGAAACACATTTAAACTACGCAATCTTAATCTGTCTGATTTGAAAACACTTGTTTCTGCTTTGTCAGAACTAGAAAAGTGATAGTTCAGAATGGAAAAATCTTCTTGTGACACAGATAGCTCTGAATAATAAATTGTTTATTTTATAATAAAAAATACATTAAAAATAATTTATGGGTGGCTTAAGTCACAAAAGAGTGGAAGCCTTTTAAGAGAGAAATATCTGGTTCAAATGCAGTGTCAGCCACAGAAAGTATATGGGAATAGCTGGTGGAAAGTGACTCCAGAGCAAATGCAAGGCTTGGTCACCATGCTGTGGAACCTGTAAAGAAACAGAGTAAGGGAATGAATACAGGTCTTACCTTTCTTTAGCTTTCTATGCTTTCGTGTCCCTTATGGGGACACGTGTTACGTGTTCTGGACTCTTGCCCATGGTCTGTGCTGATGCTTTGTGATATTACAAATGACTGAGAAATACTTGTGCAAATGGTGTTTTTGAAGGTGCAGACACTTTCTCTGGATTGTCTCCTTGCCATGAGGTGCTGGAGGGGCAAGCTGGCTATACTGATGATCCTCACCAGGCCCAAAATTGGATTATTTTGGGATGCTTACCTACAAACAGACTAGTTGCTGTTAAAGCCTTGACTAGATGTGTTTCTGCTGCTTTTTCTGATACATCAGTACAACTAGAACGACCTTGCTTTTTCCTTCTGCTCATTGAAAGGTTTCAAGACTGAAAGCAGTTGTTCTGTAGCAGATCTTCTGGCTGTTCAAAAGCTTCTGAAGTAGGATTTAGCACTGAAGTAACTGGCGCTGGATTGAACTATCTTTTTTAACTGGCAGTAAATGATTAAGTATATTGAATAAAAAAGGTTCCTAGGCAGACAACCTTTTTATTTCTGCTGCTCACCAAACTCACTTCTCTCAGAAATGCACATCTGCTTTCTTCTCATTCATGGATTTAAAAACATATACAACCTATACATATACATAATACATCCTGTGGCTGCTGGAGCAAGAACACCTGACTTTATGCTTTCATGAGGTAGCTCTCCTTCATCCAATTTGGTGTGCTATCACAAGGATCTCCTCAGCAGAAATATAAGTATTAAAGAGATGGTTGTGTTGGGAAGCTACCAGAAAGAACAGGGATCAATGCAACACTTTCCCTGTGCCTTCTTCTTACACACTTTTTGCCTGTTTATTGTTGCTGAATTTGAAATGTTTAACACAGATCTGAGCACCACTTGTCTGCATGTTCAGTAGTGGCCTTTTTTTCTAATCTGTGAAGGGTGGCCACTATGGCAAGAGCACGTCTGTGTTGTACAGTTTTCACTGCACATCTGACAACAAAGTCCATCACTCAACCACTGCAGGCTCATTTAGATGAGTCAGTGGGAATCCGTGTGACTTACCTTGTTATCATAGTTTTGTCATCGCCAGCAATGTAAACTAACAGGATCTGTAGTGACTGAGTGTGGTGGGTGGTTGGATGGCACTGATTCCATCAAATGCTCCAGCAGAGCCCTGAAGGGTGGACTGAGCCTATTTCAATGGAAAGGGCAGGGACGGTATGCTTATTTCCGTGGAAAACCAATGCAGAAGAGCCTTAACTTACAACTGCTGTATGGACAGTACAGAAAAAAAAGAGGGGGGAAAAAGAGACAGCAGAAAACTCCCTGGAGAGGAAAAAATAGGTTAAGAGTGCCTAAGTTATCTTCTCTGGATAGAGTTGGGTGGGGGTGTGTGTGTTAAACAACCCACTTTCAGTAGGTCCCTTTAAATTGTTTGCTTGAAATATAAAGTACACAAAGCCTTGTGTACTTGGATATGTTTAGTAATGCACTAGAATCTACTTTTCAGGCTGTAAGAGGATAGAGACTCGGTTAATGTGTACTGGGATGATCTAATAGCAGAGATAAACTAAATTGGGCTATTACCAGTTGTACATTCACAAAGTAGAGACAGTAACTATTTCTTCCTCACATCACAACAGCGAGGATGACAGGTTACAGGAAAGCCAACGTATGCTCTCCTGTAGCAACTGTTGTGAGAGAAAATTAAATAGTGTCAGAAAATGCAACCAGATGCAACAGATACCTTGAAAACAGGGATTCAAAAGTTCTTTGCACAAGCTTTCTGCATGCTTTGAATTTTATTTTAGAAGCTATTCTAAGTACAGGAACACTGCTGGTAGTATAAGCTGTCTTCAGTTCCAACAGGGACACAATTTGGCAGTTCATGCATTTGCAGACAGACATCACAGTTTCACAACCTGTTGCCCATAGTGCGCAAACAGCTTTCTAACATCTGGAAATGAACAACCCAGTAATTTTCCTTAGTGTAATTTGATTGCCATAGCAACCAGGAGGCTATTAAAAATTTACGGGCAAGGGAAACAGCCTTAGGAAAGTGAAATGGCAAGTAATCAATAGATTCTCAGTGCCTTCTTACAGTTATTAACTCAAGTTGTACACTTGGACCATTTGCAGATGTTAATTCTCCCTTTTATCTTTGTGACAATCCCTGAGATTTTCAAATCCTGTTTTTTCTCAGCTTAAAAAAAAAACCCCAAAAAAACAGACAAAGAAACCAGACTTCACAGACAAGTGGTGAAGACAGTCTCTTCTGCAAACTCAAACGTAGGAATAGTAATGTGTTAGTTTCCAACATCTGTTAAGGGAATACAGCTTAAAGCCTTCTTTTTCATTAACCTAAAAATCTTCATAAAGACACAGGAGGTGATGGCTTGATTTAAGAACACTGCAATTGCTACTTACAATCCAGTTATTGATGACACTACTCCCTAGCAGGCAATTGGTACTTTTTAAAGCTTATGTTAGCTCTTTGTGCTTTATGCTGTGCAGTCATCCACAGAAGCTGTCAATTAGCTTGATTCCTCTTCCCTTGTTTTAACATTAGCTCTGTGATGCTTGAAAAGAGAACGATTTGCATCAGAGTGAAAGAGGTTCTGTTCTTCCCTTTACTGGTATTTATATTAACAGTTGCATCAACATCATGTTCAGCAGTTTCAACTCATAGGAATTTCCTCATGCATACAACAAAGATTTAAACCCCTTGACTCTACAGTAACAGCTTTTAACTACCTTGAATACACAGCACTGTGGCAAAATACATGTGGATACCAGAAGGTTTAAGTGTAGTTTAATATAGCATCAAACAGCATGATTACTGCTACACAGAAGCAGGGTAGTACATGCAGATTTTTGGTGCAGATTATAAGAGCAGGAATGTCAGCAGCATTAAAATTTTCACTCTGGAACTGTACTGGTATGACCCCTTTTAACTGCAGGAGTTACATTCTTGTATACAAATGTTTACACAAACAGTTCAGAATGTACTGAACAGTTCAGCAATGTGCAACAGCCACAGATCAGTGGACAGAGGGCAGTGGAATACACCTGTGATTTTACTGCAGAAGATGCTGATGAAATTTAAAATCCAGGATGTGCACTAACCAACCCTCTGATATTGTTTGAACTCCACATAGAGCAGGCAAAGAAAAGTGGATTACTATATGTCTCAAAACACCTCCTGGGCCCTGCTGCACTGGAATGGCAAAAGTTTGGAGGTAACCTCTAGGATAGGAAGGGTGGCTGCACATAAACATCTGTCCAGGAGGCAAAGGTTTCCTAGAGTCATCAAGGAAGCAATGGGGATGAGATAAGGCCTTTTTTGCCAGATCTAAAACAGTTTAAAGGGAAGGCCTAGATTTGAGGTCTAACACTGAAGAGCTATTAATCTTGTAAAAGTAAATTCAGAAGTTCAGTTTGAAAAATTATTGTTAAATTCTAAGTCAGCAAAGCACACATTTAAGTGAAAATGGCAGGAAATGAAACTGAATCAGTTTGTGCCTTGTGAGACATACAGACCAGAAGTTACTTTAGGTAAAAAAAAATTGGTTTTGAATTAATTACTGAATGCTGAAACTGTATTACTGTTGAGTGTAAACACAACTTGATTTCTTTCATTTCTTGTGCTGTAAAAAGTAGTTTGAGCCACCTCAAATGATAAAGTTTATCTAGCTACCTATGTCAATTGGTATGCAAGTTTCTGAAAGCCTGAGACATGAAAATCATTACATGATTCTTCACCAATCAGTGTGGGCAATCCTCCCTTTTCTCTGCCAGTTCCAAGAAGACACAAGGAAGGCAAGCAGCAAGATTTGGGGAAAGAGAACAAAGTCTTTACTCTTGAGAATTTTAGAAAATATTCTAAGATCAAGTTTAATTTATTGCAAAACAGTCATATATAAAAGCATTCAAATGAATTTGAATTCAGAGCAATTACTAGGCAGAGGAGTTAACTGCAGTGCTGGTAAGAATCACAGACAGATAAATGGATGATAGAATTTTCAAACTGTAACATTAGATACTTACACATCCCAGTTGCATGAGCAAATCCTCTGACTTCAGTGAGATTACTCAGAAGTGCAGCTTGAAAACCAAACACACTATAAAAAACTTTTCTTTAGAAGGAAGGTGAACAGCTACTTGTAGAATTTCCATATCATGCATTTTTCAAATGCTCCCCCCTCTGATGTCTAATGAAAGAATTTATATAAAGTTAAGAGCACATAAAGATGTCTTTAAAAAGAAAAGCAACCTGATTGCAAAAGTAGCTATCCATTCTGCTGACCAGACACATTTAACCTGGTAAGTGTTCCCAGCTTTGACATTAGGGAAATACTACATCTCAATGCATTACTTCTAATTCTAAAGAGGAGGAGTTTGACATGAACTTTTAGAATTCCATTTTAATTGAAATTTTAATATTCTAACTTATTTAACAATTTCAGTGTGTGTACTGAGTGCCACAGAAGAATGAATACTCCATATTAAGAAGCTGGAATGAAAACCCAAACCTGAAGTTTGAACTATTACAGTGCACATCTTGGGCTAACTACCCACCCAGTGTGTTGCTGCATTACCCACGTACTCGGCTGATTTAAGTTCTGTTACTGTCATATCAGCAAAATTTAGTAAGTGATGCAGTTCACTCTTAAACACGGGAACAAACAACAACAAATGAATTAAATTTTTGCTGGAGAAGTTAGTCACAAGTTATACAACTTCTTTACAACAACTGAAGTCAAATGGACTTGATAGGCAAACACAAGTCAAACAAAACAGAATGGAAAAGTGTATGAACCCAAACTTCCGAAAAATGAGCTAACTTACCTTAAAATCTAAGTCGTCTGTTGAAGAAAGAGCAGTGCCCATATACTCAGTGTGTTCATTACAGAAGAATCCCATCATTAACGCGACAAGCACTATTTTGTTTCATGGGCTCATGAAGAAAAGATGTATTTTGTGCTTTACATTTTATCATCAAATGCTATTTCCAGAGTCATACTGTTATTATGAAGTGGCTTCATTAACAAATGAGGAAGTGATATATCCTCTCTCCATCAGAAACGTGGGGAAAAACGATGTTTGCCATATGGTAAAAAAAAACAACTGGTGAGGAGTTAAGTGCTTAAGCTTCCTGGATATCATGGCAAAAAAGGCAAAGCTTAAATTGGCTTTAAGTACATTGTATTTATAGTTCTGAACATGTGTCCATGCATTTTACAGCTCTTCAACAATGACATATTTTAAATTTACTGTAATTGCAGAATTTCTCCCAGAAGCCAGAAAGGTGAATAATTTTTAAGTTTTTGGTGCTGATTCTTGACCAAATGATTGGAGTCTTTAGCAGTATGATGTACTTAAAATTGTTGGGTCATATCCTGAAGTGCACTGGAGCAGCAGCTTAACAGACAGCATTGTGGAAGGTCTGCATGGATTAAACAAAGCTTCAAGATTATTTCCTCAATTCTCTTTCTGGAACATCTACCTTCACTGATGTGTGACACCTGGTTCCAGGAGTTAAGAGTTATTACCAGAGGAGTCTGGCTTTGATACCTGGGTCAACTACAATGCCAAAGTGGAAAAATCCATCTTTGCAATGTGCAAAGGCGGCTCATACTGGCTACTGTGTAAGAAGTCCAACCTCTAACAGTCTCTTTTCTCTCAAGAATCCCTTATCTTTCCTTTCTCCCTTCCAAACCGAGATTCTTCTCATGTCCAACTGAGAACACATCACGGCCTCACTCTCTTAAATAAAATCGTATGTTACCCCAAGATCACCAAATATTGCAAAAAATAAATTGCATTCAATCACATAGGAAATGGCAACAAAAAAGGTGACTTGGTTAAGCACACAACTTTTTTTTTTTTGTGAGCTTTACAGCACTTGGCAAGGTTTAAAAAAAAAAGGAAAGAGAACTTTACACTTAATGATATCGATTAACTTATGTATAAATTCTAAAGACTATAACTTGTCAAGTCATCCCAGTTTCGCTGGTACCTATTGCAAATAACAATACTGATAGCTGCCATTTAAGGCACAGATGTTTTGATTCTGGGATGAAGATTTAACCATTCTTGATATCCAGTAGACATTGTGTTCTCAGTTCTCTGAAGCAGCCTTTTTGGCTACAATACTAAAATAACAGGGTCAACTGAGGGAAGATGGAAATGACATACTTTAGATTCTGGTCCTAAGAGTACAAGAGACTTAGCACATTTCAACATATTAACCCTCCCCTTACAGTTTGAAGTTGTTCCTGAAGGCAGTGTTAACCTAACACATCTTATGCTGAAACAGATAAGGAGTACAGAGGACTATTCTACCTCAGCAGAAGACAAGTTACTAAGAACAGTTTAATGGGATTCCCTGCGCTTTTCTACCTAACCATGCCTCAGGACTACAAAAAAATGTTCTGAGTATGTAAGAAGCTTAAAAGAACACATGTATTTTGAAAACTAAACTAATGGTTTTATTTAACAAAGTTTTTACGCTCTAACTGGGCTTAAAAGCCAAATCAACAAACAAACAATGGTACATTCAACAAAAATTTATCTACCTGCTGCAGGCTTAACATGGCAAGTTAAGAACATGCCTGCAGCTGGAACTATTTCTTTTTTATTCTAGATTATGATATTCACTACTGGATTTAAGCACAGATCTCTCACGTAAAGACAAGCGCTAAAAAACCCCAACTCATTGCTTTCCTCTTCAGTATAAAAATATAGCATATACACACACAAAACAATTCTCCTGGCAATGATGCCTGCTCTAAATAAAAATAAAAAATAATTGAAAAATATAAAACAGATTAAAAAAAGATGCTATGCATGTACTAATGTCAACTGCATAACAAAAACTGTCATTCATTCTGTACTATTCTAGGAGGTGGATCCAGAAAGAACATTTGCATTTATTTAAGCCTGATATTTTATGTGCTCTGAATTGCCATTGAACAGACTTGTTACTGTAATCCAGAAATTTCTGTTATTGATCCAAATATATCGATTTTAAACACAAAAGCAAATAACTTCAGAATTAAGTTTGTGACTCAAGAGTCAGTTCAACAAATTAAACTTCCCAAAACTAATACATTTGTTTCCTGAGATGCCTCAAAGTCACGTTTCAACTTCACATTACACTGCAATTAACAGAAATTACTATGCACGAAATCAGACATTAACTATAGCATACAAGCACATTTACAGAAGTCACCTAATTTCACTGTTGTGAACTACTGTGTTAATGTAGCTTAACAAAGCTCCTAAAATATTCTTTATACATTACAAAACAAGGATTTACAAAACTTTATTTTATTTCCAAGTTACTTCATTCTAAAAATATTGAAACATAAGAAATACTTCCTAAGACACTTTACAATAAAAGGCTAACAATCTGGCATGGGAGAGGTAAGTATATGGAAACTTGTTTTAACAGTCACAAATCAGACGCTGGTGATTAAAGAACACTTTGTTCTTCAGAGCTGGTAGGCACTTCCACATAGCCAGAATATAAGATTTCCTACCACTCCTTTTGCCTCCCACACATAAAAATATCCAATGCAATTTAAAAAAAGGTAGGATAAAAGGGTGGACATGTGATGAAATAAAAGTATTATCTAAGGTCTTGATTATTGTTCATCTTGTGTAAGTGTAAAGAGTCTGTCCCAAAGTTTTCCTGACAAGATGGAGTTATTTGGCCTTTAAAAGCGTTAGCTGAAATACCTCCCTTTTTTACCAGTACATGTTGTTTGCTCACTGCTGTATTGCTGGTTTATGTCTGTAACAGAAACTGGCTCTAGGCCAGCCCATGGGTCCTCAAGCATTGAAGGTCTGTAATAGTTTTCCACATCATTAGACACTCTTTTCTCTCTGCCATGCGCTGTACCAAATGGAGTAGATGTCCTGGGTGATCCCTTTGGAAGAAAACCATCAGGTAAAGAAACATTTAATAGTCTAATTCAAACTAAAACAAAACAAAAAGAAAAAAAAATTAAAAGAATTTAGAAAATGTTTCCTTCTACTGTAGCAGAGCTCTGAAGCTGATTATTAATTGTAATTACTACACCTCACTTGCATCTTCCTCAGGAAATATTAACTTTAATGTATTTTACTTATGAGTGATGATTCACCAGGGTAAGAAAAGCGCACCACCACGGTCTTCTCCAAAATACTTGTTTACATCAATCTGGCACATAGCTGCAGAAAAGCAGCTCATGCTATTTTTCATGATCTGTCAACAACATGTCTAACAAAAGCTGAACAACAAAACAGGGAGTTAGAGGCTGAGGAAGAGTTTACAGTATGACCAAGAGGAGAAGTCAAATATTAAGCACTTACAGATTGAACACAGTATTGCATAACTGAAATAGCTACAAAGAATTCACTGGAAAAAAATCCCCTTTCAACCAAACTAGTGTTCTGTGAAATTTGAGAACAGATGACCTTATTTTATATACAATCTCAATGGTAATCAGTGATTTAGCAGGTACTGACTTTTGCAGGGAGCTTTTTTTTTTTTTAAGATCAAGAATCACAACAATTACTTCTGTAAAGCTGCTACAAGTCTGCAGCTTGAAAAGGGCTGACATAAAGGAACTCCTATAATCATTTTCTCCTGTTAGCACCATCCATTGTTCTCCTCAGACTCACTCCTCTAAAAAGTGAGGTTCTGTCTAAAGCTGTATTTATTTAAATTTGTTTTAATCAAAGTTAAACAACCCATACTGCAGATAGACAATAATCTCCAAGCATGCCCACTGCATTCTGTATGGTTAGAACAACATGATGCCTTGAGGCTGGTTGTCAGATTTTGTAAAGCAGGGCAAAAGCACTTGATTAATGCCTGCTTTCCCCCACAACCACACCACCCCTGAATTTCTGCATCAGCAGTGATGGTATTTAAAATTGACTAGTAAGCCCTAACAGCATCTATGTAAATAGATCACACGAAACAATTTCTAAGCAAAACTGAGAAATTATGCCATAAAGTGAAGGACCCAAAGTTTAGCCAGAAGAGTAGATTTCACTCAAACAGCTTGAACCTATTTCTGCTAATGTGCTGTGGCAGGAACATGCTGATGTGTTTCCAGCAAGAACTTTTCAGGGACTCCTAAAGTTTGACGATAATGGATACACGATCAAATGTGGGAACATCCATGTCTTATTTATAGGGCACTTGTTTCTAATGATTCTCTGCAGTTAGGTTATGTAGCTAAGACAATGATCTCAAAACAGAAGAATTTCTGAAAGGTGGTGAATTACTATACTGCATCAAACCCCATGAGGGTCAGAGAAATCACCTCAGAATACATCTAAAAAACTTTCTAAGCGACATGGAGTTTCCTAGAGTAAGTTGACATGCTCTAGCAAAAGTGACAATTACGTTAAGCACTCACATTTAGTAGTGAAACAGCAGTATACAATGCATTCTGTCCTAAATAAACACAAAACCGCACCATCTCTAAACCACCACATTTAATGAAGACCTTCTAACTCTGACATTGTAAAAGAGATTGAATGTGGAGCTTAGTTATTGCTGTGTTTAATCTGCAGAAGGCAAAAGAAACCTGAGCCGATATAATGATCTGCAGTATTCAGTGAAGCAGCAAAATAATTCAATGGTAAGGCTCATTTGTATGGATTTATTTAATAACCTTAAATTTCACTACAATATGATGCAGGTCATCAGTAACACTGACATTACACTGACATTTTACCTTTTTTTGAAATCTAGGAAATTTATTATTATGTAACACAAGAGTGACAGCCTTCAGTACATGTTAAATTTAAGCATGTAGATTATTTACATTTAGAATACTAGTCATCATATGCTTTTTCCCCTCTGAATTTTTTTTTAGAGAAGAAAATCAAAATGTGATTATTCACATTATAGGCCTGCAGAAAAGGAAAACAGCCCTACCTGTATAAGTGAAACCATTCAGTGCAAGAGGCACTATTTGGTACCAAAGATAGCTTAAAAAAAATTTTCTATTAGTTGTCACTAATGCCAACAGCCTTTTCTCAACGAACTTTCCTTAAAAAAACAGTCAATCTATTCTCAGTACTTTTTCTCCAGATAACAAATCTCTCTTTAGAATAGAAAACAAGATCTTTTGGTGCTATTCATTAACATATTACTGAGTGGAGTAATACTGCCTTGAAACTAGGGACAGTCACTCCCTTTATCAGCTTGCTTCACCTGATGTAATTATAGCTCCTGGCATATGCACAAAACACAAAAATCACAACTGTACCATTTCAAAAGGGTGGAGTTTCTTTTACCTTCTGTAATAATTTTTGATCCACATCACTACATAGCTGCTGCTAGTAGCTAGGTCACTAATTCCTGCTGAGTGTAGGAAATGAAACATTACCACTAAGTGAATTCTAAGTGGAGATAAGAAACACAACAAAGACAAATCACAGAATGGTTTGGGTTGGAAGGGACATTAAATATCATCTAGTTCCAGCCTTCCTCCCGAGGGCACGGATACCTTCCACTAATTCGGGTTGCTCAAAGCCCCATCCAGCCTGGCCTTGAACAATGCCTGGGATAGTGCATCCATAACTTCTCTGGGCAACCTAATCCAACGTCTCACCCCCCTCACAGTAAAGAACTTCTCCCTAATATCCAATGTAAACTTACTCTCTTACAGTTTAAAGGCATTCTCCCTTGTCCTGTCACTACACACCCTTGTTTCCATAAACATGTTTTCATAAAATATAAAGCAGAAGCACCTCTGTAGAAAAAAACAGAAAGTGCTGTTAACTAAACGCCACATAAAGGCTGAGTTAGCCATTTCAGAAAAAAAAAGCTCAGTATGTTTTTCATCAAGTTTTCTGTTTGTTTCAAAGAATGAAAAGTTTGTGAGCACAAAACGAGTGCAGAATGCTAACGGCATGACATTAATAGAACACTACAGTAAACATAAACTGTTTACTGTTTTTGGATTTTCCAATGCAATGTTAAAGGGCCACTTAAGACTCTGATCTCAAAAGTGACTGTAGCATCATAAATGTCAAAGGCATTGTAGTTCACTAACAGGATCTACAGAGAAGAGGGAACAATGCACATGCATCATGAGAAATGTGATGCTTAGAAAATGCATAAAGGCTTTCTACCTGAATGTATTTATGGCCTCATGGGCAGAGATCCTTGTCCACACCAATGCAAATGAGGACTCATGGTTTATGAGACCAACTCCCCCTGTGATTGCCTCTACTGCCCTCCCAGGCAGAACAGCCCATGTGTACACACGTAAAAGCGCAGACTCACGCATTTCTTCAGTCCTGGGCAAAGCTACAGACATTCAATATCCTTTGAGTTTCTGAAGGAATTGCCATCAGGCCAGTGCTCCTAAACTACTCACAAGGTCTAATGAAGGAAAGGGGAGAAGGGAAGATGTTGTGACAGTCTGAGACTGGATTCAAACTTGTACCTTCTTTATGTCGTGTTTCTTACCTCAGAACATAACCTGACTTTATGGCAGGTTTCTTACATCAAGAATGGAGCCTATGAGCTTCTGGGAGGGTTCCTGTCCTCAGGTCCTGACATGAAAGAGTTCTGACTAAATCTAAATACAAAAGGATTCCTACATATTCTTCTGCTCAATTAATTCTAAGGCAGGCTTTGAAAAAAAAACTTAATTGAACAGCCAAAGAGTGATCTTTTGAAGGGAAATTAGACATCGATGGCATAAATTATCCCTCCAGATTCTGCGGCAGTAATGCCACATGCTTGGCTTTTTCAAAAGACACTGAGGTTAAGCAATCTGTTGGCTTCCACACCAGGAGAGTCTCTGCCGTTGTGCTGAAGAAAATGTATAAATTTTATAATAATTCCTTTCCACCAACTATGAGATTCCTGAGTTAACTGCATCATAAGATTTTACTAATCTCTATTAAGATGAGACTTCCTTATCATACTTTAATCCTTCAATAAGAGCACAAAAAATTTTATCACTGTACTGCAACTGTCATTAATTACACTTTGAAGGTTTCTCTAATATTGCATAAAGCCAGTTACATACATGAAGTTGTTATCCTGAGAACTGATATTCCTGTGTGCATTGCCAGTCACATGCTACAAATAACACAGCTGAAAAAAAGCTTAACTCAGAGAACCTGTTGTTGATGGCTTTCAGGAAAACTATACAAACAGAAGCTTTCAGTGCAATGCAAAGACTTTAAAATGAGAGTCTATTTCTGTTCTTGCAACAGATGCTCTCGTTTCTGCTTAAAGGAGTCTCAGCTTAATTCTCTTTAACAGAGAACTCCTGTTCTCTGTCCGTGTCCCTGGAAACTCTGAGTGTGGATATGGCAGCTTCCATGACGGAGGGCAATACGGGCAAAGTAAAAACACACCTCGCTTCACCACTGCACTAAGAAAACTGACCAAACGGAGGCATGTACAGGAGAAAGAGGTGTTCGCTGCCGCCGTTTTGGGCGGTGCTTAATTCTCTACCTTCACACGCCAGAATATGAAAAAGAAAGCTGCAAAAAGAAAAAGAAAAGCTGCAAAAGAAAGCTCTCGTGTCTTCGCAATCCGCCAGGCCTGGGGCCCTCCTCCCTATCCTCATCTCACAGCTCCCTGTGCTCTGTCCGTCCTCTCTAACGCGGGGGAATGGGCGGGGGAAAAACTGATGCTGCTCAGTGCGGTTCAAGCCTCGCTCTCCCCCGTAAATTCTGCTGGCGGGTGGACGCTGCGCTGGCACAAGCCCTCGGCGGGCTACGGGCCCCGTTTAGAAGCAGCAACTGCACCTCCCTCCCTCCTTCCTTCCCTCCCTCCCCGTATCCTTCCCCGCCTTTCCCCATACCTGGAAGTGCCTCTGGAAGCCGCCGGGCGAGCGCTTGTGCTGCGGCGGCGGGTGCAGAGGCGCTCCGGCCGGGGACACGCCGCCGTACGGAGCCGGGTACCGGGGACTGACGCTCTGCGGCCTGCGCGGGGTCTGAGCCCCCGGCGAGGGGCCGCCGAAGCGCCCGTAGAACCCGGAGCCTCGGGGCGAGAGGCCGCTGCCGTACGGCCCGGGCCGGTGGCCGTAGGGCGGCGTGTGGTGGGGGCTCCCGTAGCCCCGCGGAGAGGGCGGCAGGGGCCCTCCCCCGGAGGGAGGGCTCTGGATGCTGCCGCCCGCGTAGGGAGGTGTCGGTGCGCGGAATCCCGGTCGGTACATGGCCGGCAATGGCAGCGGCGGCGGGAGCGGAACCTGTGCAATGGCGGCGCCGCCGCGTCCGCTCTTTTCTCTTCCCCCGCCTCTTCGTCGCCAGGCGGCCGGCAGGTTCCGGCCTCTAAACGTTCCGTGGCGGGGAGGGCGAGGCGCCGTCCATCCCACCTGGAAGCGGGAGGGAGGGCTCGTCTGCTTCACACAGCGACCTGCTCGCCGATCCCCAGGGATTCTGCTCGTTTTCAAGCTGAAGGGGAGTAATCTGGAGTGATGGTCTCCCAATATGCCTTGTAACTCAGGTGATGAGGCTCACGGCGTTCGTGGGCTCGGCGTGGGTGTCAGCGAATGCCCGCGGTTCTACAGCTGCTAAAAAACAACGAAATGAACTGTAAAGCAAAGCGAATGTTTACCTCACATTTCATGTCACTTCAGATATGCTTATTGTGCGCCTTTGTTCTGGAGTCTTTAAATGTGTGAGCCTGCAAATGCTACGTTTTACGGCAGTCCCGATTGAAAACACATACAGTGACCTTTAAAGAGCACTTTAAAGGAAAGGGTTTTCTTAAAAATCAGTTCGAACTGTCAGCAGTTAAGTGAGTGGTAGCTCAGGCAAAGACTTACTCATACAAACTCGCGGCAAAATGCTCTGTTGTAGGAGAACTTCATACTTAGTACAAAGTAAATTTGACAATGTTATTTATTACCATTCCTGCTCTGTTCTCAGGTATATATTAACGCAAATCCTCAACAACTCAGTAAAAATTAGTAAAGGGGTTTTTTATTATTTATTTCTGTCAGTACAACAAAGCACTACTCGGTTTTAGGACATTGCAGTACTGGAAAATTAAAAAGGGCTTTCAGAACAGCAGTGAACAAAAGTTAACTATTAAAATAAGCAGAATGTTTCTATGCTTTATATACCAGTCTTGCTTTTCTTTGGCTTTAAACAGGTTTTGGTTTGTTTTTTTTCAATGGCAACAACTAACTTTATATTCTCATGGAACTCAGCTCCTCACTATGTTATACAATGTCTCTGTAAAAAATTAGGCAATATATTTTAAATTCTAAAATGGAAAGAGGCAAAACCTGCTCATTTAAATTTTTTGATAATCCGTTAGTCTGGAAGACTATCTGGTTTTATTGTGCACACAAGGAATGCCATGTCTACACAAGACAGTTTATCCTCTTAAGTTACCAAGTTATCTGATCTATCTCATTCCAAAAAAGCACAGTTTAATTTGAACCCTTTTCACACCAAATGATTTAGAAATACATATTGTTGTGCACATGTTGAGTTACACTGGGGTAATTTTGCTGATTAATTTCTTCTTGTTGACAAATCTTTAAGCATCCATGTAATACTTTTGATTACACACAGCACGTCCAGTCAACAAATCTGTCATGTAGGTTTTCTCTGTGTTCTTCCTCAGCATTCAGGGAGACACTCATGTGACATTTCTTAAGCCTGTGCTATTCGTAATGCTCGTTTTCAAGCAATCAGAAGTTTCGGCTGCTTTTGAGATACAACAGTTGTCTTATCCTCACATATTTCTCATAAATAAATGCCGAACCCCTGTGTAGGCTTTTTCATCCTGTTAGAGAGGCAAGAAGACACCGTGGTGTTCCTGTAACAAGCTTCTGCTCTGTCCTAACACAGACTAAAAATAGTCTGAGGGTACCTCGTTCAGGGAAGAGTTGCTCAAAGGTCAGTTCAAGCTAACCCTTCCATAGCTATACCCAACTGAAGATACAGCTTACAGTGTAGGTAATATTGCACCTTCAGTGACGGAGAACTGAGGTGAAGGATCTACCTCGTGCCGGTGAGCGGATGTACTGGCATCCAGTGCGGCTGCCTACCTTGGCAAGAGCGGAAAACCCTTCGGGGTGGTGGTGGAGGAGGGGTGGTATTCTACTTTTATTCCACCTTGGCAATGTTGTATGTCACGGTCTGTACGCAGAACTGGAAGTACAAATTTCCAGCCATCAAACAGCGGAATTCCTGCCGCAAACGTCTCCTGCTTTATGAGCCAGGAGTGCTTCATAGGACACGAGAGGCGCAACGTCCCGCCGCTGCCGCGAAGGGGGAACGCGGCAATCAGCCGGGACCGGGACCAGAACCGGGCTCGGGCTCAGGGCCGCCCGCGCGTGCGCGCCCCCGTCCCGAGCGATCCAAGGCTGTCCCGGGAGCGGGAGGGGAAGGGGGCGGTGGCGGCGGCGCCTGCGCCGAGCGCTTGGTGCTGTGTCGAGTGGCGGGGATGCTGCGTGCCGCTCTGGGAAGAAGGAGCCGGTGTTGCGGAGGGCTCTGGAGGAGCCCGTGCCCCACAGCTGCCGGCGGCAGCGCCAGAGCCCTGAGCGCTGCCTCTGCCTCCCCCTCCCTGGGCAGCGGCGGCGGGGCGCGGAGCGGAGGCGCTCCCCTGGCAGGTACCGAGCCGTGCCGCGCCCTCCTCCTCCTCCGCCTCCCCTCTCTGGCCGCGTCGGGCCCCTTTGTCCGTGTGATCCCGCCGGGCTCGGAGTTGGCGCGTCTGGGGCGGGGGTCGGATCGGAGTCGCTTCGCTGGGGGCGGGCGTGAAACACCTGCGGGAGGTTCCTGCGAGGGGGTGGTGAAGGGGTCCGTGCGCGGCCGTGCTGTGCGGAGCGCAGCCCCTGGGCAGCCTCGGAGGCCTTGGACTTTGCACCACGGCCGTGCTCGCTGCCCGCAGGACCGCGTCGCTTGTGACACGGAGCGTGTCGGCTCTCCAGGCAGCCTTGGCTAATGGCATGCCCTATTCCAGCCCTGATTTTTTTGTAAGGTTACCAAAGTGTAACTGCATACAGTTGTGCTTTTAATTTCTTTTTAAAATGAAATTAAATAAACCCAAGCTGTAACAAAGGGATCGTTCTCTGTCTTCAAGTTTCTCTGTTATTAAATAAGATAGAAAAATAGTAACAATAGCGTTGGTGGCACTAGAATCGGAGGAAGTTTGCAGTTCTGCCTCCCACTGTGAACATACCAAGTGCGTCCCGGGCTGGAGTGTACCCACTGATTGTGAATTAGTCCACGATAGTGATGGATTTGATTATAACTTACTGCATGGATAAAGTAAAAAAATTGTGCAGTCAAAGTAGAGACAATAGACTTGAGCAGTCTATGTCTTCTGGAATTGAAGGTAATTGAATGGGATCTGTTAATTTGCATTGTTGCAAAAATTAATTGGCGCTCTTTCTGTCACAAGTGTAAAGGAAATCTTTTTGGACTATGACACAAGAATTAATTTCTGTTTTATGGAACGATCTCTGTTGGTTGTTTATTCATATTGTTGGGCTAGGTCAACCTTGGGACAAGCTATTGAGCTTAACTAAAGAATGTGAATCAGACTGAGAGTGAGTGGGTCTATTTATTCTTAATCGAGTTATTTGTGAAAGATACATGTGACAGTCTAATTCATAATAAATTCAAGCATCATGGGAATCGGGGGTTTACACGGAAGATAGAGCTGGGTGGAGTGATTTTTCTTTCAGTCATCAAGTTACTAGTATAAATAAAAGCAAAAGTACAAGAGAAAATGTGAGTTTGCATTTTAGAAGATTTCAACTGTTGAGTCAGAATTCTAACAAAGTCTAACTTTTGGTGTGTGCCTGCTCAGGAAGCTAGTGATGAAAGGAAAAAACGCAGGAGATGTTTCTAGTTAATGCTGATAAATTCTGATCTCTTGTGTTTGTTTATGATGCGGTTTTGTTTCTTTTTGTTCCTACAATAGATAGCACTCCCTTATTCAGGATTCATGTACCAGAACTGCTGTTTCTCTGATGTCAAAAGGCTTTCTACTGCAGTTTTTTCAGCAAATTAGTGTCACACTGGAATACAAATCTAGCTCCTATGTATTTTTTTAGTGACCATCTGTATTCTTCTAGTCTGAAGAGACTGACAGGTCTATTCATTTCCTCAATTTTCAAAAGCAAACTTTTGATCTCTTTTCTTTCTTGCATTTCTTCATCATTATGGACATCTGTTATTGACTAGCATTAAAAAAAAAAAAATCACAATGATCTGTTTGTGTTCAGAGCAGCAGTTGTGCTCTCCTATTCTGTTCCAGCTATGGAAGAGTCCTAATCCCTGAATGGAGTGTTAGATGATGCCATAATGTGAGCGACATGATAATTAGTAAGGGTTCATTAGTTTTAGTTATGCATAAATATATATTTACAGCCTAATCTTAACATTTTACAGGCTTTTTTGAGAAATATCTTTATGGATTCCTGCAACTTGGCTGCAGGTAGAGAACCTGTTGGCTCTGAAAAGTTGGTATTTTTCTAGTAGTGTATCTGTGAGTAGCCCTAAATATTGGATCAGGATGAGAATAGGTGAGTTATTAAATAATAAAGTGCAGCTCTAAAAGATGTGGAAATAATAGAGGAAGGTGGACCTTTTAAATTGAAATTATGTCTTCTTCCTTTTTGGGGGAGCTTCAGTAAAGCTTTTTACATATTTTTGGTAAAAAGAGTAATGTTTTTGTGGAGGAAATGGTGCGCCCAGCTTGCTAAGACTGAAGTTATACTGGAAGGCCTGTGGTGTTTTCCTGGCAAAACTATTTTCCAGCATCTGGAACTCATGGAGGTGTGGAGCACTGAAGACAAGTAGCAGCCTGAGATTTTCCTAAAGGCTTTGAAAGTGCAAAACACATGGCCATTCTTAGATGTGCATGTTTTCAACACGCTACTCGATCTGCATATTGTACTAAAGCCCAAAACTTGTTAAATGGAAATCTCCTTGGAGTAATTGGTAACAATGGAGGAAAATTTCTTAAATGTGAACAATGGGATGCAAGTGTCCTCGTTGAGAGCAGTACAGTTAATGAAAATATTTTAGCAGAAGCCTTGAATTTCCAATGCTGCTTCAGTTCTCTGTCGCTTTTTTTTTATCTCTCTCTTGGTATACATTTCCTTCTTCCCATATGTAGGAAGGAGAGTTATGAGGGTGACTGAAGGGTGGTGCAGGTCTAATGGAGGGAATGTGGAGCAAGTGATAAAGGCATGCACTGCTGCATGATATGGGGGATGCACCACACTGCCCTGCAGGCTTTGAATGAATGTGGTTTGTTTGATTCCCACCCCCTCAACCCCCCACATTTTACATCTTTCTGTTACCAGGACAAGCGCCAAAAAGAGATGCTTGCCACAAGTTGGTATGTATCATTTTAGTGGTGTTTCTGGCCTGGTGCTTTTGTTTTGTGTGTGATATGAGACCGTCTTCCAAATAGTAACCAAATGACCATCCACACAGGGTGATGAAGTGTTTGTGCCCCCAGACTACAATTAAAGACTGAATGAGTGGAAGGTAACCTAAGGCCATCAAAGAAATAGTTGGCCAACCTTTGAGATTACTTTCTCTGTCTGTGCTGTTTATTGCCATTACTATTGTTTCTTGGACCTGGTCGGGTTGGAAAGGGTGAGGGAAAGGAAGAAAGCATTGTGATTTCCTAATTATTATCTTGCATGTGCAGCTGCCATTGAAAGAGTATTTCCTTGGCTTATATATTCTGCCTTAAGTTTTGTAATGGGGATATTCTTTTTGTGTGTGTGTGTTGCAAGTGGATAGGTCTACACAGGCCAAAACACTTTGTGAGTTCTACTGTGCTTCCCATTGTTCTGCAACACTTACTTTTAGTTTGTGTCATTCTGGTGTTGCTTGCTAAAATGCTTTTGTTGTATCTTTCTTCAGATTAGTCTTTAAAAGCTGTTTGAGTGTTTGTGGAAGGCACATCAAAAGTATCACTATAAAGTAGCTTTATTGTAAAATTGCTGGGGAATTAGAATAGGTTATGAAATGTCATCCATAAGGTTTTCCAACTTTGAAAGACTTTACTAATATAGTATACTCCTGATAACCAGTTTTCTCAGAAAGCTTTATTATAATTTATTAGGGGAGGGAGATGAGGGAGGATGATGAGAGAGTGTCATAAAAACAATGTGTTTTATTTTTTTTTAAGATCTAAGTCACTGTTTTTTCTTTCCTGTCAGGTGGTAGTAATGTAAAGCCATTGGATGGTGTGAAAATTCTTGATTTAACAAGGTTTGTGTTTTGTCTGTCATTTGTAACAGTGTATCTAAATGCAAATAATCTGATGAAAAACTAAGAAAACAATTTTTTTTTAAAATATTAAAGGGTTCTTGCAGGGCCATTTGCCACAATGAATTTGGGAGATCTAGGGGCTGAAGTTATCAAAGTGGAAAGACCAGGTAAAATTTTTATTTGTTTATTTTAGATATAATAAGAACTGGGTGTTATGTGTATGTGTGTATTTATGTATGTATATAAAGTAAGGACTTTGGGTAATTAGCTTCTAATTTAATTTTGTGTATTTTTAGCTTAACACAATGGTTTTCTTCTTCCGCTCAGCACACGAACTTCTTATCCAAAGAGTTGCTAAGGATTGGGTAATGGTAAAAAAATGCTTCATTCTTATGGTGTAGCTAGACTTTTTAGTTTGTAAGACCATATAAGAAGAATGACAAATTGCGTGGCATTTGGGTCTTTTTTTAGAAATAGTCCCCTCACTTGACTCTCAGTTTTATGCATCGTTATGCATTTGAGGTATGTAATTATGCCATAGCAGCTACGCATTATGTAATGTATTTTTTCCTTTAAGTTTCCATATTTTAAGTTTCCTTCTTTCAGTGTTACTAGTTTTGAAACTAGTTAATGAAAATAGTTGAGATACTAAACAATATTACACTCCCTATGTTTTATAACATAACAGTCTATAATAATTTATAGCATAAATTCAGGTACTAAACATGCTACATTCTCTATATTTTATTTATAATAGGAAATATTGAATGTTTGAACATTTAGTGAAACACTGAATGTCTGACAAAGGTTTGGCCATATCAATCTATAGGTCATCCTTATTTACGGACCATTGTTATAAAGGTTTTCATTTTTGTGACCAGGCAAAGGTACATCAATTTTTTAATGTCATATTAGACTGACACTGGTTGTATTCCAAACATCTACATAGTAGGAATGGAGCAATGTCAGCAGTTAAGTACGAAGTAATGGTTTTGAAGCTTTGCATTGTTTGTGGTCGAAGAAGGGCAGCTTCAGAATTTTAAATTTCAAACATTTTAGAATGTGAGTAATCCTCTCTTTCTGTGAGAAGATGTCTACTTTCACAGGAGTATTAATCCAAAAAGAACAGTAGCCCCACTAGTGTTCTAGATGGAAAATATTACTGAAATGTTTGCTTTGAATCACTTGAAGTACCCACACAGAGAGGAGATTGCCCCTGCCCCCCTAAGTATCCTGCTTGAACCAAAATAGTCTTTTGAGATATTAAACAGTACAAATGTTGATAAGCAATTTATATGTTTGCATAATTTCTGCCGCTGTAGATCTTTAATGGCTGTAGACTTTTGTGTTACTGTAGTGTATAGCATGATTATGACGATGGCTATGTAATATAACACCTAAGGTTCTTCAGCTTGTTTCTAGATCTATGCCAGTATCAGTCTTCTGTGTTGCCTCACTAAGGAAAGTTTTCAGTTATGTGAAGTTAACAAATAGATGAAGTCTAGAAATTGAAATAGATATAGGAATGTGCATGCTTCTTAACACTCAGGACAGTGATTGTATCTGAATTTGAATTTAGCTTTAGTTCTATTTTAAATAGATTGCTAGTTCTCATGATGTTTAAGAAAGGTTAAAAATTGGAAATTAAGCATAAATGATACAGTGATATCAGTGCCTGCAGCCCATTTAAGGCAGGGTTTCTGGAAGAGCTGGAGATGGAGCACTGCGCCAGCTATAGCAAGTGATTTTTTTTGTTGGTGTTGTGCAGCATGCAACTTAATCAGTTGTTGTCTATCAGTGGTATCTTGATGTTGTGTCTGGAGTGTTTCAGGAATAGCTTACTGACCATGTGAACTGTGTGACTTGGTGCAGGCAAGAGCCTCTACTAAATTCTTCAGGATTGACTAAAAGAATTGCATTGTAGCTCTACTTCAAGTTAAAACAAACAAACTACCAAAAAAACCTCCAACTCCCCTTTCCCCAGCCTCCCCAAGAAAACAACCAAAATACCAACCCACAAGTAAGAAACAAACAAACAACCTGCAAATATACTAGTGGTGTGTGGCTGTATTAGTATTTTAAAGACTAAATGGAATCCCAGTGCTAGCAAAAATTTTATTCACTTTGCTTAATTGCATTCAATTTTAGGTGGTTTTTGATATAAATATCCTAAAATATATGTGTTAAACTGATATTTGTCCTGCCTGCTAGATGAAGCTTAGGTGACTTAAATGTGATATTGGAGGAAAGCTTTTTATTCTTTTTGTTTGCTGTGTGATACTGGACAACTATGAATATGTGACGGTATTTCTTTCAGGAGCTGGTGATGACACAAGAGCCTGGGGCCCACCTTTTTCTGGGACAGAAAGCGTTTATTTTCTCAGTGTCAATAGAAATAAAAAGGTAAATGGGGTGTGGAACTGAACATGTTTTCTGTAATTACAACTGAATATATAACACTTCTTAGTTTGATTCTTAACATATACAATGGAGCAAAACTTACATTGACCTAAAGTTATGATGAATACATTTCAGGAGAAAACCCATAAGTTTTTAGAACAAAAAAGGTTGCAAATCTCTGGTATGATGCTGTAGGCAGCTGAGGCAAAATGAGAAAGCGAGAGTGCTCCTGCTGGTCTTCAGTTGCTGGCACTAATTAACTGAAAATGCAACCTGCTGAATGTAAGGGTTATTTTATTTGAGTGATCCTTTTTGTCAGGTGCATCAGCTCAGTTGACCTGTGTCAGCTGTCAGCTGGAGCTGGAAGAGTGCTGCCGTTATACCACAGTGAGGTTGGCTAAATCCGGCTTGTGAAACTTTGGGATTAACGTGAAGTTTCGTGACATATCTGAATTGTTTAATGGCTTGTTACCATTGAAACAAATGTTTCTGGTATCCCCCTGTGTACTTGCAGTAGTGGGTCCTGTGTAAATATATAGTGAACAGGCTGCACATCTGTCAGACTGGTTTTGGTGCTTGTCTGATCCATTAATGAGATTTAGTACAGCTTCCTTTGCTGAGAGGTTTTTTTTTTTTTAATTTTTTGCAGGAAGAGGTGGGATATGTGTTAAAATTTATTTATCCAAATTAGCTGTAGTGTGAAATTTGACTGTTGGTTATGTTTAGAAGAGGCTGATAATCCCTTTCACATAATTTTTCACATAAATTACTGTTGTATTTTTTTTAATCCCCAGAGTATAGCTATCAACATGAAGGATTCAAAAGGAGTAAAGCTAATCAAAGAGGTAGGTTTTGATAGCAAGCGAGGTGTGCTATTTTGTATTGTTCTGATTCTGAGTAGTAAGGATTAAACTCTGCATTTCAAGTATTAATTTGATAATTAAAAAAAAATCTACGTATGCAGTAAATTTTGTAAATTACAGTATGTAGATCCTGTACTCCATGCTTTTGGACTCAATGTTCAGTGTAACTTCTGTTGACTTTAGATTTAAACATACTTGAAAATGTCATCAAAATCTTCAAATGAAATATTGTGAGGAAAAACTTATTCCTTTCCTGTTACTGTTGCTGTATTTGATCTTGCTGTACTACTGCATTAGAAAGATCTGATGAAGTCAGTGAGCGGTTTAGAGGAGATGCTGTGCTCCAGTAAATACAGTTTTTTCAATGTTACTGTATATTCATGACTTCAGTTGCTTTACATCTTTCTGAAAGACATTGTCCTGTAGGTGAAACTTAGTTTCTTTTTCAGTATTTGACTTCAGGGTCTTTTAAGGTGATCCATTTCTCTATTTAAAAATAATAAAAGCATCAAATTTCACATTTTGTGAAACTTGTGTTTTGTCATCCCTTTATTTATTTTTTGTTAAGAAATGCAAGATCTGCTGCTTGCTAGTGCTGCATTTTAAGCCCTACATTAGTAGCAGCTGACTTCTATTACAGTTTGTTTCAGTATCAGTTCCAGTCCCTTTTTCACAGTGAGACTGCATGTGTCATGCAGTAGGTGGAATTTGTCTGGTAGTATATTTTGCTGGGAATATTGCATGAAATGGAAATAGATTAAGTTTTCTGATGGTTTTGACTTGTTAACTATGCAAAGGTACTTCATATGGAAATCTTTAGAGATTATAAGCCAAAGATTCTACAGTGCCTTTTCTTTTTGCAGAACAGAGGCATTTATTGTCGATTTGTTATGGAGCTGTATGTTTATATTCTAAAAAATTTGGAAGCAGAAATTTTCATGTGGAAAAATTTTGTGTAGTATAACAGATATTTTTTTGGATAAATGAGTCGTATTTTAATTAAGTGCTACAAAAATTTTTCCTGTCATGGAAGAAGACTAATTTGTTATTTGACCTTTAAAAATGGTGAAAGAAAAACTACTCAAAGTGTCCACTGATTCCACAAGTGTGGGCTGAAGGTGCTTGAAGAGTTAAAGGCAGCTGGGCCTGTGAGTCAAGATGAGGTGGAGGAAAAAATGGCATCGCCTGTTAAGTATTTACCACACTAGCTGTAAAAATGAGGAGACTTTCTGTGACAAAGTAATTTCTTATATTTTCTATCCTTTTTTAAAGTTGCTTTAATAACCACTCTAGTTTTCTGTTCCTTAAATCGATGCCATCTCTATCTGTGATGCAGCAACACTGAGAGCTGATGAGGCTCTGTTTGTCATGCAACTTGTGGAGTTGTTCATCATTCTGCTTGATTTTGAGTGATATATTTTGAAAGCATTTAGTGCAGAGGTCTTGACATTTCATTATTCATCTCAAATGGAACTTCTGTTTGGAGTTTTGTTAAAAAATATGTGTAAAGGGAAGTTATTTATAGCAGGCTTTTGTTTTCAGTTGTCTCCTGCTATCATCTGGACAGATGTGTACAGAATTGAGCATTGTTCAGCATTGTATTTGTTACTATGACAAGTAGTGTCCATGTCTTTAAAGTAGCTGATGACAAGTATAAATTGATGTTTGTGACACTGCTTACTCATACATAGATATGAGTTTTGTCGCTGGCGTAAACACTACAAAGAAATGTAATACGGTTATAATTTTTTGCCTTTATTAAGAAAGGTATCATGGTTAGAATAGATTTTATTTCCTCATATGTATTGTATAGGTGGAAGAGGGCAAATCTCAATTTAGAATAATGTTAAAAACAGGAGTAGAGAGTAGAGAGGCATATGACGAAAACACAGGCTTGATAATTAGTCAGTAGTTTCAAGTGAGCTGAAGAAATCTGTTAATCAGGAGTCCTGGCTGCTTTTCGTCCTTTGGCACAGCACTAGAAAATATTTTTTCAAGGGTCTGTTCTTTCATACATGACTACTTGATTTCCACAAATTTTTTTTGTGTCTTCCGTATTTCTTTATTCTATGTCACTTGTAGCTCTTTCTTCCTTTTTAATCTTTTTGGCTGACTGTTAATTACCTTCCAAATATTTGTCTGTCTTCCTGAATGAAAAATATTTTTTTCTCTTCAGTGATTGTATATATGCCAGTCCCATGCTCTGACATATTTTTGTAGTATCTCTTTAGAACATTATTTATCAGTTATTGTCAGAAACTCATTTTAAGAACCTTGAGTATACTTCTCTCCTGTGAGTTATTTAGCCTTATCTAATGAACTTTTTTTTTTTTAAATTCATGGAGAACTTGGGACTTTAATTGTCTGGGAGCTGATGGCACTTCTTCACTTCCACTATTTTTTAGCTGATAGGTCAATGCGTCCCATGCATTCCTCTCTTACTTGATAAAGCAAACTACTCGCATATATATATATATACATACCTATATATATATATTTGTTTATATGTATGTGTATGCAGATTCTCCTCTGTAGAGTTCTTGTAAAAACCAAAACACAAAAAAATCCCCAAACAAACAACAAACCAAAAAAACACTGACCAAAACTTCCAAATGGTATGCATGGTTTCCTTTATGAAGTTAGTAGCATCATTATTTGTTATTCAATTTAATGACTACTTTGGCATGAACTATGCTGTTTTTTATTTCCTGAGGCATAGAGGTTGAGCCTGCCAGTGTCCTTTCTGGAATAGATAGTACTCCAACTCAGGTCTGTGTTGTATTGCTCTGCTAGTAGATGTTAAAATACAAGCCATGTGTAGAGGACTTTTTAGGGAATGAAGTATGAAATTTTAGTTGACAATGGACTTAAAACCCCATTGAGACTGAAAATCTCTATGAGTTTTAAGAAAATCTAGTTTGTTTGGATCAGACTTTGTACCCACTTTTCCACAATGGCAGAATTGTTGGTTCAGTGAGCATCAGTGCTATATATAGACTGCTGTCTTTATGCATTAAAAACTATTTCCAGTGAAAACTTTAGATGCAGAGCTGGCACAGCACTTGTAAGGTGTCTTGAAAACTCCTTTCTCTGAGAGTATATACCCTGCTAAACTGGGCCCAAGTCATTATATCCTCCCTTAGCACAGTTGTCATTCCACATGCGTTGCCCAGTCCAGAAGTATGGTGCTTTTCATGTTACAGTACTGTGTGTCATGCTTTCTTCCTCAGTGGCTTGTAGGAGATGATAGTTCTTCAGTACAACATGGACAACAACTTTCAACTGTTTTAGCCCATCCAATCACTGTAATTTTTGTAGATTATGAAATCACACTGAAAGCAATACACAAGTTGTAACCAATTTCATCTCTTGAATGAATTAGGCTAAAGCTGTAGCATTACCAGTTTGAAAAGTATTTATGTATGAACTGTGATGGATTTAAACAGAAAATAAAACCTCCTTAACTTTATTTTTCATGAGGGCATTGTGATTTCTGTTATGATGACACTAGTTTATAGAAGCTTGTCTAATACACTATATTTAATTGGCTGCAAATAGCATTAAGCAATTAATACACCAGCTATGCTTAAAAATGGGTGCACAAACATATGTACCTATCAGGGAACGTTTCTTAAATTCCTGTGCACTCACACACACACACCACACAATTTACCAGGCAAAAAGCCTACAAGTCTCTCAAAGCATACATCTTTATTTTAACATGTAGTTCTCGTGCTTCAGGAGTTAACTTGTGTTAGTCTTATTGAAATTTGCATATGAGTATCTGCTTATAACTTTTATAAGAGAGGATGGAATTTAAAGCTGATCAAGGTTATATGTTAGTCTTAACATTAGGAGATTTTTGGACAAGGTCATTTATTTGAAAGCAATGAAAAAGTCATATTGCTGAGCTTGACAACACTATTGTATTTGATGTGACTTTAAGATCTTAATTTTAACTTTTTAGGTGTTGTTGGGCTTCCTATTCTACTTCTACATGTAGGAAGTTAGATATATGGCCTTGTTATGGTAATAGTAATCAATGACTTGAAAATGAAAACCAATTAAAAAAAAATATTTCTAATGTAGAGAAGATGTGAATGATGGAGATAAATCACTTAACTTTTCTTGAGTAAAAGGGGGTAGAGAGAATGTATGTGAAGATTGTTCTGTAAACTTTTGTCAAGCCTTAGGAAAATGATGTGATACTGATAATATCACAGTTTTGTCTAATCACTTTAGGATTTTGACAGTCTTCTTTCTAGATATGCAGCATCTCTAATATGTAGTTTGCAGAAATGCACAGTCTAAAAGGCAAAAAAATATCCCTATAGGCTTGTAGATTTTCTTTTATCAGGAAGACTGGAGCCACTTTGATTAGCAAGATTTTAAAATTAAGTTACGTAGAAATTTATTCAACTTTTGGGAGCTAATTAACTAATTTTATTCTTCCTTTTCTTTTCTAAAGCTTGCAGCAGCATCTGATGTTTTTGTGGAAAACTTTGTCCCTGGGAAGCTGGCTGAAATGGGTCTAGGTTATGAAGACATTAAAAAGATTGCTCCTCACATAGTGTACTGTTCAATAACAGGTATTTTATTTTCATTTCTGTGTTCATTATTTCCTTTATTTCAGTCAAAGTGTTATAAAAGTCATGTGGATGTCACTTCAGATAAATTGAAAGTTTAAGTGAGTTCAATTCAAAAACAGATATAGAAAAGCTGTGAGGAAGCAACCATGTCAACAGCTTAGTAGCTGTTCAGTGTCATTACCATAACATGTTCCTATTGATTTCAAAAGAGCCAGGATGGGCTGGCCTCTTTGGATTTTGCTTTAAACTAGCTGAAAACTGAGATTTCTTTTTTTTTCTCTCCCAGCAGTTTTACTGAATCAATTTACATATTGTGTGTTTTAAATCTGGTAGTCTCAGTGTTTTTTACTGCTCTGAAGTACCTCTCTCTTCAGAATTGTGCAGTTACCAGTTCATGGAAGCTTTATATGACTTTTTTACATCTACTGCTTGGTAACCAAAACAGTAGAAGAGTTGTATGTACTTTATAAAAGCAGGGAAGAATGAAAAGAAAGTAGACATATGTATACAGTTCCTGATATTCATATAAAAACAATTTTAAGTCTGAAAAATTGCTTAAAAAAACTCAAACACCACCACCCCCCAAAATCTTAACCAAACACTGAAATGAAAAGTCTAATATTAAAATGCAATTAAATAACAGCAGAAGTTACAGATGTTTTTAGATGGATCTAAAAATCTTAGTTACAAACCTGTTTTGCCTCTGAATTTCTGTAGAATAAATGGCTTTGGCTTTTTGGTTACTGGGTATGGATGCCATTTAATAGAAATCAAATATCTTTTTAGTCTCTTTTGATGTATTTATCGTATTTGCATGCCAGATATCTGAAAATGTCAAGAGCGGAAAGACAACTATATTCAGGGCTTGCTGAAAATCTTTGTTTAAGAACTTATTTAGGTTGGTCAGTGGCTAGCTACTGCAATATTTTTCACATTTGCTTGTGCGTATAATCTCACCACTGGAATTTGTAAAATGTGTTTGCATTTTTTCGTTTCCTTTTTTTGTTTAGTTGCTGTACCCATAATGATGAAAAATAATTAAAATTACATCCAAACAATCTGTGTGAGGTACAACACCCTCTCATTATGTGTCAGATGCTCCAGTCTCTTAATCGACTTTGTGACTCTGTGCTTGCCTCAATAAGTTGATGTCTGCCTAGTACTGGCTAGCCCAGAGCTGGGCACAGGACTACAGACATGGCCTCAACAGTGCTGGGAAGAGGGGAAGGATCTACCCCATTGGCCTGTTTGACTCTCTTCCCAGTGTGCAACAAAATACTGTTGTCCTCTACTACAAGGATGCATACTTTTATATGTTTTAAGTGTTCCATCAACTGAGGCTAACTCTTCCTTGCTGCAGACTTTCCCTCTAGTCTCAGGGACCTAGGATTCCTGAGAGCCATCTTTTTTTGGTAAATACTGAGTCAAAAAAGCATTAAATGCATCCACCTTCATGGCCTTTGTTCATTTTTCTGTAGGTCCATGTCTTCCCTAGTCTTCCTTCTGCTGCTGATTTGCTTGCAGAATCCTTTCATGTTGCCTTTCGTGTCTTTTGCCAAATTCAACTCCAGGTCAGCCTGTGCTTTTCTAACCATATACTTGTATGATCAAACAGCACCTCTATACTTCTAGGTCACTTGCCTCTGCTTTCACTGCTTGGAAGACAAGTTGGACAAAAATCACATAATCTTGGTGCTGAGAGCTTTGTGTAATGCATAACTTATGTTCTATAATGGAAAACACATAAGCATTATTCATGGACTGTGACAACTTGAAATTGAAAGTGTTTGGGAGGTAAGAGCTAAGTGATGTTTGTCAGGCATCCGTAAAGCAACTTGGAATCTTAAATTATGGTTGTTTAAGTTTTGGATACTCAACAGGTGATAAGCAACATCTATTTAAGGATGATGAATCTTTTAGGAATAAAGACATAAGCTTCAGTGTCCTTAAAAAAACGTCAGCTCATAAATCCATTGACTTAAGACAGGAAATATCACAGCCTCAGTCTAAGCATATTAAAAGAAGCAACGAGACTAGGACCAAATGTACATCTGTGACAAAGGGAGCTTGATGGTGGTATGTGGGAAGGGGTTTTTGACACAATCAGGAAGAAAACTGATTTAAGAAGAATTCTTGATTGATTTCTAAAATCTCTGTGATGTGATTCTAGTTATTACAGTTCCTAACTATTTTGTGCTGTGGTTGACTTTGCTGCATTCAAATGTGCTTGGGGGTTTTTTGGGGTTTTTTTTTGGTTTTTTGTGAAGAGAGATGGGAATAGGTATGAGGCTCTGGGACTCGAGGGTCAGGCGAACAATAGTGAAGGTGAAGGTCTGTCCAAGGCAAGTCAGTCAGCCAGACACATTACAACTACAGCTGTAAAAAAAGGAGGACAGGTGATTGTTGTAGGTGACTCCCTTCTGAGGGCCCCGTATACTGATTGGACCAGTCCCACAGGGAAATCTGCTGCCTCCTTGGATCCTAAGTAAGAGATATTACTAGAAGTCTCCTTGGACCGATTCAGCCCTCTGATTATTACCTAATTCTGGGTGTCCAGGTCAGTAGTGACAAGTTCTAGGGCAATCAAAAAGGACTTCAGGGCACTGGGATGACTAGTTGAAGGGATAAGGGCATAGGTGGTGTTTCCCTCAATGTTTTCGGTAGCAGGGAAGAATGATGAAAGAAACAGGAAAACCCTGATCAACACATGGCTTAAAGACTGGTGCCATTGGTGCAATTTTGGGTTTTTCCATCATGTGATAGTTTTTACAGCACTAGGCTGGCTGCAGGCAAATGAGGCTTGCCTGTCTAAAAGGGTGAAAAGGATTCTAGGCCCATGACTTGGCAGGGATGATTGAGAGGGCTTTAAACTTGGTTTGAAGGGGGAAGCAGGTAAGATCAGACTCACTAGAGATAAGCCTGGGGTGGCATGCCTGTGTCCGGGGTGAAATTGATAGCCCAGCTGAAGTGCATCTACATCAGTATGGGTAACAAACAGGAAGACCTGGAGGCCACTGTGCAGCAGGAAAGTTATGATATAGTTACCATCAGAGAAATGAAATGGGATGAGGCATGTAAATGGAGTGCTGCACTAGGTGGCTACAAGCACTTCAGAAGGGACAAGTGAGGAAGGAGAGGTGATGGGTGGCTCTGTACATTGGGGAGTGTTTCAGCTGTATAGAGCTCAA